>CM052799.1:37865055-37987537 GCA_028533885.1 Nasua narica | reverse complement strand
AGCACTGAATAATATTCCATTGTTTAGATGAACCCCAGTTTGTTTATTCATTTACATACTGAAGAGTACCTTATTTGCTTCCAAGTTTTTACAGTTACGAATTACAATACTATATATTATAGTGTGCAGGTTTTTGTATGGACATAAGTTTCAAGTCCTTTGGGGAAATATTAATCAGTGTGATATTTGGATTATATGGGAAATGGATATAAAACCCATTTATGGGTATAAAACCTCCAAACTGTTTTCTCAAGTGCCTATACTATTTTGCATTCCCATTAGCAATGAAAAAGAGTTCCTGCTGCTCCGCATCCTAGCCAGTATTTGGTGTTAGTATTCCAGATTTTGGCCATCCTGCGGGTAGCAGCATCTCATTTTAATTTTCCTGATGAAATAGATGTGGAGGATCTTCAAATACATGTTCGCCATCTCTGTATCTTGTTTGGTGATGTCTCTTAAGATCTTTGATCCATTTTTCTATTGGAGTTTTCTTCTCCCTGAGTTTTAATCATTGTTTGCATATTTTAGATAACAGTTCTTTATCAAATGTCTATTTTGAAGATATTTTCTCCTAGTCTATGGCTTGACTTCTCATTATGTTGGCATTGCCTTTTACAGTGCAGGTTTTTTTTTTTTTCTTTAATTTTAAGGAAGTCCAGCTTATTATGTGTTTCTTCCATGGGTCTGCTTTTGCCCTATCTGAAAAGTCATGGTCATACCAAAGGTCATCTAGGTTTTCTCCTATTTCCTTTTCTTTTGGGAGTTCTATAGTTCTCTGTTCTACATTTAGGTCTATGGTCCATTTTGAATTAATTTTGGGGAAAGGTGTAAGGTCTGTGTTTAGATTCATTTAATTTTTTTTTTTTTTGCTTGTGGCTCTTCAATTGTTTCAGCACCATTCGTTGAAAAGACTATCTTTGCTTCGCTGTATAGCCTTGGCTCCTTCACCATAATTTTCTTTTTCGACAAGTTTTTACTCTCTAAATAGACTGTAAAGTTAAGTTTTTTGAGGCATGTGATATAGGAGTTTTAAGACAATCTAAAGTCAGCTTGCCTTTTTTTTGTGTTCTGGCTTCCCCTTTTTGACTGTGGTATATTGGAAGCACCAGCTTGATTTCCTTGTAAAATTTACATGTAAATGGGGATAATGGTAACAATGACATTGGTTGGTTTGGGAATTAACTTTAAAATCTATTAAAAATTTTGAGAAGCTTAAGGAGAATGAGAGCCCCTGAAATGGTAACTATCATTCTTGATTTCTAAGAATTTCTAAGAATATCTACAATTCATAGGTACTTAGTAAATATGCTTTCTGACTTTATTTGCTCTGAAGTCCTTAGCCTTTTCTTTGTAGGTCTACAGGTATATTTATTGATATTATCAGTAAATTCAGCAAAACAACATAAATAAAGTCACTTAGACAAATAATCTTTTTGCTTAAAAATAAATGCTAAAAAAATGCTAGGCATAGGTATAAACAAACTGCTTATTTGGCTAATCGACTTTCTGTTAGTTTGCTGACACCATATAAAGCAGCACAAGAATTGAAGAGATACTTTCAGATCAATCTTACCAGGGTTAAGACTTGGGTATATAGAGCAAAACTTAATCATTCTTTTGTACAATTCCATTCATGAAACTGAAGGGTTAACAAGGCCATCATGAAACCTTATAAAGTTATTATGTAGATATGGACCCTGTTGGGGGTGGAGAGGGCATTAAGAATAATTAACTGATTCACGGAAAATACAGCAATTATATCTGTAGTATTTTCTTAGCCTCTGTCCTAGCTCCAGACAAATAATAGTGTTTCTTTGGTGTCTTTAACTGAGTTACATTAAGCATGCTATGTTTAAATTTATATGTGCAATGGGAAGTGGGTTAGGCAGGGAAAGTAAAAATGAAAGCCTATATGAAGGGGCATCACCAACTGGCAGCACAAATACATTCAATTTTATTATGTCTTGTCAGAAAACACATTTCTCTTGGTGCCTAGGGGAAAGCAGGCACGGTGCCTTTAGGATGCCCCTTTCACACCACTCTCAACAAATGAGAGGGACATCTATTTTAAACACATTAAATAACTAAAAGAATGTTTCCCTAGAACTGATTAATCAAACATGATTTGGGGGTTGTTATGCAACTAACTGAAAGGGTTTAACTCACAAAGGATTGTTTAGAAGTCCCACCTGCAGATTAAAATGGACTCAAACATCTTTTCATTTACATGGAAATAAAAACATCACTGATGCCAGTGTCTGATTTTTATTTTTTTAATTTCTGGTTTTGGCAGTGGTATTTTATGCCTAATGTGTAATTAACTGGGGTGAACAGCCAATATTTCAAAGTTAAGTCCTTCGTTCAACTGTCCTAAACTCTAAAGCAGAAACCAAGTATCAGATATTCAGACCTTAGAATTCATCAAGATATGGCTCCTTGTTTAATACATGCAAATAATTTAAGCTCCAGCTTTGTAGTAGCTGACACACAACACAAACACAGATTCTGGGTGACTGAATTATGACACAAATTAGGAGATGGCAGATAAGAGCAGTTGCTAAATAACATAATTATTTGGTGTCATGATTTTGTCTTTATACTGATGGTATGCCAGAGTGTGCTGCTAGGCTGATTCCCATGAAATGTTAAGGAAATGTGATTTAACATTAGCAAAACAGCATCAGATGGAAAGCTTAGCTAAATTAATCCAATGTAAGAGGCCTAACAGGAGTATTTAGCTGTTCAGTAGAAGAAGGGAAGGAAAGATAAAGAAAAGTGTCTCCTTCGCTGCAGCATTTTGGGATGCTGGAGAAAACACAAAAGGGAATTAATACAGATTCATATGCTAACATGCCTTACAAACCAAGCAAATCAAAAGAAAAGATGAGAAATTATAAAGTTGACAAAGGACAAAAAAATTGGTAACACAGGACTTAAAAGACATTTTTTTAAAAAAAAAGTAGGCTCCTAAAATAACTCCAGGAGAACCAATTGAAAATACAATGGGAGAGAGAGCTGTGCAGAAAGGAATGGAGAAGTTCAAACATTGTTAGGACTTTTGGCTATACTTCCATTACATTTATGATAATGAGCCTATTGTGTGATTTCCTTAAGACTTTGAAAGTTTGCAAATGTAAAGTTGTATGTGCAGCTTACTTTGAGATAGACAAGATTCAAATACAGCCCTGTGACCTTAAATCTGACCTATCCCTGAAGTCCTTGGTTTCCCTCAGGCATAAAAAAAAAAAAGTGAGGGACTTGGGCTGAAACATTCATGATTATCACCCCTTTTCATTCTAGCTCTGTCCTTTGTTTATTTCAGAATATGGTGTGTCTGGGAAATGCTTTCCCCTGCATCTTGAATATGGTTTTGGTGGTGGATGTGAGCAGAGTTTCCAATTCTGGATCCCTTTTGGCTACTGAATTATTATATTCTTCAGAGTCTACAGAACTAAGCTTACAAACATGGCTGAGAATGGGATACCAATTTGGATGTGACTCCTTGTCTGCTACCTCTAATTATTTCTTCTTCTTAATCATAATACAAAATTTCATACCTAGATTATATCCTTCATGGAACTTAGGGAGTTTATCCTTATTTATTGAATTTGCATATCTATGTCTATATGTCACCAAAATTATATTGTATATTACATTAAAAATCCAATCAGTCATCTGAATATTATAGTTGTAGGAAGCTAAGCCACTAAGAGGACTGATTTATTTTATTGTTGTGAATCAAGACTCCATCTATCAGTGCTATGACAAAACATAGACTTATCCTATAGCTTTTATTGATATAAAAATATAATTTGTATATGTCACTGTTTTGGGAAGAGTTGTAGTTTAAACTGAAAAAAAAAAAAAACACAACAAATAATGTGTATGGTATGATGGTCTGCTTTTAGCTCCACAGCCAGATATGACACAACTTTGGAAAACTAAACTGAAGGCCCACATTGCGGTGTTAAAGATTATACAAAGCTTCAGAGTCAGAGCCTCCTGGAATGGAATGCATTTCTGCTACTCACTAGCTGTGTGATTGTAGATGTGATGCTTAACTTTGCTAAGCCTTAGTTTTAACCATCTAAAAATACCAATAAATTTAATACTCCCTTCACAGGCATCTTGTAAAAAGTAAATGAAATGATGTATCTAAGATCTTAACACACTACCCATCCATGACTGGTCCTATAAGTTGATATTATTACTATGATTATGTTTATTTGATGAGATTCAGGGTCAACAATAAGAAGGACAGCTTTCTGACTATATTGGGTAATTTAATCTGAGCTAAAACGAAAAAAAAATGTGTATAATTGAGTGTCTCTAAGCAGCCCTAAGCAGTCAGAGTCAGTCAACCATTGAATGGCTCACAAAATGATTTGTGTCTGTACTTAGAGGAATCATATCCTTGCACTGAGGAAGGTAGGTGCCTATCCAAGCCTTTCACCTGGTATCATGTATGACACTGACTGCAGTAAGATAGCCCACATAATAAACCAGGTCTTCTCACCTCTGTTTTCTAGGGAAAATTCCTGTGTACCCTGCAAGTGCCAGATGAGTTACCTCCAACCTGCTGAAGGCTGTCTGAATTCCCGTAGCCGAGGCCTCACCATCTTCTGTCTGTGATGACACACACCCCACTGCACTGGAGCTGTTGACCTGTCTCCTTCCCCCCACCCCCCCCCGAGACTCGGAGCTCATTCACATTTATAAACCCAGAATTTTTTCACAAGGCCTGTCAAATTGGTTTGCAACTGTGCTTATAAATAAATGAATAGCTTGACAAGTCACACTTGAGAATCAGATTTGTCACTCCAAATCAGCAATTCTCTAACTGCACTCTCAGGAGATCTAGGGCATTCTTGGGGCACACCCTGGGCTGCTGGGAGGAAGCCAGCTTGTGGAGGCAGGGGAAGTGGGCAGCACACGCGGAGGGGCTATGGTTTTCCCTCTAGGGCATGAGCCAGATTGGTTCAGTTTTAGCCTGTTTTATGAAATGGGCTCTAGCACAAATTTCATTTGGAAGCCAAACAAAAACAAAAACATCCCCCTCGAGCCCAAACACAATTCTACTATGGGAAAAAAGAACAAAAGATAAAGGAAAACAGGAAATAATAACCAGTGACTAAAAAAATGCTCTGACAAGCCTGACTCTTCATTGAGAAGATATTAACAAGATAGACTTTTACACAATTGGTTCGGCTTTTGTGTCTTCAACTGGATCATAATTTCTATAAGACAGCAATTCTATCCTTCCTATTTATTTCTATTGGTTTATTTTCCATATGCCCATCAGCGTCTGTGAGGGGGTGAGGGTGTGACACATACCTGTAGAGCAAACATTTTCTTTCTAAGCTAGGAACATTGTACTTTAAGCAAATCAAGGAATCAGATCTCTCCTCAAAAGTCAAACTAAGAACAAAAGGTCATTTGTATAAATTGCACTAATAACTGATCTTTTTTTGTCTACAAAATTATTGCTGTTGAATATTTATGTAAACTTCCAAAGCTATAAATGTCACTCAGAAATTAGAAGCAAACACTAAAATAAGTAGATATTATTCCAAGGAACTGTAGTCATATTTTCAAAAAGTAACTGAACTGAGGACTTGTATCTCCTCAGTAGTGAGATAAGATGAAGAATCAAGCATTTTACTATAGGAAGCAAAGTTCTGGGGGGAAAGGAGATAAAAAGAAGTTTCTATTTTTCAAATAACGTGTTTGCATCAAACCAGTGTTTTTCTAAAGGGTATTCAAAAGTCTCAGGTTCTCTTGAGAGCAGAGGGTGTGAACTTATATTAAAAATGCAGATTCCTCAGCCCTGCTTCCTACCTACTGACTGAAAATCTTGGACACAGCTCTGAGATCTGCATTTTTCACAAGGATCTTATGCATGACCAAGTTTGAAGCCTACTGATATAGACTATGAATTCATAGAAACTCCATAATGAAGCTTATGAATTTCTCATTTTAAGATACACTGAGTGCAAGAATATAAGATGCCATTTATTTGTGGAACTTCTTCGCTTTGTCATATTTGCCCTTGGTTTAAAGCTACAGGATATTATTACCCATCATTAAAACACTTTAAATAGGGAACTACAGCAATAATAGTCTAACCCAAGGTGGTAGTGTAAAAGAGCGCACACCCAGCTGGGCAGGCTGAATTTAAGGGCAGGCTTTACATCTTTAATGAACCAGAGCTTTTTCTGACCATGGCAGGCAGGTGGTTTTGCACGCATTGTGCTAAAGGGTCAGTGCTCCTGACCGGTGGAAGCCAGTGGGGATAAAGAAAGGAGGACTGGATGGCAAGAGGGAAAAATGAGGGCAAGACTGACAGGGGCACACAGGATTTTAGCTTGTTAAATCTTTGCGTGACAGAGGCAAGAGTATCAGATGGCTCTTGACATCTTTAGCATGTATTCCCTTGGAAAAGCTCACCTTAACAAGGCTCTCAGGAGTTGAGTATGAACAATTTAAAATTTTATCACAAAGAGGCAGCACAGAAGGGAGATTGTAATAAGCCTGGCATTATGCAGACTGTCATTCTTCCTTAAACATGGGAACATATGGTTCATTTGCCTATTTGATACTCATGCTACCTGATGTACTAAGCACTATTGCATTAAGTAGTTGGTGATACAAAATAAAATTAGGTTTATTTGCTTGTTCCATTAGGAAGCTTTGCAAGGAGAAGGAAGAGATAGAGAAGCCTGCTTGCCGCTTGCTACGTTTTGGTTGAAGTTGCATTGAATAGACTTGTGGAGAGGGCTGTTTTTTTAAGGTTGAGCAGTTGGGGGTAAAGGTAAAAGAAAAAGGAACCGTGGTGATTTAGAAAGCAGACAGTGAAAGATACTTAGAGAAGGGTCAAGCAGGAAGGGAACGCCATATAACGGGCTCCCTTACATTCAGGTAGATGGACCCCCATTAGCTGATGCCCCACAAGGTAGGATGGTTGTGAAAAGTCTCTAAGGACAAAGTGGAATTGGAGCAAAGTGTTGGGCAATGGGCTACATAACCAAAGGAACTACTCTGTCTAGCTCCTTTAACAAAAGTGGAATGAAGACAAACTAATTTTTATTCTGTTCATCTTCTGTGTCACTCTGCTAAGGGCTTTCAAATAGGTTCTCCCAAGGGTACATTTTTACTCATGAAGAGAATAAAGATCAAATGACTTGCTCAGTAACCATCAATTCTTTCTTGGCACAGAGAACACCCCGTTCCTCTCTTTCATCCTTCTTTGTCTTCTTTCTCTCTCATCTCTTCTTCTCTCCACTGATTCACTGCCATCTTTCAACTCCCCTTCCTCTCCCCCCAGTCCCCTCCCACAGCTGACTATTGCGTTCAGGAGGGAGGTCTCAAGGTGCTGGAGTGGCATGCACATGGAAGTGGGCCTGCTAAATTTTGGGCTCGAAGGCAAAAGTACTGAATAAGCACCACTACTAGATTCCACACTATCTAATGGGGTTCCTATGCTCCCATAAAGTACATGCATTGTGCCAAGGGCCCAGGGCCACACATGGTTTAATCGTATCATTACTAAGGGATAAAGCAAACAAACTTCATGGATTTGAGAAAGTCTGGTTGTAACTCTGCACCTCTCCCCACTGTCTCTCTCTCTCTCTCTTTCTCTCTGCAACCCCAAGTAGATAGAGGTAATAGAATTGGTTCTAGGGCGCTCAGCAGTCTTTTTAGATCAAATTGGGAAATATGATCACATTCTGAGACCAAATGCCAAGGGACAGAACCTCTACTTTTCAGCCTTGATATTTAGTGAATTTCAAAGTATTTTTGTATTTACCTCTTTGAGATTACTAAGGTAACACCGGTAGAAACATAACCATATGTAAGTATGTGATAACTGTGTTCCTCAGAAATGTATCTGCATATGAAAAGAAGTAGCCCGGTGATGGGTATTAAGGAGGGCACAGATTGCAAGGAGCACTGGGTGTTATACGCAAACAATGAATCATGGAACTCTACATCCAAAACTAATGATGTACTGTATGGTGGCTAACATAACAAAATAAAAAAAGGGAAAGGAAAGAAAAGAAGTATGCTTTAACTTGAAGATATATAAAGTATCTGATATACTGCTTGACATATAGAAGGTGCTTAAAATGGTTATTTTCATTATTAATGACCATTTATCTGATATATATAACTGCATTTTATTTTACTTTGTTTTGCTTTATTTTATTTTATCTTGGGACATGAGAGAGAAATGTGGATTTTTTTCTCTTATTTTTCTTTTCTGATGAATGAGGAAGAAATGCGGTGGATTACTTATTAATTCAGCTATCGTTAATAGGAAAAACACTCTATCTCTTTTTTTTTTTTATTACTCAGAGACTGCACCTTGACCAAATTTCAGGTGATTTAGGCATTGTATTTAATGCTGCCCGTCAGAGGACAACTTTGAGCTGTCTGTCCAGCAGGTTACCATTTCCTATTAAATTCAGAAGGTGAGCCCTAAACAGGCAGCCAGCAGTCACGGAGTACAAGGAGATAAATCTAGGCCTTTGATTGCTGTCAGTTCACCTGCTAAGTGGATCCACAAGGGAAAAAAAGCAGTGATTAATCAAACTTAGCAGATGTGGAATTGATTCCCACAGTTGCCCAGAATGCCTTACAGAGATAAGCTTAATCTGTATTCATCTTGACTTTCTGTGGTCAAGTTTGTGGTTTTTACCTTGGCTAGTAGAGGTAAGAATGTGTAACTGGGATTTACATAAAGATTAGGATCACAGCAATAAAAGCAGCCAATGGCGGGGAGTAGACAGATCACCCAGCCTTTCCACACATGCTGTCTTTTCAGTCTCATACAACCATATGGGAGAGATAGGTACTATTTTCTCCATTTTTCAAGTGATTTCACTGAGGGCTGCTGAAGGTTAAGGACTTGCTAGAATTTACCAACTGCATGAGAAGTAGGGTTGACACTTGAACCCAGCTCCTCTGACTCCCAATGACTTCAAAGAAAAACATTTTCTTATGGAAGGATAGTATGTGTCACGTTTTTGACTAGCTTAACATTTTAGTCACAACACCTAGTTTAGCATTTGGAACATAAAAGGTGTTCATTAAATATATATAGAATGAGCACATCATAGGCCTATTAATTATTAAGTCAGCTTTGTCTTAAGTCAGGTAGATAAAAACAAAGCAAATTTTAACTTTCATTGATTTAGCAACACAAAATATTTATCGAGTGTCTGTTATGTCCCAGGTGGGAGCTGGGTACTGGGCCTGTGATGGTGAAGGAAAGTGGGGCTCACTAAGCTGTCTTGCTACAGTCCAGCTGCCGGCGCTCTCTAACCTCTGAATCTATTCAATCAGATCATTTGGGCTGTTTTGACAAATTACAGCGATTACTATGTCTGGCTCAATCACTCGGTCACCTGAGGAAATCAGTGAAATATATATAAAATTATATCTGAGAATGTAGCTGCAATTTTAACCTGGCATACTAATGTTTTGCATTGATTTCTAATATATAATCTCTATTCTGGCAGTCATTGCATGGGGATAGTGTTTAAATAAATCCAGAAAACAGTGACCTCAAAAGAAAAATCCCAAAAAAGAAAAAACTGAGAGTATGCTAGTGGTTTTATCCAATGTCAGGTCACTCATCAGTGATAGAACTGGGATCAAAATCCCTGTTTTCTAATTCCCAAGGCAGGGCTCTTTGCAATATACCCTCGTTTTCCCCATAGGAACATAACTTTGCTACTATTGATGTTATTGCTAAATGACTGTAGTTCCAAAAAGAATGAGGAAGCTGTCATAAGACCATACATTCCCCACAGGAAACCAGGCAGCCTTTGGACTCTGTAATGCTATCCACCTATTTTTAGTTGTAGGAAAACTTTTCTACTTGGACATCACGCCATGAATTCAGGCATTTCCAAAGACAGAAATCATAAAGTAGTCAAGACTTCAATTATGGCACACAGGCCAATTAGAAACATGCTAATTTCTCTCAAAATTGTTACTTGATCTGAATTACCAATACATGAAATTAGGTTAAATCATGTGAAAACAGCTCTTCAAATAATAAAGAATCAAGGATGTTCTCCATTATCTGTTGAGTGGAAAAAATCTGGCAAGAGAGAAGGGCAACTTGGCATAGAGTTCCAGCATTATCATTTACTCCTAGGTGATGTACGCTGTCTCAATCCATGTGAGAGTGGAGGAAATTGTCAAAATATATATATTGCCACTATTTTTTTATAAGTAGGTAATACAGTAAGATTACTTTGAATAGGCTTCTTTAGAGTTCTTTCAACCATCTCTAGGTAGTTACACTTTATTGGAAGCAAGAGTTAGTGACAATGAAATTTCAAAGAAGACAGGACCATATAGAAGTTTTATAACAGAAAGTAAAAATGTGCATTTTCCCACATGGGTATTTCCAAGGTCATGAACTAAAAACTATTCCTACTTGGAATCATTGCAAATATTTAAGTGGTTTTCCATATGTGATGCTTTAAATCTTTCTATGTATACAACTGTATCATATTTTAATGAGATATGAGAGGGTAGGAATTATATTTATTTTTCTACTTAAGTGAAATAAGCAGTCTGGTGTGGCATTTAAAAATGTATATTGGGACTCAATGTTCTGTCTTTGAGTTTAGGACCTGGTTCTATAAAATTCCTTCTTTCTTTGCTCTCCTCCTATCTCCTCCCCTCTTTCCTTCTTTTCTTTTTAACACAACTCTCATTTTTACCCTCCACTTCTTTGGAAATCCCCATGATTAGACGATAAAAAAGCCACTAAGTCAACACAAATTGAAGCATAGGTGCTGCATTTCCCAGTAAGCAGCATGAAACCATGTACTTAATGAAACCAGTCAGGTTAGAAGGCAATAGAAGAGGAGACAGGACAGAAATCATGCAGAAACACAAAGTCTCACGGAACTGGCTGTGTGACCTCTGCAAATTACTGCTTAAGGTAATCTATAACATGCAGAGATACACGTCTGTAATTACCATGTACTTCGGGAGTTAACTTTTTTTTTTCCAGTTTTTTAAGATGCATGTTCAGGAGATAATTTTGTTTGTTTGTTTATTTTCTTTTGTTGAAACCTGTAATGAAGTCCTATAGCAGTGCGAGAACAGAACTACAGAAGAAGCATTTGTGAATAGATATCACAGAGATCACTCCTTTAATTACAGTGAGACAATGCTGAATCTGATAGGCTGTAAGTGACTATTCACAGGCTAAAAAAGACACCTAGTTCATTCTATGTGGGGCAAAACAAAATCTAAACCTGAAAAGCCATTTTAAAAGCAGTTTCCCTCCTACTCTACAAAGCTTTTTTTCTCTCATTTTCTCATTTTATTTAAATCCTCTTCCCTCTCTTTCTCCTCTCCACATATGCTGTGTTTGAGTCTTTAAAAGTTAAAGAAAGTAAACAGCAGTCTTTCCTGCTACTTGGGTGTGGACCTTCAGTCACTTTAGGAAACAAAGTAGTCAATTTATCTCAACTCTTAGTATAGACCACTGTGTTTGATACTATGCTATCTCTTGAGTTGTCTGTTTCTACCTAAGAGAAGTGCATTGAAGCCTCAATTAGATTTCAGGAGTCAAAGAAGAAACATTTAAGAGGAATCCACATCCAAAGCTGTGGAGAATACTTGGAATGATCTCCTGAGCTGTCTGCACAGAGGAAGGAACCCAGTCAGGGACAGGGCAAGATTTCCCTTCATCTGTCCTTTCTCCTTGGCTTTGAAGCTTCTGTTCTCCTGTCTCAAGGTATCTCCTCTAGAAGAGCTTTTCTCTAAAGATGGTACATATTCATCCTTTTTTGACACACTCATTCATTCCACGAATATTTTTGAGTTCCGATTCTGTGCCAAAGGCACAGGGGATGCACAGATAAATTTGGCAAAATCCCTGTCCTGGGAAAAGCTTCAGTGTAAAGCTATAGTGGCCACTGGAGACAGAGGACAGTAAGGGAAGAAAGTGCCCTACAAAGGTCTTTCTTTTGTGTATCTTGTCATGTCAGGAGAGGGTCTTCAAGGCACCAGATAGAACTCTGATAGCACTCTATACAATCAGCACTGTTTGTTTTAACCTCCTTTTCTCTCTCCCTTGACCACAAAAGCAGCCCTAGATCAGAAATGACAAGATGGTGTCCCTGCATCCAACCTTTGGGCATTTTTATTGACTCAGAAAATTCAATGCCAACACCCAGGTTTCTAGTTTTTCTTGAAATGTTTGAAGTTCTGCAACCCTGTCTGAAGTTCTACCCTCCCACAAAACAACATCTGCCTGAATTTGGAGTGACTACGTAGTTTTGATGTAGAACTCACTCTCCAGGCCATCACAGACTTGTCTTGTAAGACTGGCAGCTGCCACTTCAGCTGTTCCTTCTTTTACCTGTCTTATCTTGTTCATTTATGTTACCTTCCTGATCAGGTATGCATGTGAGTTAGTGATACGTATAATACCGGCAAAGAGCTCACTGAAACATTTTCACATCTTTAGCACAATGGCTCATCCCACTGCACATCTGATCACACATAACACACATAGGTCATTACAATGGAGCTCAACTACCTAGGTGTACAAGGTTCTATAGTATAACTCAATGAAATGTATTCTAAGTAGAGAAAAACACCTGTTTTGCTCTACCTAAACTCTCCTAGAAAATATGCCACTGCTGATCCAGGATTTCTCAATCACATCCAGAAGAGAAGGAAACCTCTCTTCTTTCTCTACAAGAACCTCTCTACATTTTTTTCATGTGGTGAATTCATTTTGTCATGGGGAGAACACCTGTGTGACTATTTAAAACCCACAACACCAGGTGTGTGAATATAAGAGTCTCTCTTTTGTGTAATGCTCTTCTCACTGATTTCTCAGCAGGCTGGGTCAGGAAAAATCTTCAAGCTGAATATAGAAAAAGGTCTTAAAGGATTTTTAAAAATATATTACAAGTGCATGCACTAAATATATTGTAGCAAAATTATACAAATAGGTCTTAAGTTTGTAACACTCGTTAGTTTTTGCTACCATGTGGAAAGTTTGGTATCTGGAAGTACCCAGTTTTAAGTTTATCATAAAGGAGAGAATTTTAGAAGACTTAGATTTGGAAGACATTGTACTACAAAATAGTTCAAAATATAACACAAAAGAGACTTATTTACCTTTTGCTTTGTCTCAGGCTTTCCATTCCTCTCTTCCAGGAGATAGTTGCCCTAGGAAAAGCATTTGGCTTGCATTCGATAGTAATATCCCCACCAACTTGAACAACTGAATTTTTTTTAATGGGATTTTTAGAGAAATCAGGAGCTGATGCTAAAAACAAAATTAAAAACAAAATTGTTAAGTTACATACTTAATTAACATGTGGCAATGTGATGTGGTATACAAGACAAAATGTAATATTTGTACTCAGAGCTCTCAAGCTATTTTGCTCAGGCTGTTCTAGGGCCAGTTACTAACTTGGCATTTTGGAGTTCTATGTTCATTTGAAAAATGAAGATGACAGCAGATATCACCTCAGAAATTTACTATGGTGATTAAATGAGATAACATCTGTAAAGAAGTATAGCATACTGCCTGGCACAGAATATGTGTTCAACAAATGCAATTTATTTTTGTTTTGGTGCAAGTCATTAGGATTTACAAAAGCCAGTTGGACTGGGGGAAGAAGCAAGTTACAAAGAGTCACATTCTTAACAGTGTTTATGGTAAAGAGGGGGAAGATGGTTCATAAGAGACAGAAGAAGGGATCTGAACCCTAATTAGGGAAATCATCAAATCTATTCCAGTTGAAGTAATGACCCTAAATGTGAACTATAGAGTAGCACCGCATTAAATCAGGAATAGTCTATCTGTATATCAGATTTCTTTGGGCAAGCCTTTAAAATGGAAAAGACTCTGCCTTCTGTAGAAGCAGGCAGGCTGAGCAGAAATTTAAAAAAAAAAAGTCTTTGTCAGTTTCAACTTTGTCCCCACTCGATAAATGTTGAACAAATATCAGTTCACGAGAGTGAGAAATTATTAGACTGCTTGGATGCATCTGAGTCTTTCCAGCTTCATGAATGTGGGAACCCATGTGTCTAATCCCCGTCCCTAGTCTAAGTCTAATTGAGCTGAAATTCTCTCAGATATGCCATGCTTTTTTGTTTCAGGGCTTTTCAAGTATTGTTTCTTTGGCCTTCCACTGACCTGTGCGTGCTTTCTCTTCGGATCTCAGCTTGAAGAGAACTTCCTCAATTTAGGGTGATATGCAACTTGCCATGAAGTCTGACAACAACTACTCAATTATTGACCATAATAATCATATTTTAAAATTTAGCTTTTTTTTTAAGATTTTATTTATTTATTTGATAGTGAGAGAGAGAGAGAAAGAAGATCATAAGTAGGCAGAGGCAGGCAGAGAGAGAGGGGGAAGCAGGCTCCCCGCTGAGCAGAGAGCCCGATGTGGGACTCAATCCCAAAACCCTGAGATCATGACCTGAGCCGAAGGTTAAAGGCTTAACCCACTGGGCCACCCAGGTGCTCCAAATTTTAACTTTCTTTTCTTAGTGAAATTTTATAGGTTCTATGAAAGTAAAGATCACTTAAGTATAGATAATTATATTTTTAGTGCTTAATACACATAAATATTCAATAAATAGTAGTGATTCAAAGAATAAACAAATCAATGGCCATTGTCCATAAGCTCTTGAAACCTTGCCTCTTTGCTTGATCCTTCCTCTCTTTCATCTCCTTTCTTCCTACCATGAAGAAAACTTTGTGATAAAAGACACTAATGGTTATTTATTGTAACAGACACCAATTAGATTATCATTCTCAAACTGCTTCTATCCCCAATTTTTCACTACAGGGACTTTTCTGCCCAGCTTTCCTTGAGGTCTGGGTGATCATGTGGCAGGGTTCTAGTCATTGGCGTAAAAGGGTTTTACTGGAAGGATGGAAAACAATTTTGCATTTTCTAATGAGAAGGAAAAATTTGGTCACTTTTGTCCCTACCTTCCCCCTTCTCCCTTAAGTAGGGACTTTATTTCTGTAGCAACAGCGGTCATCCCCTCAAGGCTATATGCATGATTGAAAAGTATAAAGAAGAACATCATCAATCACAGTCCCATGGCTCAGCTACCACCCCTGAACTTCTTGTTAAGAGATAAAATAAATACCTGCTTAAATCATTATAAATTGAGATTTCCTTCTCTTTTCTTTAATTGGGAGATAAATTTTTTTTTTTTAATTTGATAGAGAGAGAGAGAGAGATAGAAGTAGATGCCCCACAGAGCAGGGAACCCAATGCAGGGCTGAATCCCAGGACCCTGGGATCATGACCTGAGCCGAAGGCAGACATTTAACAGGCTGAGCCACCCAGGCGCCCCAGATGAAAACTTTTCTGATGGATAATTTTGAACTGGTACTGAAAACATCATGTGCTAAGATCAGCTTTGGAGAAGACTTCTTGTGGTTTGGATGCACCCAACAGTGGGCTTCTCTGGAAGTCCAAATGTATTGCTCAAGTAGAATAATAATTATCATCCTGCATTTTTTTAAAGTTAATTTAGACATTTTCCATTATGTCAAGGTAAAGCAATCTCTAATTTATAGAAAAATTGGATTCATATTATGTATAATCATAGCTTGCTAAAATGTCATTTTGAATTTTTTGGTTATAAATGAATGACTTACCTAATACTCTCAATTCTGCGTTTGCATAAATTATCTGATATTTGTTTTCTGCAGCACACTGGTAGACACCAGAATCTGACACATTCAGCATAGTTATGATAAGCGTCCCATTTTCTATTTGAATTCTTTCCTAATAAAAGAAAAGTCATATAAAGATGCTTGTATGTTAATATAGGCATTCTCTTAACTAGAATACATTATTAAACATTTGTGCATATCTACAAGATAGGATATTTTCGTGTATAAGAACTGATGTTTATGAAGATGAAACTTAATATCCTGCAAGATTCTGAGCAGCTTTTTGAAGTTCAAAAAAGAAACATCCTTCATATAATTGTAACAGTTAGTATATTTTATGTTATCTCATTTCTTTGAAAATTGGCATTGTCTGCATAGAGTATATGTTACATTTCTATTATAAGGTATATAAAATAATTTGGAAGATTGTACCATTCCAATTATTCTAGAAAATATGGTTAATAATAATGCTAGACATGAATATAATGGTTAGAAATTCCCTTGGCTTTCCATCGTAAGGTCTCCAAAAGACTTGAAATGTGATGACTTGATAATGTTCTAATTGAGTCATAAGTTGGAGAAACTAAATTCTCCTTTTCTGCAGCCTGCCATAGTATGCTTAAACAGCCAAAATCTGTTACAGAGTCCCATTTGGAGTATAGAAATACAATTTTGAATGCACATAATGAAATAGTTTAATAGAGCAAATATAATTTAAAAAAAATATTTCAGTATACCTATTACCATCCTTTAAAGATACTAAAAGTAGACTGGAGGAAACAGAAAATGCTCTATTCAAAAGGTATTCAGGAAGAAAATTCCACTAAAACCCAAACAAAGAACAGCATTATATTCAGCTTCTAAACACCAGATATTCTTTGTGTCCCTAGCTGTGCCTACAAGTGCAAAGAAAAAGGGAGAATTAACACAATTATTTGGATAATTTGATGAAAAAAATCTGTCTCATTTTCAGTATGCTATAGAACAAAAGTATAATTTAGACTGAAAAATGTGGATAACTCCCTCAGTTCTCCACTTCCTATGGGTTTAGACTCATTAGTTTTCAGAAAAGCAAGATATTGGATATTGTTTAAGAGCCTGGATCCTGGAATCAGATTACATTTAGAATACAAATTCTAACATTTACTAGCTACTGTGTGACTTTGGGCAAGTGACTTAACCTCTCTGAAACCAATCTTTATCATTTATAGAAGAAATAAAACTATCATCTCTCTTACAAAATTGCCATGAGGGTACAATAAGATAATGCATGGAAAAATATTTGCACAGGACCTGAGCATACAAGAATTTGATGGATGTTCATTATGATGACAATGATGATGATGATGATATGTGAATGTGGATCTATCACTGACTAGTGTGTGATCTTATACTTGTCTTCTCTACCCTTAATTTTTCTCATTTGAACAAAGGGGATAATATTAATAGCTACTTTATTTTAATTTTTCAGTGTTACAAGATAAAATAAACAAATTTGGGGAGAAAAAAAATTATTTTCCCCAAATTATGTGGCCTGAAAAAAAAATATTAATAGCTACTTTTGAGTTTAACAATTATATAAATTAGTATATATGAAGAGTATTCTACATTTCCTAACACCTACTAAGCATTCCATAAACAAAATTTCCCTAGGAGAATAGGTGAATTTTTAATATCAACATAGATACTTACCTCTGGATTGAGGCGTTCACCATTCTTTAACCAGGTGTACCAAGGATTTGGCTTTCCACTAGCTTTGCATTCCCAAAACAAACTGTCATAGATAGACAGGTATGTATTTTGAATTTTTTGTTCCCATTCTGGTGGGGCTGTTTCAAAAAAAATAAGAACAACTACTTGGCAAGTCAATTATCCAAAATATTGTGCAACATTACAAGGTCTGTACAAAGCAGAAGGACAGGCCTACTGGACCCAACGATGCTGGAAACACATGATTTGTTGGAAGGGTGATACGGAAGCCTCAATATGGAGTGACAGAAATCTTGATATAAATATAAGTGGTCCTTTGGTGTAAGATAAATATTTGCCACTTGTCATTTTTATGCACCGTTACAGTAACCTGGGAGTTGTGAGAAAAGGTTCAAATGCAGAACAAGGCCAGAATATAATTTCATGGTAAATATTAGTGGATAGATCAAGTTAGAAAATGTCTACTAAATCTGAGCCCACTGCTGGCAAAAGGCCTTTGATTATATTTGGTCTGAAATGCTGTAACTAAAAATACGTGTATCAGGACGCCTGGGTGGCTCAGTGGGTTAAAGCCTCTGCCCTCAGCTGGGGTAATGATCTCAGGGTCGTGGGATCGAGCCCCGCATTGGGCTCTCGCCTGCTTCCCCCTCTCTCTCTGCCTGCCTCTCTGCCTACGTGTGATCTCTCTCCTCTCTGTCAAATAAATAAATAAAATCTTTAAAAAAAATAAAGAAAATTTAAGAAAAAATACGTGTATCTATACCAGACATAATACATATCAGACAAAATCTCCTATCAGACATAATTACAATTCAGTTTGAAGCACAATTCAAATATGAGTCTTATCACATTTTATTAGGATTACAGCCCAATTTTTTTCTTTACCCTAGAAAAAATCTTTGACAGGCAATGAGTACTGAGGCATTTATAGTAAAGTGCTATTTAGATATAAGATGGTAATATCCTTATTACCAATGAGAGAAAAAGGTGGGGTATAGATTAAATGTTTTAAAACTAATATTTCTTCCGTAAAGATGACATGGGGCTGCCGAGCTGTGTCATTTAATCCCTCTCTTTCATTTAGGTCTGGCCTCAGATATATAAAAGTACATGAAATTCCCTTTGGAACTATTGGCTATTACAAGCTAGATACAAGCTAGATATTTTATATGTCTAATTGCAGGTAATTCCCCCTCCAATCATTTTTAGAGGATTTTTTGCAGAGATTTTAGGTAACCTGCTCAAGAAGACACAGTCAGAAAAATATAGAAGCCAAAATTTGAATCCTGAAAGCGCATCCTAAGTCAAGGGGTTGTGTTCAGGCTGTCTGTTTGGGAATGCTAGCCCAAAGATAGGGCGTCAGGAAAAGGAATAGTCAACAAGGAAGGAAAGAGGCAATGCAAGGATCAGTTACTGAGTTGGCCACCAAGATAAGCCACGGTTACTCTAGCTTCTGTGGCTTTTTTTTTTTAAAGATTTTATTTACTTATTTGACAGAGAGAGAGAGAGAGAGCACAAGTAAATAGAGAGGCAGGCAGAGGGAGAGAGAGAAGCAGGTTCCCTGCTGAGCAGGGAGCTCAATGCGGGGCTCGATGCGGGGCTCGATGCGGGGCTCGATTGCGGGGCTTGATCTCAGGACCCTGGGATCATGACCTGAGCCGAAGGCAGCCGATGCGGGGCTCGATGCGGGGCTTGATCTCAGGACCCTGGGATCATGACCTGAGCCGAAGGCAGCCGCTTAACCAACTGAGCCACCTAGGTGCCCCGCTTCTGTGATGTTCTAAAGGGTCTTTATAACTGCCTACCCAGAGAAAGGAAGAGGAAGCACTTGTTCACTGGACAAGCATTTGTCCACCTGTCTTAGGTGGCAGAGGCAGTATGTATTAGCATACCCAGGCTGTGTGTGCTTAAGTGCTGAGTAGGCTCCCGAGAACAAAGAAAGCTGGAGGGGGAAACAAGATGGACGTCGTGTGGCACCTGAGATGAGACTCTGTCAGGTTATCCCTACAAAACATGGAGTTGCTCACTGCCACGGTGGCTGAAGTAAGAAGTGGGACTCAGAGTCTTTGAAATGTTATACAAGTATGTCCGACTTCCTGGGTTTTCCCATTGCAACATCTGCTTCCACTAAGGTAAAAGGTCTTTCAGGGAGCTGGTCACTGGGAAGGAGGAATGATGTCTCACTGTAGTAAAAGCTAAGCCCAGGATTATCATTTGTGGAAATAAGGGTGACTTCTAGTTATAGAACATGCTCATCACAGTTTTAAGGGACAAATCAAGGGAAGACTTAGAAGAAGTAGATGTATGGATGAAACTGAATCATGTTTCTGAATATTAATATAATTTTGTAATTTGTAGATGATTGTTTAGAAATTGTTTTAACGTATGTTTGGCCTGGGAGAAGGAATTCATACTCACATAAAATTCATATAGTTTATAAAAGTTTGAAATATATATGGACTGTTGTTTAATGTAGTAATTATAACTTTTAAACACATTTATTTACTTAATATGTAAATCCTTTGGATGCTTCTGATTCTGAAGACTGAAGATTTAAATCTTCAACTACATAGTAAATGCATGAAAGAAAGGACTTAGGATTTCAGGTCAAATATATGGGCTTGGATTTTAGATTTTATTTTTTTCCCTATTGAATTGTTATGGAAAATCATTTAACTTCTCTGAAAATGTTTCATTTTCTATAATGATATTAATACTTTAAGGATTTCTTTTGGAGGTTACAAAGACATAATATAGAGGGATAGGGTTCTGAATTATAACTTAAACACAGCACTATAATAAAACCAATTCTTTTCTTAAAAATTTCAGGTCTTATGCAATTCTTAGGTAATTGAGTCAATTACTGAATTGCTCCTTTGGGATCGCAATGTCAAATAAATTAATAGGTGAGCAAGAAACATAATATTTGTCTTATTGACCAACTTTTCACTATTACTCCACAAGGATCACGTGGACTCATTAAATGACTAGTGACATGTATTCTTACCTCTTACTATTGTTAACAATTATATGAATAAATATTTGTAAAATCTGGTGTGTAAGTTAACAGTTTTTGTAGAGATGTGAGAGAAAGCATTTTATTATTAATTTCTGGTTTAAAGATACCCTCATTTTCTGTTGAATCATTTAGATATGTCTTTGTCTATTTAATAGAGAAATGAAGTATCTATTAAAAACTAGCCAAAGCCTTTAATACTTTGGTATCACCAACATACTTCCAGTCACATCCTTACTATTTTATTTACAACAGATGCTAGATTCAAAAGACTGTTCTTTAAAGCTACATACATATATATACGTGTGTGTGTAGCTATGACTGTAGAGGAATAATCAGCAGGATATTATGTTCTCTATATATAAAATAGTACTTTTCATTCGAGGTTAAAATTGGAAATTCTAAAGGAAATGGAAAATAATATAACCAAGGCACAGTATGTTCTCCCCAAAGGATACTCAATTGCCATTCCTATGAGGTAATTATAATACCTTAGACTCTTCCAGTTATGAAAAATAGATATATTTTCTCCAATTACTTTATCATTGATTGCAAACATGTCACACAGAAACATGTTACATAGAAAAGTATTTTTGGTCATGTATAAATAGAGTCTTAAAGTTCTCTGGTACTGATATATTAAATTTAGCAAAAAGTTAAGAATATTTTAAAAGCACCAAACATCTTCATAATTCTGGGGTGTATTTTATGGTTTGTTTGATATAAAAAAAAGAAGCAAATTTTATGCAAGTGTGTATTTTGGCCTGGCTAAAAGAAGACATGAAGACAATTTTTATGTAATATGTGCTTTCATTTGAGATTCTGGTGGTTGAGACAAACATATATTTTAAGTGAAGTAATGACTATTTTTCTATTATCTACATATGAATAGACAAAATCTGGAAAATAGAAACAAATACTGAAAACTACCATTCAGTATTATGTTTCTCCTGTCATTTTCTCCTTCTTTTGTGAATTCTACTTAGAATTATAATTAAGATTGTCATGAGCTTTTGCTGAATGTTTTATGGGAAATATATTGGATTCTATGGTACTTTGTGTTATAAACTTTTATAGCTTTAATGTGACACTGCTGATACTTTCAAGGCAATTATAATAAACAATAGCATGCAAAGACCGTGATGGAATTAAAGCTATATTTTAAAAATGGTCAATCCCATCCGTCCATCACTGTATTAAGCATCCTAAGCTAGCCATGTGTCTTCTTTATTTCTCCTATGACACTTCTACAACATGCTAATGACTTTCACTACTTACTATGAAGGATATTACCAAACATTTCAAGTACTTTTTGAAGTTCTATTAGCTTACCATAGAAAATGAGTTGACCCTTTGCAAGGTTTCTTCCTCGAAGGTTGCCTGCAATGCACTCATAGAAGCCTTCATCTTCCTGTTGAAAGTTCGGGATTTCAAGAATAGCTTGGGTTTTGCTGTACTTGACTTTCCCTGGCAACGAGTTTCCATCCAACCTCCTCCAACTAATATCAGGGACTGGACTAAACAGTTATACCTCATTAGAATAGAAGACGATTTAGTCTTTACGACAGCAGGATAAAATAAGAGTATCCTTAAGAATAATTCTCAAGGAAAAATTTTCAATCAATCTATTATATTGTGACTAGTTTCCAGAACATGCACTCACCATTCACTCATCAATTTATAACACTTTATTAAGTGCCTGCCACGTGCAAGTCATGGTGCTATAATCAGGGAATAAATCGATGAATAAAATAGACATGTTTTCTGCCCTAGGGTTGCTTAAAACACCAGCAGAGAAACATACAATAAATAAATAATAAAAAAAATACATTTGTAAATTGCAGTAAATGAAACAAAGGAAACAAAAATAATGTGGGAACTATCCAGTCAAATGCAAAGTGGTTGACAAAAATCTGTGGAGTTTGAACAGTGAACTGAGGAATATTCGTGATGGTGACTCAGTAGAGGCTTCAAATAAAGCAAAACTGATGAAATCCAAGGAATTTTTTATTGGCAAACAATGATGGTCCTTCTGTGTGAATCAAAGATATATACAATGTAGGACGTCATACATGTGCTTACATATATTTGTTAGAAAACATATTCCCCAATTACTGCTGTTTGTCTCAGAATTAGTATATAGTTACAAATGTAACTTGCATTTTGTTAAACACAAAATAATTATTATAATAAACTTTAATTTTTGGCCTTTTAAAAACCCTTGCTACTTATCACAAATTTAGGTTGACATTTTAGTAGAATTGCATATTCCTGACAATAATTAACCTCAGATAACTAGTTTTCTTATTAATTCATAGTACGGAATACAACACTACAAATAAAAATGAAGTTTTAGAAAAAATTTATTTACATAGAAAGATCTTCACCAATTAAGGTGAATTTCATAGTATATGCCCTAGCATCCAAGTTTTTAAAAACATATATGTAGTGCATATGTGAAGATAGTGAAAGTTATTATCTGTGAGTAGTAAGAATATTAATGCCTTTAATTTTCTTCCTTCTGTTTATCTCTATTTTCCATTATTTTCCTACAAAAGCATGCATTACCTCTGTAATAAAAATTTCTAAGAAAATTTATTTACAAAGAGAAAAATAGAGGCTCTGACACTTGCCTAAATTTATGATCCTTTGTTATTTTTTTATGATGACGTATCTCTGAGGTTTATGACAAATACATGCAAAGTAACCAACTAAAAAAATCTTTTAACCTAAAGCACTCAGACAAAAAGAAAATCAGTAAAGACTAAGTTTATTTCCCATAGTTATATCATAATTCTTTATTTTGATTATGAAGACAGAAAAGTGAATTTTTTTTTCAGAAAAGTCAATTTTTAACATCACTAAATATCTAAATCTCTGAGTCAGTCTGACATTTAATAATAATCGTAATAATATCACAATAAATAGCTACTGCTTATTAACCACAAACTATGTGCTCCGTATTATATATGTGTACAACATGCATGGATAATTTCATTTGCTTTTCCTACAACCAAAGGTGGCAAGGTTAGGATCTATTTCCAAGTTTCTTTGCCTCAAAAGCTATGTACTTAATCATAAGGCAATACAGATCCTACAGCTATTATAAGATCCTCTTCTGAGAGCTTTAGTATTTGTCGTTTTATAAGAGTAGATGTCCATTTTAAGTGTCCAACTTAAGTGGGGGCAAAAAGAACAAGTCCCACCCATCCCAACTACTCCTACTTTTCCCCAAGACTCAGTGGTAACACTGAAGTCTCTCTGGATAAGCTTATTTCCCTAAATGGATGAAATGGTATATCCTATAGAGATACAGAGGTATAGAGATATACCTTTCCAATAGAAATAATTAGCAGAAAATGTCAGTACTCTACTTGTGTGCCTTCTGATCCTTTAGCCACCCCAGATTGTGAAGTGCTATTACCCTCAACAGTTAGTATCTGTATCTCTTTGTTGGCAACTACCCTCAAGTGCTGTAGCTAACTCTCCCTTCACAAAGAAAGAGGTGTAGGCAGCTAGGCATTTACATACCCCTGAAGGAAGCTCTTAATCAACAACTGACCAGGTGCTGTGGTACAAATAGTCCAACTCCCTGCCTCTGATGGTTGGACATCTCTAGGGTGTAATTTGTACTCTCTCCAGAGCTCCCCTATAGGACTGAGGCAAATTTAACTTCTTTTGAATTTTGCATGATACCATACTCTGCTTGGCTACTCTTCCATCCCTATCCCACTTCTCCATTATCTTATGTGTTCTTTCTAAGAGCTCTTCTATCAAATTACTTGCAAAAAAATTATCCTTTCATGGTCTACTTCTTGGAAAACCCATTTATTAGAATTCCCAATATATTCTGACCCTTTTTCTACTTTAATTACAATATCAACTGTAAGGAAACCTTAAACAATTCTCAGTATGGTATGTCCATGGAGCCATTAGACAGACATAGTAATGCTATTCTGTGGTATTAAACATCAATGGAATACAAGACCAAAACTAAGCAGTAGAATCCTTATGGAAAGCCATGACTGTGGAACATACAAGGCCTAAATTATACCAGAATAACAGCAAAAGGCAAGAAATGTAGAAAAGACACAAAGCTGAACAGAGACAGATAAGTTTCTCACTTAAAAAAAAAACATCCTCTAGATTTTTTTCCCTTACCTCATTTGGGGTTGCAGTGGTAAGTGTTCTTCCATGAACCATTTAACTATGGAGAAGGTTATAAGATTCAGTGTACTGGCTTCTAACATAACAACTTTCAATTTTGAAGAAGGGTATAAGAATTAGAGTACTGAATTCTCAATCTGTAGTGGATCTGTCTGTTTGTTTTTGGTTTGTATTTTGATTTTCCTTTAAAAAAAACAATGCTTCCTATCTTCATATGATTTGAATTGGGAAGACTACACCTCTAGCTTCAGGAGAGAGCACAAAATTCAGGTCTTGCCATTAGCAGCACGTACACCATTGTCACTGTGATTTGCCAATTAAGGGAACCAAGGCAACCTGTCAGAGACAACCACACTCAATTCTGGGACTGCTTTTGGAAGAACTGTTGAAGGGAGAATCTTTCTTCACTGTGGTTTGCTCAGACAGTGTAATAGAATCTTTGAACTTCTGGACAACAATTTCCCACCAAATGGACTATCTTTGAAAGCTAAAGTTAACACAAAGGAAAGAAACTTGGAGTTCTTCACATGACTAGATCAAGACTATGACTACACTGATACTCACCATCCCCCAAATCTCTCTTGAACATTTCTGTAAGTCAATGCATCCTTTTCTTCTTCTTTTTTAATTAACAAATAATGTATTATTTGTTTCAGGGGTACAGATCTGTGATTCATCAGTCTTACACAATTCACATCACTCACCATAGCACATACTCTCCCCCATGTCCATCACCCAGCCACCCCATCCCTCCGTCCCCTCTCCCCTGAAGCAACTCTCAGTTTGTTTCCTGAGATTAAGAGTCTCTTATGGTTTGTCTCCCTCCCCAGTCCCATCTTGTTTCATTTTTCCCTCCCTCTTCCCCATGATCCCCCGTCCTGACTTAGGCTTGTTGGAGTTATTTTCCTCCTGCCTTTGAACCAATCCTAACAACAACAGCAACAACAACAACAACAACAACAAAAGACTCAAGAAATAGTTCTGAATGTCTGGGTCTAAATGCTACCTATGTGATTGAATTATGCAATATGGTGGATTCCCTCTGGATATTACATTTTATACTCCATATATTAGAATTCTCAGGGCAACTAAACTGTCAAAAAAATCACTCAAACATTTGAAAATCTAAAAAAAATAGAAGTCTTATCAAATGTATTTTGTGACTACATTTTATGTTAAAATTACCAATAGGAGACAAATCAACTGTTTTACAAGAATTCACAGTTACTAATTAAATGCTGAGATTTTTTTCAGATTTGTTATGTGACTGCTAAATATGAATGCCATGATCCTCCTGATTATCACTGGTAATGTGATATATACAGACAGAATAAATGCAAAACACAGATTACATAAAAATGCATATGCATTTTAATGAAAACTTTCCGTTTTGTCCTGAAACTTCTTATGAAGATACTAAATGAACTGCTTTAGATTTCACACCCTGTCTTTTCTGAAGGCATCCCAAATGGACAGTGGGTGCGAAGTAATGGAATCTAACGAAAGAGGAAATTATTTTAGTAATGAGCTTTAGTTTTTAAAGATTTTTATTTACTTATTTATTTGAGAGAGAGAGAGAAAGAGAGGAAGTGCATGAGTGGGGGGAGGGGTAGAGGGAGAGAATCTTCAAGCAGACTCTTTGCTGAGGGTGGAACCTGATGTGGAGCTCCATCCCATGACCTATGAGATCATGACCTGAGCCAAAACCAAGAGTCAACTGACTGATCCACCCAGGTGTCCCAATCAGCTTTAGTTTTTAAATGCAAGTTCATTTTTCTACAGCATGCTATTCTTTATAAATAATAATTATAACTACAATAATAAAACTATCAGAATACTATTTACACGGTACAGAGCAAAACATAGCTCTTATCGGCTATATTTTGTTCCACCTTTATAAGCATGAATTTCCTCATTTATAGAATGGGGAGTAATAATAATAGTACATAAATCACAGGACTGTTGTGAGGATTAAATGATATAATCCATGTCACGTGTGCAACATGATGTCTAGTATCCATTAAACACTACATTGGACTGTTAATGATAAATCAATACGATAATTTAGTCATTATTGTGCTGTTGTTATTATTTCAAAAGCAAAAATCCTAGCTGGTATTTATTTGTTTTCTGTTCTCTGTTAAAGACTACATATGACTATGCATTCAACATAAATTAATTTATGAATCATTTTTCAATTAAAATTAGATCTCCACACTGAGAATGAAATGGGTACACAAACATCCTCATATGTCTCTACAAGTAAATTTCTTGCTTTTCCCTGCTTTATATATCGACTATTAAGATGCTATTACCCCTGATCATAGTGGTCATGCTCATTTCCTCATTATGATAGCAGAGCTCTCTCAGGAGAGATACTACATGTTTTGCTGTGAAGTATCTTTGTTTTTCAACCTGGTTAATCACCCAGGACCATGGTGGTAGGGAGGAAAGGAATTATACAGAGTTCTCCAAAGAGGAAAGAAAAAGCTATGTAACACACCTGAGCATTTTTATGAATATTAATAATCATTAATTGAGTGCTTACTATGTACCAGGCATTGGGACAGATGGCTTCTACATGTCATCTGAGTTAAATACTCAGGTGGCAGCTATTAACAATTCTAATTGCCTTTTTGGAATGGTATTCACGTTTAGACAGGTAATTTCTGCTAAGTTATTGCCTGCCAATTCTCCTCCACTTAGAGTTCCAGTACAGGCTAATTTATTGTGATTCACCTTCCAATTCTTTGAGTTACCACCTATTCAATTATAAACATTAGTAGACTACTTCTTCTACTGGGGCTGAAGCATTCTTTTTAGGATCTACCTAGTTTGGCCATGTTGATGATGTTAGTGATGCAGTATTTGCTGGCTGTTCATTCAAGTTTTAAAATAAGTGGGTTACTAAAAATGCACAGTTAATATATTAATATATGAAGAATGTCATGGAACAAGGTGGATCGTTGAGGGGTCTTCAGAATGGAGATTACTATTAAATCTCTTGAAACTGTGCTGTTATAGAAAGGAAGTCAAAATAAATGGTGCTATCATCAAAATAAATGGTGCTAACTGCAAATATCAGCCATTTCTGGCAACATTTCGCTTTTAGCTCCAATTCCTCCCTAGCCTCTCTTTTTTTTAAGTCTTCCCAAATATGATGTAGAAATAGAGCTTGGATATAAATCTCAATAAAGAAAGCCAATCCAAAGCAACTCTCTTATTCAAACCTTCTTCAGACCATAGGAGATGCACTCATGAGCCTTGCATTTCAGAAGAAGCTTTGCAAAAACCTTTTCTGATTTTGTTACTATTTATTAAATCAAGTTTGCCTGAAATGTGGGTTCTCACAGTTGTGAAATGCCACATAGTAACAGTAAAGTTTTCTCACTCTTTCTTTGTTCCTCCACTCCCTTGGTTTCGTGCTTCTTAAATAAGCATTGCCATAAATAAAGACTTTTACTCCATTTTCTCTTGTCATTATGCTTTTACGGAGTGAGCATCCTATTAATTTTATCTGGAGACAGAGTACATATTTGTTAACCATCTGGCCTAGATCCAACCTGAATTCGAAGTTAAATTAAAGCTCTTCACACACTAGTAGAAACTGTGCTTCAGTTCTATACTATTAGCCCATAAATAGAATTTTCATTACTAGAGCTTTTTGAGAAAGCTTATATTTCTCCCCTGGATTTCTTAAACCTCATTATCCGCAGTTTAAATCCAGGCCATACTAAGTTTTTACCTAGAAACTGGTACAGAGAACCAGTTTCCTAAGATGCTCATATTTGGGATTATTCTTAACTTGAACCTCATTACAGAAAATCCCGTCAGTGGCCAATTTTAATCAAAGACAGTGAAGCGAATAACAAAACCAGCAAAGAGTGCCTTTGTTAAATTTTCAGACTGTTCAGCTAGCTGCTTTCATTTCCCCAAGTTGAAATATTCATACAAAGAGCTTGGAATGTGAGATTGTCCTACGGGGAAACAATGTGGATACATTCATAAGTTCCGCAGAAGAGCAATCTCACTGTTATGGAAAAAGGAAAACATTTTTTTCTGAGCGAACATTTTTTTTAGAGCAATCTAAATGCAGTCGCAATCCTGTTGTATTGGTCAATGTCTACACCAGGTTTCTCTCAGGGAAAAATCTTATGGTGTGCATGTTTTAGTCTAGTATACTTGACACTACAGTTGTTGGAGTCAATTGAGAAGCTACAAATGGTATGGTCATAATAGCAATGGTAGCAGAATGGTGCTTGCAAGTAGGGTAAAAGGACACAGGCAGGTTTTTATATGATTGAATGCAAATTGCCCCATTTTTCTGAGCCTTGGCTTTTTCATTATAACTAGAGATAACAATAGGTACATAAAAGGCTTCTTGAGAGGATCAAATAAGCAAATATTAGTGAGAATCTATGGTGAAATAGAAAGTTTGAACCAAAAATAAGGTTTGCTAAATTTCCTTATTACCATGATTATTATCACATAGGGACAAGAAGAACCTGTCACCTAAAGATTCTCTAAGAATGTTATTGCCATTTTTCTACTCCTTTTAACTAAGGTAAAATAAACACTAATTTGCATGAACCATAGACTGGAAACCGTTATTCCAAGGTGAAAATGACACTGCATTTAGCAATTAATTAACAGCTTGTCCATAGTGTTTTATCAATACATAATATTAGCCCTAAAAAAATACTTCTTGATTACATGAACATTATGCTGCTCTAAAGTAAAGAAAATGATAATTTGGTTAAGGTATGTGAGGTTCTGGAGGCCTGTGTTCTGTCAAATTTCTCGGTCTTGACTTTAGCTCTGCTTATAACCATATGTTTTCAGATAAAGAAGTAAAGGAAACATTATATATGGTATGTTAATATTTAATCATTCTATCATTAATATATATAATATGTATTGAGCACATATTAGATGCCTGGCATGGTGTTAATTGCCTCAGTGAAACCATGTGACAATACTATGAGACACAGGATTACTGTTACTGATATTTTGTAAGGAGACTGGGTCTAGAAAAAGCTGGATAACATGCCCAATATCACACTGTGAACTTAAAAAAGTATTTGAGCCAAAGTCTGTCTTTTCATAGAGATTGAACTTTAAACCATCATGCTTTGCTGCTCCTACATGAACTAATCAGATATAAAATGAGTTATTAGGATGTATTAGGATGTGCTGAGAAATATATTCTTGATCTAATGAACTTATTTGTTTTACAGGTGGATAGAGTTCCTTTTGTCCAACGTTCAGAAGACAAAAGGATAGAGTTGCTTTGTTTTGTTTTTTGACCTACTGAGAGGTCTCCAAATTCCAATAAAGGTTCTAGAGATGGGTTTCCAGGTCAGCTGGAAAAAAGAAAGCAAGGAACTTCTTTTTCATGAGCTCAGTACCACCTTGGATCTAAAATCTCATGCAATTGCCAATTATTTAAAAAGTAAGAAATGTAGGTCTCCTGAGAAAGGTGGTGATAGACTGGGACGGGAAGGATGATAAGTTGCTTCCAGAAGCATATATATTCTTCTTGGATGATTTTTAGAGCCTTTAAATTAGTTTAATTTTAGAAACAGTACTGTTAAACTCCAATTTATGGCTTTCAAAAAAAAATGAAGGGAAGGTTTGACACTGGATTCAGAGTGAGCGTGTAAAATCAAAAGAGACACAACTTGTAGGCTGGGTCTCTAATCTGTGAAAATGCCCCCTTTACAAGCGTTCTTGAGGAGAATTTGGCAACACATTTCAGAAAACTTAGCTTTTTAGATTCCTTTTACCCAATAATTCTAACTTTCTAAAAATATACTGAGGAAGTTCTCATGGGCAGGAGTAAAATCAGCCACAAGAGTATTCATTACATCATTATTCGTGGAGACAAAAAAATGGAAACAAAATAAAAGGAAAATAAAGTGCCCACCAGTAAGAGGCCAGCTGAAAACACACATTCAAATGTCCCCGTTGTCACAAATGAGGATAAAGAAGACTGTTTAAGGACCTGCAGATTCATTTACAGTTTACAGTTTTAAGATTTTAAAAAAACATTTCACAAAATAATTTATGGAAACAATGTGAACAGCACAAAAAATAAAGTAGTGTTGGATTATAACCCAAAGTATAAAATAAATATCCACTAATCAGTACTGATATAAATAAATGAGTAAATGAGGAAGGGAAAGTGATAAATTTCCCATGCAGAGGAATGCCAAATAAATTGTAAGGAGTCAGTACCTTACAGGAGGTGAAGCATAACTCTCTATTCATTAAGTGAGGATGGTACATACTAACCTCATTTCAAAAAGTGAATATAGAAAGAGAGAAAAATCAGTAATTTTACAGAGGAGCATCTTGACAAAAACGACTTTGTCAAGAGTGATGAAGGCCAATCTCAGCAGTCATAAATCTTTCTGATAGAGTAGTAACCTTGATATGATGTGGTGAAATGGCACTTTGCCTTTGTGTTCTTCTTCCCCCAAACCCATAACCTCAATCTAAATATGAGGAAAATATTAGACAAATTCCAGTGGAGGGTGATTCTGCAATGACACTGACCATCATTCCTCAGAACTGTCAAGGTCACTGAAAAGAAGGAAATTCTGAAACACTGTTACAGCCAAGAAGAGTGTAGGGAGATGAAAAAAAAAAATCTCAATGTAACATGGTAGCCTAGAAGGGATCCTGGATTAAAAAAATAAAAAAGAAGTAAATAAAATAAACTAAGGACATTAGACAAAAACCAAGGAAATTTGATGTGTGGGCTTTAGTAAAAACACTGGTTCAAAAAAAAAAAACAAAACAACACTGGTTCATTAATTGAAACAAATGTACCATCTTAATGTAAAGTGTTAGTAATGATGGAAAATGTGTGGGGTTATATGGGATTTCGCTGTTCTGTTTATTTTTTTTTTGTTCTAAAGCTGTTATTAAAATTTCTATTAATTAAAAGTTAGTATTGGTAAAAGGAGAAAAAGAGAAGCAAGAATCTCCTCTTTCTCAGAGATACAAAGGTCCCCTTAAACAATAGTTTAATATTAGCTCTGCCAAAGGATTGAGATTGACCCCCTCTAATCTCACTTTTAGAGCAGCCTGAGGAAAAGAGAATCAGCAAATCTCCCAGAGTGAGTATCCCTGAATCTTCCTTCACTGAAAGTTTGTAAGGTAAGAGCAGATCCCAAGGAAAATGTGTTATCATGTGTTGTTGCATCCATCCTACTTTCAGTAGCCTGCAAGCTCCCCAAGGCCTGTACATAATCTTTATTTCCCCAGTACCTAGTCTGGTGTCTGCTGCTTGGAGAATTCCTTCTGATTGGCTGAATAAATAAAGGAATAAAGGAATTAATGATTGAATGAGGTATCCTAAGCATATTTGCTGAGTTAAAATATACTTGTGTTCGATTTGCCAAATGAGTGAGGGGATGACAGTAATCCTTATACACATTATTAACCACAGAATTTTGAAATGGCAAATCCATTATTCTGAGCAAGTCCTTGAGGATTGTGTTAGCACAAAAATATAAGGCAGAGATCCCTTGTCTCCTTCCTGTGTGTTACCTCCTCAGTTAAAGTAGCACTGACAATGACCATAATAAATAAAATTGTTACTATTTACCAATTGCCTTTTTTGGGTCAGATACTTTGTTAGGTAAACAGGTAAGTTTAATAGTATTTCCAGTCCTTACAACAATTCTACTCTGTGTATATATATCTAGCTAGCTAGCTAATTTTGCCTTTGTTTTACAGATAAGGAAACTGATCATAGCAGCCCAGCTGTTGACAGAAAAATTTAAGATTTAACTACTGATCTTTTTGAATTAAAAGTCTACACTCTTTCCAGAACACAGTTTTACCTTGAAATGTTAGTGAATCCACTAACAAGTCATTCAGTCCTAGGGTGAGTGCATATGAATGTGTTTGTTGAGTTTTTCAATTTCTTAATGATTGGCTTGGATATTTGTCAGTTCTCAGATTTGCATGCACAGTCAACAGAGGGGGGTATTCTATGGAGTTTACCTTAGAATTTACCAGAGTTTACTGGTTTATGCCAAGCAACTATCCTGATAATATGCAAAACAATTAGCAAGTACCTGAAGATTACGTTTCAGTGCAGGGCAAATGGGAAAACAAAAACAAAAACAAAAACTATACATAGAAATATACACAAAAAATAAAGACAAATATACACAAAATATTCTGCTCTCCAGATACTCAATTCAAAGAGTAAAAAAAAAAAAGCAAAATTACTTACAAGATATCCAAATAGGAAAAGTTTAAGGTACCTCTTTGATTTCATTTAAAGCTAATTGTTAAAGGCCAAGAAGATCTGAATGTATCTAGTTTGATTTGAAAATACTATTGTCATCCTGAGATACCACAGTGACCTTTTTTGTGGCATAATCTGCAATGATGTCCATATGTGTAAGGAAAAAAAGTAGGTATTAGAATCTCTTCATCTGAGAGTTCTGGAATACCTACAAACATCTTGGTGAAACTTCACATTTATTGCTTGAAATTAAAAGTCAATCTGGGTATCTTTTCCTTCATAAATCAGAAAAAAAAAATAAGATATATGTGTATACATAAATATAGTCCTGTGTGAAGGCTCCTGAACACATAGAACATTCAAGACTGCTACTAATTTTATTTATATTTCTGAGTACTAACAGCAAAGTTACTAAATTAAGGTTAAAAAAAAAGAAGGAAAATATGTTTCATTGTTTATAAGAGCAGTAGAAGAGTTATGAGGGATATCAGTTTAATTTCTTCACTAGAGCAAATGCCTATATTTTCCTAACAGGAGACAGTAAGATCTATCAGTCAATCATATTACATTTGCATAGCACCTATCCACAGAGTTTCTCAGGGTGTTTTACAATACAGTTAATTTACAGCTTAGAGAATTAAGAGTCTGCCATGTTAAACAAATGAGACAAAGCTGAGAGTTGAAAGCTGTGATCATGTCAGCTCTGAAACCCCAACATAGAAAGTGAGTTACATATCCCCAAAGTCGTTGCAATTAAAGCTCAAGCAGGTATTTAAAGTTTTGTCTTATTTATTCTATACTCACTCTAGTCTATGGTGGCTTAAGATGGTTAGGATCTGTGAGTAAACACTCTGGTCAGCTTTCCCTATACCTCACTCTTTAGTCTCCCTGCCTGCGTAATGCAACAGTCTCCCATGTGAGCTGCTGTGACTGAAACTATGCTTTCTGTTTTGTCTCTAATCATCTATCCCAGATTTTTGTAAATCGTGATATTGCCATCATCTCATACAAATCTGTAAGGGGTATGCTCCTCAATGGCCCTAATCAATTTTTTGGAAACACTGCTTCTCATTAAAAAACTGCCTGGATTTTAAAAAGGTTAACTTTTGAATTTTTTTTTAATATGTAAAGATAAAACTTCCTTGTTGCTGAAATGTTAGTAATTACAGAGACTCTGAATGGGAACTACATCTATAATTCTATTCCCCAGATAAAATCTTTAAAACATTTTACTGAAATTTTCAATCCTTTTGTTAGGAAAACATTTATAGAATTGAGGCTAACTACCTTTACACACAGGGAATGAATTCATATATTAAAAGATAATTTGATATAAATATCAAATGGCTATGAATATGGGTTTTGAAGTCAGAATCAGTGAGATTTAGATTTGAATTCCAGATCTATAATTTTTGTTGATCTAGTCAGTTAATTTCTCTAAACTTCACTGTATTCACCTTCACAATTAGTATTAATAACAACACCTGGCTCCTAACTATGTGCAAATCACTGGGACTACACTTATCCTCCTGCTGGAAACAAATGAAAACTGGACAATTATATGGGAAACAAACCTGATTCCAGAAATATAACAATGAATGGTATAAAACTGTGATACCTGAAGGAGAGGAAAGACATGAAGCAAGACTTTGGTATCCTGGCTTTCTATATACAGGTGGGCACTTTCCAGAGGAGAGAATAGGAAAAGGAATCTAAAAAGACATTAATGTTTCACTGAGCTGAGAAGACAGACAAGGCTAAGGGACTGGGATAGCAGAGCAGAGTATCAGAGAGGATGGGATTATGAAAAGAAAGTACATAAGTGTGTCACATGAGACTGGGCATAGAACAATTTTCAGAGCTCAAACAGGGCTATAAGACAGTTGAGTTCCTATGAGCTATCAGAAAAAGAGATTTCATAAACATTTGGAGCTTCAGTAGGGGGATGCATATTACTAGTTAACTAGCCTTAGACTAAAAATCTACTCGATAGCTAGTCTATGGAAGCTTAATAATAAGCCATAGAAAGATCAAGCAGATTTATAGTAACTTAACTCCTGTCAATAAAATCCAATACTTTAAAATAAATATACCACATAACATCCATTCTGTTTATAACTCAATCTAAAATTACCAGATAACCTAAAAAGCATAAAAATGAGAATCATCACTAGGAGAAAAAGGAGTCAACAGAAAGAGATTCATAAATTATGAAGATGATAAAATTAGCAAGCGAGGACTTTCATACCATCAACAGGGATCCTGCATAATAGCAGGGGATTACAGCTGAGAGAACCATAGACCTCAGACTCTACACAAGAAAGAATCTCTAGGGAAACCCAAAGACAATGGGGAGACACAAAGACAAAAGAGAAAATGTTAGTCTCTGACACCACAACTACAGCAAACAAAAGTGGCAAACAGTAAGCACACATTAACTCTCTGCTAGATAAACATAAACCTCACACATAAATCTAGTAACCTCAATTCTTTTTAACTGATAAACCTCTTCTATGGATTTACCACCCACAACAATACAAAGCATGTTAATAAGCAGTCTGCAGACACAAAGCAAGCATTGGAACCACACTCAAATATGGCAAATATTCTGGGATTACCGGACTGGAAATTTAAAATTACTATGATTAATGTACTAAGGATTCTAATGGAAAACAAACAAACAAACCAGACAACATACAAAGACACATGATTAATGTAAGCCAAGAAAAAGTTGTAAGAAATGATCAAAAGGAAATGCTAGAAATAAAAACCATTGTAATACAAATGAGAATTCCTTGATAGGCTTATCAGTGGTCTGAACATGGCTGAGGAAAGAATAAGTGAACTAGAAGAAATATCAGTAGATGCCTCCCAAAGCAACATGCAAAGAGAGAAAAAAAAAAAAAGGATGAAAAACAAACAAACAAAACCACAAACCCAAATGTCCAAGAACTGTAGGAAACTATAAATGGTGTAACGGACATCTATTAGAAATATCAGAAGAAGAACAAAGAAAAAATGAATAGAAGAAATAGTGGAAATAATGATGGCTGGGAAGTTTCCAAAATTAATGACAGCTAGCAAATCACCACAGAATCCAGAAGCTCAGAGAACACCAGGCATGATACAGTGCTAAAAAAAGCTACACATTCAAGAGAAGGACTATTCCACAGGAATAAGGGGGATATTGCCTAATTATGCAAGTTATGTATGTGCTGCATTCCACCAGCATCTAAATAAAACCAGTCAGTATTTTAGGAACTGTCTTAGGTTCTGAAATGAAAAATTTAAGAATAAGATAGACCATTGACTTGTTTTTTTTTTCCTCCCTTACATCCACCTATTCACCTACTATTTCCTTCCTCCCTCCCTCTCTTCCTCCTTTCCTTTCTTTATCTCTCTTATCAAAATATATAAAACCCTTGCTTAATGAAAATACAGTTTATAGCATAAAAAGTATTCATTATTTAACAAGAGTATTTAAAAACACTGTTAATAAGAAAGAGAACTTTGATTTCATGCCTCCCCAAATTAGCTTTGCTCAGCTTTGTGTTTATTGAACCCATTATAAAGAAGCGTGGCACCTCAGGATAAGAACAAGTAAACAAGGAGATTTAAATTGATTTGTACAAAGTAGTTCCTATATTTGGAAAAAAAAATAACTAAGCCCAAATGCAGCATGGCAATATATTCAGGAAGAGATGTCGGAGAACATGATCCATAATTATCTTTTAGAAGAGTTTATAAAAACACTTTAGTAGAGTTTATAAAAACACTACAAATACAGGTTTATAATTTATAAAGTGAGAGGTTTGATTTTTAACATTTTCAGATTGTTATTTTATGCCTATCATATAATGAATTGTGGAAAGAATGTGTTCTTTTTTATATTTATTAATTGTGCAAATTTTAAAAAGTTGGTATAGTATTTTTGGTAAATACCATATTTTATAATGAACTAAAAAAGCATTTTCAATAGGTTTGCAATGTTTCGAATGCCATGCAATTTGTTCTCTGAAAACTGCTGACAAGCATATCTTGTTAACAGACAAGCAAACTGTTAGTAGCTCACTAATGCATAATGTTTTCCAAATGTATACAAAACATTTTCATATACACTTTGTCCACCTGAAGAAATGAGAAATGTAGTTCCACTGGAATTACACAAAATATGTGTTTCTTATCCAGGGTATTTTAACCCTATCACTTTGACCCAGTGGATGCTTTGGACTTTCCATTTTTAAACCCAAGGAATTTCAATACCATATTAGTGACTTAATTTAATAAATATAATCTCAACATTGATTGATTTTATCACATAAAATCTTACGGAGTGTGTTCCATTAAATCAATTATTTCCTTGGCAATTTTTTATGAAGTAATTCTCATCATTTTCCATTTTTCTTCATTTTATTTCATGTACAGCAAATCTTTTATGTATCAACTTAACAATGAATGTACAATTTATCCATCAGGTTTTTTGGACATACCCATGAGATTTAACACATTAAGAGAATTTTTTTTTAACTATTATCTTTCCAACTCAAATTTTCCTTAGTCAAATATTGCTAGTAAAATTATATTAGAAGCTTAGGTATTCCCACATGTTTTTAAGATAATAAATTTTACCCTATGCAGTTTGACTAGATGTTAGGTTTTAATGTCCTGATTGTTTCTACACCATGAGGTTATAAAGAGATGATTTCATTTATTTTGAAATCATTCCATTTGAGAATTTTCAACAATTTACCTCATATATTCTAAGGTTTTGGTTCCCCTGTTTGGATTATTAATCCACTCCTTCCATCTACTTCCAGTGAATTCTTACAGCATGTATCCATGACAGGATCAAGAGTGAAGTTGAATGGTGAACTCTAAGTGGGAAGGTCAACATTTCCTGACTCTATCTTTTTCCTTTCTTCAACTCCTCCATCTCATAGCAAGCTGAGCCAAAAATGGAGTGTGGATCGTAAGCAACATTTTGAGTGACATATCTCTCTCAAAAATGCAGGTCAAGTTATAACTTAGCACCCATCTGTTTTAATGCATGGCATGTGTGTGGGTATGGGTATGGGTGTGTGCGGTGTGAGGGGAAGAGAGAGACAGAGAGAGAGAGCAAGCAAAGGACAAAGAGAGAGAAGGGAATGTGGCAAAGATTTATACTTAGTTGGTTCAGATGAAGAACATATATAATTGGCATAATTGTCCAGGTATTACTCTTTCAACATTTCTGTAGGCTTGAATTTTTAAGAAAAAAATGTAAACATAAAATTAGGAAATCTGATAAGTGAGCAATTCAAAGCCTATACTGATCAATTAAGTTTTCTTCTTTTCTGGTCCTCTTTTCTACCCCAGAACTGACCCTCTTTGTTGCTCTCTCTTATACTGCCATCAGTATGAGACAGAGAGAAAAGGAATGAACTGCAGAGTTGAGAATTGTAGACCCTCTGAGGTACCTATTTCTAGTTTAATCATCCCCACTAACTCAAACACTGGTTAGACAAAAAGATAATAGAATATGTATTTTGGGTTCAAATAATTCAGTGTTCATTGCTTAAATGCAAAGCTCAGTGCTAAATGTTTTTTATATGTATTATCCACTCCATACTTCAAAATAAACATAAAAAGCAGGTATCATTACAACACCTTTTGGATGAGTGTGTGGAAATTCATAGAGGTTAAGAAGTATGTTTGCTAACAGACAACTCTTGGGAATATTGTGAATTGAATCTGTCTTCACTGGTTTCACAAGCAGTTAGCTTAATCATTTATTTAAAAGTTTCTAAGTTTGGAACTTAAAATCGGGTGGGACTAAGTTTGAATTGCCCTTGCATTCTTAACAGGAGCATGAAACTGAACAGGTTACTTATCCAGTCTGAGCCTCAGTATTCTCATATATAATGAAAATATGATATACCCTGAATAATTATGAGGATTACATATATATAGATAGAATATATATAAAATCTAACTTCTTATAAATGTTTAACAAATGGAATTTATTTACATGAGACTCTTGAGAACCAGGCTCAATAATTTTCAAAGTTATTTATCATGTAAGAGTATATTTTAAATTACAGGAATACATATTTCTTGATGCCAAATATGATAGAATCGGCTATAAATATTCTTTTCAGATGCTATCTTTCATTGGTCTTTTTAAGTAAATTGTCTAATTCTCAGAGTATTTTGCTGACATTTTATGTTTTTTTATAAACTTTAATTTCAGAGAAAGCTTGAAAATGGTGAAAGTTCATCATATCTTAAAAGGCTGTGACAGAAAGTCCCCATTTGTCACTTTCTTAAGCATGATTTAATAAGTTAGTAATTATTTATTGGACAAACACTATGGGACCAATACTGTATGAAAATAAAATATGGTCTCTTAAATACCTGAAAAATGAATAACTAAAGAAATTTAATTTAAAGAACTACAAAATTTCATTTATAGAAAGGAACTTAAAGAGATGTAGCAACTAGCATTTGGATTGCTCAGCATGTTTGAAGGGACAGGCAAGGCTAGGTAGGGAGAGATAGATAGGGGCTATGTGATCAGGTTTACAGATATCCCAAATATGTGTAGGTGTAAGGAACCAGAGATAAGGGAACACGCCAGACCACCCTGCCCTAAGGGTGGGCGGGGCTTTTTTTAAAAACATTCACCTATGTCCAACAAAGAATAAACAGACCCTAAAAAAAAAGTAAGCCATTAAAGATGTTATCACTAGTCCTGTTTACACCAAAGTGCTGTCAGTATTAAAAAGATTTAAGTGCCCTGGTTAGCTTTCAATAAAAGACCAACCTTCAAAGCCCTCAGTGCAACCCTGTTGACACCCTCCTCACTCCTGTGAGCTTTTCTTCCCCCGCTGTGTACTTGCTTAATAAAACTCTTGCTTCACTTACTCTCCTTTGTCAGTGAGACTCATTGTTCAACTCTGTGATACAAGAGCCTAGCTCTCCCACTTCATATTTACTTAATAACAAAATGGAAAATTTTCAAAGTGTTTTTCATGTCTTGGAACGCAAATTACTTTTTCAAAATGTGATGAGCACTTTGGGAAGAGACTCTGTATTATAAGTAACCCCTCAAATTTGATAGGGTCAAGTCTCTTACTATTCAAAATATGTTTTATAGGAAAGAATCATCAGAACCTGGAAGCATGTAAGGAATGGAGAAATCAAGCCTCACCTCAGACTTACAGAATCCCAATTTAACCATGTCCCCAGGTAACTCATATGCACACTGGTTAAAAACAGCAGATCTCGTCTACCTATGTCTTTGATCCTTGGGTACTAGTATTTAGAGGTATAAAAATGAAGTCTGAATATAGCCAAAAGGCAAAGAGATGTCTGGATATTCTATGCAAAAATGCAAATACTTGGCTGGCTTCAAAGCATTCCAAACCTGTTGGCTGATAAACACTTATCTGAGTAAAACAAAGTGCCTCCACTTCCAGGGCGAAAAGCTCAATTCCAATGATTCACCATGAACAATGGCCTTTAATTAGTTTTATTTTGGAAACCTGCAGTGCAGGTTTTTTCATTTACAAGAATTGCTGATTAATTAAGCAAGAAGACACTCCAGGCAATATATTTCTGGATGCAGGATGAGATGGAGTGAAGGATACGTTGCAGATTTAGTGACTTGTTCACCATCTTATACAAGTACATATATTCCTTTGCAAGATGCTGCTCAAATGGGACTCATTATGCTCAAACTAGAGGAAACATCAGCACATTTAGGGGAAAATTACAGGCCCAATCATTTTCAGAGTATTAGGCATGTTTGTTTAAATTCCAATCAGAAAGTTCCACTTTTGCCCAGCATTTGAAATCTATTTGGTAATTTACCTTAGAGCAATGTTTGAATAACAAAAAGGTTTAAAAAAAATTAAGCAACCAGAAACAAAACAAAACAAAACAAAACAAAAAACCTTACTTTCCAAGGGCAAAGCATTCCAGTTTTACAGATGAATCCTTTGCGGCTTGTATAGTTTCAGGAAAACGCACTTCAATCTTTGGTTCATATTCCCCCATCACACCTGTTAAATATCAAAAGAGCTAGCAGCATTTCTGGAGAATAGACGTTTTCTGCGAAGTAAATGCTTCATTAACCAAAATCTGATTATTTTGTACTTCAATTAGCAACATTTTCATAGACTTTAATGAGTGATAGAGGGCAAAGAAACTACATGATGCTACTTAAGGAATTAGTTGATTTCTTTCTTGCTTAAAAAGAAATATCTAAGATATATCAAAGTATCAGAATAGAGGCATCCCAAATTCCTCTATATTCCATATTAGAATATTATAAAGAATTTGTCTTCCAATTAAGAAATGAATGCACCAAGATTCTAAAATGTTTCTGAATTATCAAGAACATTTCTTCTCTAGAGATATCCAGATCTATCATCCCTTTACGGAACTCTTGGGGCAGATCTGTTCAGGAACAAGGAAATTTTCAGTTAACACTGTAGGAGGTCTCTTAATTGAAAATGATAGTATTTCTGCAACAAAACCTATAAAGTAATAACAGTAATTGAGATAAAGACATAAATATTCTCATGTCAGTTCACTAAGGATTTACTGCTAAATGAGTTTGGTGTTCACTTACAAAAACATTTGTTTTTCTAGTTTTAAATTTTTTAATAAGGAATTGGGGATATGGGCTAACATAAGAATAGGACAATAGTCTAATGTATGTAACTATGCTATCTACCAGAGGTGTAACAGAAATAAATCCCTAGGCTATTCTCATTAACTTAATTAATGTAATCAGTGGCAAATCAAGATTCCTCAAAAATTTTGATTTTTTTTTTTTAACTTATAAACCAAATACCAGAGTAATCCATTCCAAAGGTAAATGATTTACTGGTGGCCAGTACAACTGTACAGAAGCTGAAATTTATAAAATATGTATCAAATAAAAATACTTGATTTTTAAGATCTTGACCATTCCAAACATTCAAAGAAGCTATGGTTGAGAGAGTGGTAGAGAGTACTAGTTCAGCGAACTAGTTAAATTTGCTATGTTCTATTTTCTTGACATCTGATTTTCTTGAGTGACTACTTTTAGAAGAGGTTTGATATTTCTTATATTAATACTATTAATGTTAATATAGTATAATTCTTCTGACCTGTTTTTACCATGTATGCACTGAAGATAATAGAGGGGATAGAAGAATGAAAGACTTAAGAAGAGGAGAAGAACAAACTAAAAGTAGACCAGGAAAAGGAAAAATATGGTAGAATTTCTATGCATATTATTGGCTTATGAGCTCTTTCTGTCATGAACAGAGTACTCATTGATGGAGAGAAATTGGACTTATGGATAAATCTAGTGGTTCCTGAATTCTGAATTAAGAATATGCAAATATATTTGGGTGGTTAGTGATTATAAAAGTTCCATAATTCTGTTAGCCATCATTAGCATTATATTCTTGCTCTTAAAATCCTCAGAGAGAAGAAAACTCTATGAGGTACTATATTTCTAGTCCAGATCTGATCATAAAATGCATCAACAGGTTTTCCATCTTTACATTTACCACAGTGAATATTTAATTAAAGAATCGACTGGAGGATTATTCTATTTTGATGACTTCCTAGGTTTCTAGTTCTCTAACTCTTGTGCTAGCTATGTCTTGACTAAAATACAAAACTCATCAGAGACCAATTTGAATTATGTTCCTTGGAGGAATATAATTAGCATGAATCTCGTGTTTCATTCTTCTTTGGAATACTTATAATTAATATTTGCTTGCTTTGCTTTCCTTGGATGTGAATTTTTTTCCCATTTTGCCAGTCAGGTAAATAAAGGTGAACAAAAAAGACAAGTATGAAAAAGAAAGAGGCATTAAAGAGAGGCTGCATCATATGCTCATTGAAAACAATATTATTCAATTAGTAAGTTTGGCAGCACCCACACGTGCACACACACACGCCTACTCCCTCAAACTTTTTTTATATTAAATGTCCCTTAAGCAATGAAAGGATCTGTTCCAATGCCAGTGAAGAAATGGCCCGATATACCCAGAATCATATAAACTGTACCATGTGAGTGAATTATAGAATTTTCTATTATGTTTTTTACAATATCTGATTTTCATCATAATTGTAAATTGAACCTCAACTCAATGATGATGTGGCTCCTCTGAACCAGAGGGAAGCTGAAAGCTCAACAGATGTCCCCAGGCTTCAGAAGCGAAAGTATATTCCCAAGATAGCTCATCATCTTACCATCAGTGCGCTGCACTAATGGAGTGGGCGGTCCTTGAACACTTCTCCGCGCTTCCTTGTTTGTTATGAAGCAAGTGTAGTTGCCCACATCTGATGGTTCCACTTTGGCAATGTACAGGTTTCCTGTCTCTTGGGAGACAAACCGCCTGTTGTCCTCTTGAACATACAAGGGGCTATCATTGAAGGTCCAGGCATAAGATAAATCTGAAAAACAGAAAAAAAATAAGCATTATCCTTACCACATTCATTCTTATCTGAAAGTTTTGTGCTCTCTTCTCCATGATGAGAATAAAATTGTTCCCATTTGTCCAGTTCATGCCTGCTGTCCTACTATAATTGTAATATTCCCTTATATTCAAATATATTCAAATTTGGATGATATATTACATAGTCATCCTGTCCATCACTGGCTTTATGCATTTAGGGGTGCAATGATGGCATGGCAAGAGAATAAGTGGATGAATGTATTAAGAACAGTTGTAACATATATAAAATACTATGGCTTAAAATGCACACTGTATTTCTCCAGTGATGCTCACATTAAAACAGTGTCTCTCGATATACAGTCCAAAGGACGTCTGCACTAATTTGTTTTGTGTCTGATTTCTTTTAACATGTTTTTTTTTTAATGTTCACCTATGTTGTATGACTATTAGTACTTCTTTGCTTTCTATTGCTCATAATATTCCATTTTATAAATATACCACAATTTGTTCAGCCACTTTCTTGTTGATGAGCATTTTGATAGTTTCCAGCTTGGGACATTATGTATTAGATTGAAATGACTGTCTGTTGATATTTTCATTTCTCTTGAATAAGGTTCTAGGAATGAGAAATAAGGTAGATAGATGTATATTTAACTTTATAAGAAACCACAAAAGAATATTTCATAGTTGTTGTACCTGTGGACCTCTCCACCAGCAATATATGAGAGTTATAGTTGTTCCATGTTTTGCACAAATAACACGTCAAGTTTAAAAATTTTAGCCAGAAATCTTTGACCAGAGACAAATATTCTTGTGGATTAAGGTTTTTAAGTGTGGTACTCTCTGAAGACTAAGAAATTGTATATATCATGGAAACGAGGTAGAACTGAACTTACATCTAGGGAAATGGAAGATTATGACTGGCTCTATTGGGACTCTGAAGTAAGTGAAATGCACAGGTGCTAGGGGTGAAGAAGGGAAATACACAGGTGGAAAACTCCTTCACCTGCAAATGAATTAGAAATCACATACTAGGAAATCACAGCTCATAGGAGAATAGTTGAAGCAACTATGGGCCTCCTGTTCAGGCAGAGGCTGTGGGTCCTATTTGTCACCTGCACTTATATATATGTATATATATATATTTTTTTTTTTTTTTTCATTGAATGGGTGCAGAAGCAAGATATGGTAGATCCAAAAATGACTAATTATTTCTGATATGTTCTAGCAATCTAATCCAGATAGAAGCAGACTATCTGAAACATTTTTCACTAACTTTACAGAATTTAAATTCTCTAAAGAATGAAGAGGCAATACAGATCAATAGGTATTCTGACCTTAAATGTGATCTATATAGAAAAACTTATGAGGAAGTGGGAGTGTGGGAATGTTGCCATCTTTATCATCTCTTTCACCAAGGAAAAAATAAGCACTGACAGTACACTTAGGGAACAGATTTTAGAAAGCACAAAAGGATGGAAGGAAGGAAAGAGGGGGAAAGAAAAAGAGTGAGTCTATAAACAGACCATTAATAGTAGCGAGGAGCTAAAATATTACATTCTAACAACAATTCAAAAGCTATTTTAGTAAAAATGAATTCACCTATACTGACAGAACTCTGATATAATTCTCAGGAAAGAAGAAAATACGAGAGGCTGATATGTCAGAGAACAATCAACAAAAATGCCACTTATATGTAGAATGTGAAAATGTACAAAGTGGCATTAAATCTATAACAGTAGTGTTCAGGTAGAAAAAAGCCCAAGATGTATGGTTATGTGAAAAGCATGTTGCAAATCAAGACAGTTAACACTGTATATATGTATGTACATATACACAATATATTGTGTACATATGTACATATATGTGTACATACACACATACATTGTGTATTTGTGTGTGTGTGTGTATGCATCTGTGTGTCTTTACACAAATTATTAAATTTAGCAACCTAGGAATGTATATAGAGATTTACTTAGGGTGAGGGGAAAAACTTACTCTTTACATAGTGTGTTTCTGTCACATTATAATTTCTAATTATTATGGATTATGTGCACGAATGGAGAAAAAAACAGGATGGCAATAGTGTCAGGAAAACCAAACACTAGAATGAATTACAACTTGTGAAACAATACAATGAATAATATTTTTCATTCTTACTCTGAACTGTTCAGATTGGAGTATTATGTTTTATTCAGAGCACATAAGAATCACTAAGGAAGCTTGTTAAAATACAGATAGCTAATCCTATTCCTAACAATTTGGTTTCCTTATATCTGAGTGAAGTATCATGGAAGCTGTATTTTCAACACCCTATGAATGGCTCATGTGGTTAAACTGCAATATTATGTTCAGAGCACCCTTTACTGAAAGGGAAATTAAAATTCTCAAGTATATCAAGCGACAGATAACCAACACACCAAAGGCCAGAAGTTAAGTTACAAAAGAAAATTATAAGAACTTATATTTTTACCCTGAAAGGTAAAAGGGTTAAAAAGGCAGAGAGGGTTAAATAAGCCCTTTCTATTTATGCCCAGGAGGCAAAAATAGGACTCTGGCTGTTGGGGGTTACAGAAGGCCCTAATGACCTTTGTATCACGAAGACCAATCTAAACTTCAGAGCTATAACAGCAGGTGATTTGTGAGGTAATGAGCTCTCTATCATTAGAGATGGCCAAGCAGAGGATGGATGAGCTATATTTAAGATGTTGCAAAAATATTTATTTTTGCAATGAATGGGAAGTTAAACCTATGTTTCTATGAACTGTCTACTCCACCCTCAACATTCCTTTGATCTCCTTAAGAGTCTAATGCTCTTAGATCAAGTATGCATAAATACAGTTCACTTTTTATTTTTGAAAATATGGTTTGACATTCTCATCCTGTTCTAGGGCATTGAAACTTCATTGCTTTTGCAAGTCCCTACTAGAGTCTTTTATCATTTCATGTGGTCTCTTGCTTCTAAGTTTCCTTACTGATGTCCTTTGCTGCTCACTTCTAAGCCTGTTACTCTCTCCACCAAAGAGATGCTCAAAGGGTTTTTGTTAGAAAGTAAGAGGTATCTAGATAGTAAATTTTTCTTCAATATAAAGAGGAGGAAAAAATGTAGTTCAGATTCCTTGTTGTCAGTGACTCCTCAACTTTTGAACCTTTTGTGAAATAAAGACAATCTTGAGCAAATTCCCAGGTCCATGTCTCAGTTTAGGGATCTTTATTTAGTGCTGATTTGGGAAGAGAAATAAGCTCTAGCTCTCCGAAATCCAAGGTTAACCCTTCTCACTTGGAAATTACAGGTTGCCACTAATGCCCAAGGAATCTTCATATTCTTTATCCTATAATCTTGAGTCCTGAGACTATAATTTCCATTTCTCCCTTGGTGAATTCATTTTTACCTTAGTTGCTAAAACTTTCTGATCTATTTCTTCTCTAATAGTGGAACATTTAGAAGCTGCCAGAAGAAAATGGTCCAGAATTAAGATTACATAAAGAACAATTAAAAAGACAGCACTTTTATTTCATACCTGATTCATCATTCCCAAATTTCATTTTGTGAAGCTAATTGGTTATTGATAATGTGCCCATTAAACAGGAGAAGAAATAGAAGAGTAAATTTTCAAAATCACATTGTTTGTGTGTAGAAGGGGGAGGACTTGAACCTAGATACTTCAGATGCCAAATCCTTTGCTCTTTCCCTAATATCATCTTTCTTCTTTTCTATGTATCTACAACTGATCCTCTTCTTCTATGTCAATATGATCTCCGTGGAGCATTCTTCCTTACTGTCAGACTTTCTTCCAAACACACAAATTCTGTGTGCATCAAAGCCTACTCAGAACTAGGACAACTGTTCCTGACCCCCATCCTCTCCCTACCATTAACACTGTGTGTCCTGTGTTCAATTTCCTCAGAATCTTATAGAATGAAAGGTCAATCTGTCATTTCAATTATTTCAATGTGCTTATAGCTACTATTAGCAAGGAATAGAATGCATTTGTTAAACCATTAAAAAATAATTCTTTTCTTCAAGATGGCCTCACCGGGGGAGATATTTTCAAACTTCAGTGTGCATAATAATCACTTAAAGGACTTGGTAAAACACAAACTGCTGGGTTCTACCTTCCTAGTTTCTCCTTTAGTAGATCTGGGAAGGAGTCAGAGAATTTACATCACTAACAAATTCCCTGGGAATGCTAATACTGGTGGGTCCAGGAACACTACTCTGAAAATCACTAATATAATAGTAATTCTCAATCTCCTCTGCATAACCATCCAAGGAAGGAAAATGGCTCAGAGTTTGATAAAATGCTGGCTATCTTGTATATTTCTCTTTAGATGGTATGTGGGAACCTGAACAAAAGGATGTTCCTTAGTTCATAGATGCATGGCATGTCTGGGATGGAAGAAACCTAAAGATTTCTCAGCCCAATCTTTTCATTTTATAGATGAGTAAAGAGAGGGGAATATAGCAGCAGCTCTGTGACTAGAATCCAGGTACCCCTTTGTGCTCCTCTGTGAACTGGTGAAGATGCTAACCTGCAAGCCCTTCCTGTCACTGTATTTTTCATCCTTCCTTCTCCCTTCTCCCCATGGGCTCCCTATTGCCATTCACCCAAATAGTCAGGCTGCAGTGGGGCTTTCATCTATTTTGTTCCATCATCAGCCACTGTCATGCTTAATCTGTATATTTTTAATGGAGAAAGAAAAAAAACTACCTTACAAATTGGAAGTTTAAAATTCTTCCTATTTGGCTTTTCTTAATTAAATGTATAATTCATGAGCCACTTAAGTTGAAACCATTGAATTTTTTAAATATTTTCTCCACCATCTATGACATTTATCTGTTATTAATGATCGTGCTGCATTTTCCCTATGATGATTCAGCAGTAACATTAGAACTGAATGATAATTGGTCCTTCCTGAAGCATTGCCTGTAGTTTCACATTGACACCATCCTCTACAATTTTAATACTATTAGAAATGGCAGATCTGCAGTAAGCAACTGAAGACTCTATCTGCTGCTCTTTCAAGCATACAACAAATTCTATTTTCCCTAGAGCATGATTATGTTTTGACATCTTTCACAGCCCTATATCTTGCACTGTAATATTTAAAGAACAAACACAAGAGATACATACAATTGTACCCATTATATCGGACATAATTTTTATTAGAGGTGAAGTATCCCACCTGAAAGAGACCAATTGTGATAAACACTGACATTGAGAACTTCTATTGGCTCTGTAAAACAGGCCTCAAAATTGGTAGCGTGTTTCTAGAAGTAGAAAATAAATGAGAAGAATAAAGAATCTGAAGCATAGTGCTCAGATTTAGTGGATAAATCTCCCCTTTGGAATATTCTCGAATGAGTGTACTTTACTGCAAACTTTGTGCAAAGCTCTAGGGTTAAATGTGACTGCCTGCTGGGTGGTAAATCATGGTTATGCTAGCTCAGTGGCAAAGACCTAATCCAAGAAAAATAATTCCTTTTCTGGGTTGAAGTCATTGATATTGGTATTGAGCAAGTTTATGGTGTAACCCAGAACACTGCCCTGACACCTTTACAGCCACTCCAATTTGAGTTCCCAGTTTTTCCACAATTACTGCTTAACCACCTAGATTTTATTAGATCCCTTTTGATTTACACATCTCCTGTTCAGAATCATGGAGATAGCTTCTTTTGTGGCCTACAGACAACCACTAAGTAAAGGCTCTCTGAGTCCCTGTTATTGCTAGCTTCCAAAGAACTCTAGGGATGCACATATACTGATTCTTCTCCTACCTGGAGAAGCTTCTGAATGAACTTCTAAGAAACTTCCAATTTTAAAGAAGACTGGGTAAGCCATGGGAGGCAACTACAGAAGGACTACACTTCCTTTTTTCTTCTCAATTCCCATCCTCTACAGGTGAGCTAAATAGAGAGAATGTAAGTGATGGGTCATTCCAGTGGTTCTCAACCAAGGGTGGTTTTGCCTGAGAGGGGATATTTGGCAATGTCTGGAGAATTTTTCCTTCTTCCTATTGGGAGAGGGGGTGCTATTGCATCCAATGGGCACAGGCCAGGGATGTTGCTAAACATTTTCACAACGCAGAGGACAAACCCCATAACAGAGAATTATCTCACCGTAAATTGTCAATAGTGTTGATGTTGAGAAAACCTGAGAGTTCTGTTTGATATGCTGGAAAGCAAGGGAAAACATTTTTACTGGGAAAGAATAATATTGTGAAAGTAGAAAGAGGAAACATGGAGCACAGGACCTAGAAAAATAAACTCTGGGACTCTGGTCAGCAACATGATCTTTCCTGTTCTAACATGGTACACTTATATTTGATAAATCAATTTACCTCTCTGGGTGGTGTTTACATATACTCCAACACTTGCTATTTCCATTTATACTTCACTTAGCAATTATTTTCTGTTGTGGGCCAGATTATGCCAGACCAGATTAGATAGCAGAATAAACTCAGTGGTGTTTAAACTCAGGATATGTCTTCTTGGTCAAGTTAACACTAACTTCTTTAACACAATTACTTAATTTGTAGAATGGAGAAATCTTTGAAAGTGTTATATGAGTTAAGGCACACAAGATGCTGAGCCGCGTGTTCAGTACATAGGAAGCATTCGTTACCTTATCCAATCATGTGTTATTAAATATTATATATATGGTGTTAAAAAAAAAAGAGACAACAGTCAAAATAGTCACTTGTGCTAAGTCCCATGTCAACCAACCAAAACTTACACCTAACACAATTCTACTTTTGGCCTCTCCCAGAAACGTGACCCTTAACCAGTCAATCTGCAATTATCTGGTTAGCAGGTCTCCTTCTATCAGGTGAGCAACCCACCTGATAGACCCTACTTGTCCTCCAGAGGAAGGTGACCTTGCCTGAAACAATCTACTCTTTGCTGGAACAACTTCCTTGTCTTGCCTCTTTCTGTCTATAAAAGTCTTTCATTTTGAACCTCTTCAGGGTTCCTTTCCAATTTTTTTTTTTTAAGATTTTATTATTTGTCAGAGAGAGAGAGAGAGCACACACAAGCAGGGGGAGGGGCAGGTAGAGGGAGAAGCAGGCTCCTTGTTGAGCAAGGAGCCCAATGAAGGACTCTATCCCAGGATTCCTTTCCATTTGTAAGATGATATACTGCCCAATTCATAAACCATTGAATAAAGCCAATTAGATCTTTAAATTTATTCAGTTAAATTTTGTTTTTTTAACAATGATAACTATAAAATTTAGTTCTCCAAACCAGAACTTTCCCCCTAGATATGTAAATACAGTTGCCTACTCAAAATTTTCATTGTTCTATCTAATAGACATCTGAACATTAAAATGTCCCCAAATAGGCGCCTGGGTGGCTCGGTTGGGAAACTGCCTTCGGCTCAGGTCATGATCCCGGAGTCCCGAGATCGAGTCCCCCGTCAGGCTCCCAGCTCCACGGGGAGTCTGCTTCTCACTCTGACCTTCTCCCTTCTCATGCTCTCTCTCACTCTCTCTCTTTCCTAATAAATAAATAAATAAAATCTTTAAAATGTCCCCAAATAAAATTCCCGATTTCTCCCGTTCCAAAACCTGCTCTCCTGTTATTGGTACCAGCCCAATAAATGACACCACTTTCTTCCATTTGCTCCAGCTAAAAATGACTCCTCTGTTTATCTTTACTATCTACATCTAATCTTTTCGGAAATTATTTCAGCTATACCCCCTAAATATATACTGAACATGGTTACTTGTCCACCTGTCTGCTATCATCCTGCTTCAAGTCACCATTACTTCTCACCTAAGTCATTGTAATCACCATTTAACCCCTTATATTATTGCTCCTTATGGTCTACTCCTTAGAATAAGCTTTTTAAACTGGAAATCAGAGAAGGCCTGTTAGTCTTTTGCTCAATACCACACAATGCATTCTAATCTCACTCACAGTAAAATTCAAAGGCTCTGTAATGTCTTTCAGGTAGTGCTTACAAACTCATCTATGCTCCTGTTTGCTCACTTTTCTTTATCCACACTGGCTTCATTCCTTTTCTTCCAACATACCAGACACAGCCCTACTGCAAGTCCTTTGCATATGCTGTTCCCTCTGCTCAAACTGCCTTAGCTTAGTGTCCCACTCTCTCATTCCTTTAGTTCTCCTCTCAAATGCCAACAACGCCTTCTTTGGCCTCAGAATATATGATGGCAACACCTACTACTTCTCACCCCATTTAGTTTACTCCCTAGCTTTTATTACCATCTGTCACATTTTTATATTGTTTATTGTAAGATTCATGAAGGAAAAGACTTTTTCACATTGCTCCCCACTATATCCTTAAAATTCACTAAAATGAGTGGCACTTAGTATGTACACAATAAATATTTGTTGAATAAATATATAGTAAAGTTCAATAATGATGGTCATTACTATTATACCAACAGGCAACTGTTCTGCCTGCCTTTTACATGGTCAAGCAACCCCAAAGTATACACACTGCTGATTTGACCTATTCACTAAGAAAACACCACTGTCGAAAAAAAAAGAAAAAAGAAAAAAATGAGAAAACCAAAAACAACAACAAAAAGAAAGCACCACTGTCATTTACTCCAAAAACAGAAGGAAAACAAAAACAAAAACTAAATGGGAAGAGAAGGGCATATGAAAATATACCACTCTCTCAATGTAATTTTCCTCTTTATTTTATAACACAGTTTGGAGTTTTTGGTGGAATGATTTCCCATTTATGTTGAATTGTCAACGTTTTTATTGATGGAAATACAAATGCTAGGCTCAAACAACAGTGCTATCTTCCTACCACAGACATAGATACTCCCAACTACTGGCATAAATTCAATTGTTCTACCAACCTAAAAGTTCTATCTTTGAAGACAATGGAATATTTCCTCTAAAAAAATTTTAAACCTATGATTTTTATGAGCCCAGGATTGAGAGTTTTATATCCAGACAATAAAGGGAAAGAATCTGCTTTACTTTAGATATGGTGAAACTATTATTTCACTGTGAAGGTAATCTTAATTATTTTAGACAACACGTATCATTTCTTCACTCTGTCATTTTTAAAGAAAATTTCATGTGAAGCTCGGCTAACTCACTGCACTCATGAAAATCTACCGACAACTTATTTTCATATTGAGCCTACAGCCTTGTCTTCAAGGGTTTCATGTGCATTAGAAAAATTTAGAGTCTGAAATTTTGCTTCCAGTGCTGTTGCAAATAACTTATGCAGAATCTCTGTTACAAGTGACCGATCCTTTTAACCAAAGCTCATCCTGGAGGTGAGTGAAAACCCATGGTAGAAAGACCTCTCTGCATAGGGGTTCCAAGTGTACCTCAAGGCTCAGTGACCCTCCCCCAAATGAATAAGTAAAACAAATAGTGTATTGCCTCTTACTGTCATGTAAAACTGGATATAGAGAAGAGACCTTAGACTCCTTCAGAGATCTAGCAGAGGAAAGGAAAAGTCTTTATTTAGCTGACTACCAAATTTTATCTTTGACAAGAGGCTAACTAGGAGACTTGTATTTTTCTGACATGGGTATCCAAATTAAGGATAATAACTTTAATAGACAATAAAAGGGATTACTAGAGATTGTGTGGAGATGAGAGAAGTCATAGACTACCGTTAAGAGCCTTTAGAAGACAGGAAAGAGATGTCTAATAGGGAAAAAAGGGTTTCAATCAGATGTGCATTGTAGCACTCTCTGTGTTCTTCCGACAAGTCAAACGTATATTTCTCTGTAATATTTTAGAATATTTTTAGGAAGATGGAAACGAGGACTTAATCTGGTTCTACTGGTATTCAGTCAAATTCACGGAGTTTATTTCTAGTTAAGAAATAGGATTAAGGAAACAAATGTACATCTCTCCTCAGAGTATAGGGAATAGTTCTGGTTTTGTGTCCAAATATCACATTTCTAAGAGATAAAGCAGAATGTGCCAGTTTTGTGTTCTGGCATTAATGCCTAGGTTTCTTTTCTTTTTCACTATGAGTACTTTCCTCTAGAATAAGCTCTATCTGTACATCCTCTCTTTCTAGAAGAATAGCACATTTGTGGTTACTTTAAAAATTAGGTATGAAACATCCATGAGAAAGCTATTCTGGAGTCAGGTCTCCTTTGGTCTATTCAGAAAAAAAAAAGAAAGAAAGAAAAAAGAAAAAGGACATCCATATAACTGCATCTTTTCAGCTTGGCTTATGTTGATTACTTTATTTCACTGAGCTGTCACTAATCATTTATATGGTAAATCCATCTGCACACTTTTTTCTTTGTTTTGTTCCTGGAGCTAATTTTTTTGCTGGGTAAATTTATAGGATTCAGCCTAGTTGATAATTTTTCTAACTCTCCCATAGTTCTTGCTTTTTGGTTTTTGTTTTATAAAACACACTAAAATGTATATGATAGGCCTGTCTTGTTAAGAAATGTTTTCCAATTTTTGTGTGTGTGTGTGTGTGTGTGATGATAATACTAGAGAGAAAATATAAAGAACTCAGAATGTCCTGATAATATCAAGTTCAATATAATTTCTCCCTTGTCCTGGCTAAAGAGATTTGAACTATCAGAGGGAATTGATGTGAGGGATATTCTTTGCTGCTGGCTCTGAAGATGGAGGAAGACATATGGCAAGAAATCTGGGCATCCACTAAACGATGACAGTGGCCCTTGACATCTGGCCAGCAAGGAATTGGGAACCTTAATACTACAGCAGCAAGGAATCGAATTTAGCCAACAACTTGAGTGAGCTTGGAAGTGGAGTCTTCCTCAGACTTCCCAGAAGAGAATGCCACCTGGCCATGACTTTGATTTTATCCTTGTAAGAGTATGAGTGGAGACCCCAGCCACATCATCCTTTGGCTTCTGACATATAGAACTGTGTGCTAATAAATGGGTGTTGCTTGAAGCTACTAAGTTTTAGGTAGATTGCTATATACTAAAGAAATATATATAGATAGATACAAGTACATATATATAGACACACACAACTTATATATACACATATATATATATGTGTGTGTATATATATCCTAAACCAACAAAAAATTACAAAGATAAAAATGTCTATGTGTAAATTTGGCTCACTTTAAACCAGCTGTCCACTAATCCAATTTGAAGGTTATCCAACCAATATGTTTCTCTATATTCTTGAAATCTTTCTTGGCACAATTCACCTTCATAGGAAGGTGAGAACAGAAAAGGAAGAATAAGGAATTGTTTTAAATGAGCCAGTTAAAGACACTCCTAGAACTCTTAGCAAACCCAGGAGGTGTAAGAGTGTTGAAACTGATAAACAATCTGAGGTTTAACCATTAACTACAGAGCTTTCTCTCCAAAGGCATTTTTTTTTTTTTGAAGTCAGAATTCCTGCATTGGAATCTTGCCTTCATTTACTAACTGAAAACTGATTTACTTAGTTTATCTGAGTCTTGGTTTCCTCATTTTAAAATTATTATTCTTAATTACTAGAATACTGGGAGTGAGAAAATAAATGGAAACCCTTATAGGGCTTGGTCATGATGATAATTCAATAACTGGTAGCCATTGTTACTATTATTAATACTTTCTCTTCCTAATTAATTGATGACTATTTGTATAATTGGGTCAAAGGGTATCTGTCAATATTCACCACAGTTTTGATCTGGGACAACTATAAGGTTGTTAAAACTATAAGAAGAACATAAAACTATAAGAAGATCAATATTCTGGAACAATATTCCAGTATTTCTGCCCTTATAGAGATAAGGAAGCCCATGACACATCCTAGAGCTCTCTGGATGAAAATTCCTATAATACCTGGATGAAGTCAATATTGACAAATAACCTTGGAATCTTGCTAAAACATTACATATGATATAATCAAATTTGGTATCAGACAAGTTTGTCATAACTTGCATGCAATAGACATTAGTTAATCAGTTAAAAAGATCTTAACTGAAGGCAGTGTTCGTCTATCTGTGACTTAATTTCATGGCATTGAGCAGAGGGACACTGTTAAAAGGATTACATGCTTTAAATGATCAACATATACTTTAACAGTGGTAGGTAACAAGGTAACAGGGAAAGCTTCTACTTGGCTGCCTTTTTTATTTTTATTATTTGTTCTAAAGATTTTATTTATTTTAGAGACAGAGAAAGCAGGGGAGAAGCAGAGGAGGAGGGAGAGGGACAAGCAGACTGTACTGAGCACAGAGCCCAACTTAGGACTGGATCTCCGGACCCTGAGATCATGACCTGAGCTGAAACCAAGAGCTGGATGCTAAACCTACTGAGCCACCCAGGTGTCCGACTGGCTGCCTTTTTAAAATATATGACATTCATTTACAAATATTTGACATTTCGGCTACCTTTATTTAGAGTAAACAAAGTTGAAAATAATCTTCAATCCTGTCAAGATTCTTTGACCAAAGTCAGAGCATAAAATGACACAGATTGACAGCACAAACAGAAATGACTTTGTATATCCTGTCATTTAATGTTATAGTACTAAAAAATAATTTCCCTGTGGTTAGAAAATAAGCACCATCAATTTTTTTCAATGCTCTGGAATATTTTATCTCAGATGGCATCAAAAATTGTGTAACTCTCACCTAATATTTCAGGTGAGCATAATGCTATACTACTCTAATATTACTGAATAAAATGTTGTTACCTTCTAATCAACTTTCTTTTCTTTTTGTATCAGCATTTCATGGGATTGTGTAAAAATGAAAATAATGGAAAAGTGTTTTCAAGTTTTTAAAAGATTGTTTAATATAGGGATAAAATTGCGAGCATTTTATTTTTAAATATTTGTTATGTTTGCTTTCAAAATTCTCCCATTGCAAAGTGGAAATCAACTATAAAAGCTGCTCTAAGGAGCCAGACTGCCTGGATTTGAAGCTTGGCTCCACTGCCTATTAGCTGTGTTATCTTGGACTGGTTACTTAACCTCTGTCTACCTTATTGTTCTCATTTGTAAAACAATAATCATAGTATGTCTCTCATGAAGCTGCTGTGAGAAATTTAAAAGTTAATACATACAAAGTACTTAGATCTCTACTGTATAAGTACTTGGCATTCTTATTAAGGTAACTGTAATACAATCAGTATGATATTGAATTGAGCCAAATGAAATGACTCCATGGATATTTTGATATTGCTTCTTTCAGATTCACGGTTGGATGAGAATCTACCAAATCTTACCAAATCATTTGGAATTTGACAAAATGCAACCCCAAGGGGGTGAGAATCAGTAGGCGGTTTAGGTCTTTGGCAACAGGTTAATTCACGAGTCAATCCAGATTCTTACAAACTAGAGATTGTCATTGACTGCGTGATTTCACCATTGCTAGGAGATATTCTGATTTTGTGCCATCCAAAATTTGCTTCTAATTAATGGAGTAACTCTCCTGTTCCAATAGTTTAAGTGAGGTTGCCAAGAGGGATGTTGGAATTTGCTTTTCCATGGAGGTCAGTAATAACCGTGAAATAACAATCTCAGCTTTCTTTTCTGAATAAATACGAGCCATTATACTAATTAGTTTACATTCATTAGTTCACTTAATATTCACAATAGCACTACAGTGCAGATAGCAGTTAGTGTCTCAATTCTACAGATGAGGAAACTGAGACTAAAGAAGTTAAACAAATTGGTTTTTGTTATGCAGGGTGACAAGCATCAGAATGCAGCAACAGTCCTTTCACTTTGTACCCTGGTGGTCATGTTGGGTGTCATGCTGCATGTCTTTCAGGTAATGTTTGTGGAGCAAATGCTTAAACAAAAATTTATTTAAAAAAATTTTTAGATTAGTACTGTTTAGATACAGGAGAATGAACATGAAGAGCCTTCCAGGTCCTTTTGACTTGTTAAAGAGCTACCATTGACTTCAAGACATGATATACCTTCTTTACTCTTCCAGTGACCACATTGATGGTGTGACCCAAACTATCCCCCACCATACCTCCAAAGTGTGGCGGTGGGCCACAGAGAAGCACCACACCTTGACCTTCTCGGACGGACACTGCGCTTCTTGTTTTGGTTTCAAAGTCTTCAATATCTTGGGAAACAAACAAAACAACTTTAGAATTATCTTGCAGTGAAAAACATTTTAAAGTAGAATTTTGTACTTATTTTTATTCTTAACAGTAAGGGACACTCACACTTGACTGACCAGAAGATTTAGTTGATGATCAATTTTTCTACACTGATTATTATCCCTAAAAATCTTGCTTATCTTTTCTTTCTTTTTCATATAATTAAATGGAGTACATGATGAAGACATTTATTAACATTACCTACTATCTGTTTGCTTTTATTCTCCTAGGCAGCTTGTAGCCCAGCAGGAAATCTTCAAAACTCAGCACATATTTACTTTTCTTGCTGAGGGAACGTGTGATTAAAACAAAACAAAACAAAACAAAACAAAACAAAAAGTATGCAGCAAGTTTACTGCAGTCTTCTAGCATCCTGGGTTAATGGTTGGTATTTGATGTGCAGATGTAGTCTGTGAGAATTTAGGATGGAATGGTGTGAGGGAAAGAGTTCTATGTGACTGAACTATTGAGAAAGAAGGTATATTTTCTAATTTCCTCACTCTACTCCTTCACAAAGCAGCTTCATGATCTTGTTTGGAATGCTGTAATTTCCTATAACATCAAAGAATCATAGAAATTCACTTAGTTAGAAGAAAACTAGCTAGTTATCTCATTAAGCCATCCACATGAAGTACAAATCTTTCCACATTCCCGGAATCGTCATTCAGCCTCCAGAAACAGGTTGTTGAACTTTTCTGAACTTAGTTTTTTCACCTGTAAAATCCCATTATACATAGGATACATTTCTCAGACATCCTTGCAATTAATGTGGTAAGCAGAAACAATGACAGAAACTTCCACATATTATGTGTGAAAGGAAATCTCCACTTTTATGTTCTCCGCCCATCCCCCAGCACCTAGACTGCGAATGACATGAAAGATCTTGTTGATCTGGGTACTTGAGTGGCTGCATGGGGTATAACAACAGCTGATCTGGAATATCCACTTTGGATCATAATAGTAGAGACAAGTCAACTCCTATCTTGTTTGAGGCATTTATTTTGAGGTCTCTGTGTTATAGCAGTTTAACCTTCTATCCCAACTGATGTATCTTGTGAATGAAAAGAACAGAATGCAGATCTGTTGGATGAGAAAGAGACAGCCAGGCAATGGTGATATGGAGCAAAAAAAAGTATTCCTCGTGGGAAAAACAAAACAAAACAAAACAAAACTAGGTTTCAAAACCTAGAGGTAGAAAATGGCAGGGAAATGTCATAATATTGAAAGGAAGCACTGTTCATTGGCACATAGTGGACAAGGGTCAATGAGAAACTGCAATAATCGGCATTTGGGGCTATTATATTACATTAGGACTATATTAAAAGTACAAAGGGAATACCAGGAAACAACTGAATAATAAATCAGTGCAGAAGTTGAGTAATATCTGTAACATTCATAGACTAGAAGGCCATCAACGATTAGAAAGAACGTGTTAAATATAAAGGACTGACTTGGAAAGTTCTTGGAAAGTGACTTATACTATTAAGTTAAAAAGTGCTACATATTGCTATGTCATTATTTCATTGTGAAAGAAAAAAAAGTAAAAACCTAAGTATGAGCATCTCTTTTAACTGATATAGTGAAAATAATAGATATATATTTTTAATATTTACCTTGATTGTCTCAAGGGAGTGAATGGGACATATGGAAGTAGAGATTATTAAATCTTTACCTACACCTCTCTATCTTTAAAAAAAATTATAAAGATTACAATTTGCATAATTTTTTGCTCATTTTTAACAACTTTACTGGAGTATAATTGCATAAATTATTGCGTGATTTAGAGAAATTGAGGACTTCTATTTTGTATATATTATGTGTGTCTCATCTATGAATTATTCAAATGATAATGTCATGTATGCTATATAACATATGAACACTGAACTCAGAGGAGAAGCAAGGTTTAGCTTTATAAGAATAGAATTTATCAGCATATATATAGTATTTAAAGCCATAGGAATGTATGTAATCCCCATGGGATGACTCTAAAATTTTTGGCATGAGCAATTTGACAGTCATCCAGAATCAAACTCTAAAACTCTCCAATATTTAGAAGTAGAGTAGAGGATTATGGAGAAAGGAAAGAAGAAAAGAAGGAAAGGGAAGGTGGGAAGGAGAGAGAGGGACAAAGAGAAGAAGGGTAAGAAGGAAGAAAGCAGGGTCTATGACACAGAATAAGATGTGGACAGAAAAATGTTGTTGTATTAGGCAACATGAAGGTCACATGTAACCTGGACAAGAGAAGTTTAACTGGAATTATGGAGAAAAGGCCAAAGTGAATTGAGGGGTAAATAGTAGATAGTAGATGAGAACATGGGAATCACAGGTGTGCAAACTCTTTAGAGTTGGCTATCAAGGGGAAGTGAGATTTTGAGAACAAGGAAGAGTCTGGAGGGCAGGGGAGCTATACTGATGTCAAAACCAGGTAAAGAAAGAGATTGATAATTCTAAGACACAGATTAGGGTGACGTTCTTGAAAAGTCAGAAAAGTGGCAATCAGAGCCCCTATGAAAATGCTAACCTTTGAAAGAAGGCAGAATTAAGACAAAAGATATAATTATTGATACAGGATAGACTGTACAATTATCTGCTGGTTAAATGAGATTTTCACAGTAGTTTCAAATTTCTCAGTGAAATGGATGGTAGTGTTGGGAAAATCACTGAATAAGTGACAAAATTCAATAAATATACCTATTTATCAGGGTTGTTATGGGAATTAAATAAAATAATGAATCAAAAGTATCTAACCTACAGTGTATTACAGAAGAGGTGATCAGTATGTGGTTAATTATTATGATTACAACACACCAACACACCATGATTAGATCATGCCATAGTATTTTCCTCTGACTGATACAAAGTTCAGATACACGAATTTTCAAATACAAGATAAATAGCATATTTTGGTTTCAGTAAAATTTTTTGTGTGCGGTTGTTTCAATTTGAAGCATCCATGTGGGTTATCTATGTTATTTACCAAATAAGTACTCTTTCTTGTAGATTTGCTCTCCATCTATGAAAAGTAAGAGTTCAATGAAATAGGTGGATTAAGTCTGATACATAAATTTAGTAACTCTTATATGTACTCTATTCTTAATAATACAAATATTTGGATAGATAAACTCTACTTATTCCCAGCTACATCCCCTTATCTTCTTTCAGCTGCTTTTGATTAGCAGTCATTAGCTTTACATTAATTTAGGACCTGGCATGACTTGTCTGTTTCTTACAGAAGATTTTTTTTTAATTTATTTGTCAGAGAGAGAGAGCACAAGTAGGCAGCGTGGCAGGCAGAGGCAGAGACAGAGAGAGAAGCAGGCTCCCTGCTGAGCAAGGAGCCAGATGCAGGACTCGATTCCAGGACTCTGGGATCATGACCTGAGCCGAAGGCAGCCACTCAACTGAGTGAGCCACCCAGGCATCCCATCTTACAGAAGATTTTTAATCAAATATGTGCCCTTTCTTCTTTGGCCATGGAAATGCTAATGCAACCCATATATGTTGAACTATTGCCTTGACTTGGAAGTCATTTATGACTTGGGTTTGCATAATTTTAAATGTGACTCAATAAGAATCAAGCTAACAAACTCTTTTTAAAACCAAAAATCAATATATCATATCCATTGTTTCTATTTCTACTAGTAATAACAGTGAGGATTTAAAAACGTTTTTCCTACTATCATTATTGAAAGGTCCCATTAAATTGTCATTACTTTTTAATGGTCACAAAAACAAAAACTGTCACAAAGGAGTAATGAGAAATTGAATGATTCTATGAAATTAACAAGCTCTGGATTGAATTTTCTGTGTTACATTGTCAGTGTGCCATACTCCCAGTAATATCAATCATGTTCTCAGTGTTAATCAGAAGCCATTATAACACATTGTTGATAAGACCACTGATATTTTAATATATTCTGTGTTCATTTCCACTTACATAGGATTTGCTTGCAACATAATTTCTTCTTGCCTTTTATGATTACAATGGGGTATCTAATAGTTGACATGAAAGGAAATCAACATCTCTCAAAAGTCATACAAGTCCTGTTAGCTATCAAAACACAGTCATTCCAAACTGGTACTAGTTCACAGGTTTTAATTAATAATTCAGATTTTAAAACTGCTTAATAGTCACAGAGATGACGACAAGATATAATTCTGCCTTATTTAAACTAGGTGCCATCTCATGTGAATATGCTTTGATCAAGATCTGTTTTAAGTATCCAACTTGTACTTCAAGTACCTTTTTGCTAGCCAGAGACATGATATAATTCAGATATTCCGAGGCAAGGCTGACTGAATTAGGTATCCATTTGATCACCCAATGAGATTTTCTTTGCTCTGTAACCCCTTTCAAGACTCTAGATTTATTCTTACATGAGGAGAGGCCAGAAAGAACCACCAGTTCCTATTTTTGTCTTATCCATTTTTGCTTAAAACAGCTTAGTGTGAGATCATTCCCTGAGATGGTCTCAAATTCTGTATTATTTGGAGAAACTCCCAAAAGCCACAAAGGTGACCTGCCCAACCCGTCCTTGTGCTCAAGGTATAAGTCCTGCAGAGCAGGTTGTTGTTAAAGACCCCAATTGTTGAGGTTGCTCTCATTAAGCCATTCTGATGACCATGGCTTATCGGATCCTGTGGTTTTATTGCTGGTTTTGGAGGAAGCATTTGGCAGGAGCCTAAGCAAAAATGCAGTCACAAACAAGGCTCTGTTCCAAAGGCCAGCAGGAAGTGCCTGAGAATGGCCCATAAAATAAGCTTTAAAGGATTACAGGGCCGTATGCTCTCTCCTGGAGCAACCAAGGTGCAGAGGAGGGACAAGGGCCACCAAAATGTACTTAAGATTAAGTCCAAGCAATGCTAAGTATTGCAGCGTCTAATTTTAAGGAGAATACATCTTTGCAGCTGCCATGTGTAGGAATGAATCTCAGCCTAATTAAAGTGAGAAAACTGTATTATTTGCTGCCAAGGCCTGAGGATCACAATCAGAGGATGTGCTTGGCAGCGCCAGTCCCTGACACAGAAGGAGGCCAGTGGTTTGCCAACTCTCATAAACTTGGAGAGTGGCTATGGGTACCCGGGGTTCATTGACCCAGACCAGGAGTACAACACCTATGAAGTCAGGGATAGGAAAAGATATTCACCAGGAAAATGTGCATGCTTCAAGCAGGACATATTACTGTTGAGTTGTTCAAAATCTGAATAATAATATTAACTGAATTCTTATCCACTTGCTCCCCATTATCTTATTGTAATATTTTAAATCTTTATTTTTCTTTCTTTCTGTCATCTATCGAGAATAACTATTATGTGCCAGACACTCAGGGAAGTAGCTTCATTGAATTCTCATGATGACCCTGGAACGCAGGTGCCACTATCACACTCACTCAACAAAGAAGGAAAGAGAGGTTAAAAAAGGATCCGCAACAGACCAGAGACCACACAGTTTCTACATGTCAGGACAGAACTGAAGAGGAGGGAGCCTGGTTCCAGAGCTCACACTCTCAGATGTGAGGCTCTTCTGCTTTCCAAATGTTAACAGGGGTCTCGCTGCCATACGCAAGATATAAAATAGGCATCAACTGCCACTCCGTGTTCAAGCAAACAAATGAACAAAGAAATAAAGAAACAAACACAAAAGCTTAGTGCCTGCCCAAATAATCCTGCACATTCCTGGATTGGGGAAGCAAGTGCTATATTTTCAGGTTTAGAAATAGCTTCATTTCTGATATCTTCACTTTTCAGAACCCTTGTTGTGTCCTCTCCAGGTGTGTTTCCTGATTTATCTCCATCCTCGTGTCCTTGCAGACAAGGAACTTGACTCCTTATCTTGACCTACATGCAGAGACAGACACCGATCCCCCCACCCCCGGGCACCCCCACTCTGCACTAATAGGTAGCACCACCACTCTCATATTTGTGCCTCTGCTAATCTTACAGATTGTGTAAGATGCAATCCAAACACCTTGAAATCAAATATTGGATATTTAGTTCTTAAAAGCCTATAGTTGTCCTCTCTATTGTTTATGTCTGCTCTCTCTCTTCTATAAACTTCCCACTACAGTCCTATTTCCGGAGCAGGGAAAAATCCAAATTCTCCCCCGTACTTCTGCAAAGCTCACCTCCCTCCTTCTACTACTACCACACTCAGAAACTGAGAGATCTGCCCTTGTTATAAGTAAAGGAAGTAAAATTAAATTCCAAAGACCATGGCTCCAGAGGCCATTTGCTTAACTGCCAGATTATCCTGCCTCTCTAAATAGAGCTTCCTCACAACACAGACCGTATGATCTGCCCCCAAACCAGAGACAGTGCTCATTTCCTCTTCAATCAAAGTTGCTCAAAAACAACTTCAATAATTTGTTACTTTGACAATGCTGAATCTGATTTTAAATTCCAAGGTTTCTTGTACTGTACTTTGTTTTGTACCCGTAGAATACTATTACCCCTTTGCAAATTCTGCAGAAGTTTCAAGTGCTGAAGGTTTGCACTGGAGTTAACAGGACTGAGGAGTGTTTGTTTACCTTCCTGATGCAGTTTCCACGTCGGAGGTACATGCTTTGTTTTGGCCTACGGCAAAAACACTTTGCCAGGTGAGAAAATGCTCATACTCTGCCCAGCAATAGGGAAATGTTGAAGATACTGAGAATAATTCCCTAGTTCTGCATTAGTCTCACAGAACTCCTAGATATGATATATATAACTTTTGAAATCAAAGTACTCTTTAAGAATATCAAGACATTATAGTAAGGCTATTCTGAATTAACATCTGTCCATTAGTTGTCTCCTTTGAAGAGGACCACTCATGGAGACTATCAAATGGTGCATGTTGCCCTTTCCTAGTTCTCGGGTGGTTTGGCGTAAGCTGAAATTCTTGATGCTGTAATTAATTTTCCCTGGCCTTTATTAAGTGGCATACAAAAATATTTCTACTTAGACCAATTTCATTTTATGCCATCATTTTCAGGATCCTATATACTCAGTAACTGTGTTTGTGATATTATTGTGTTTCCTAGAATAACTCAGTAACATAACATGACATAACCTAATAAAGCACAGTGCTCTTGTCAAATTTTGTAAAGAGACAATAGCTGAGTCTCAGATATTGAACATAAATTTGGAATGCTAATATCTAAGCAAGAAGTAAGGGGAAATTTTAAGAGTTTCTGGTGTCAAATTCATTTATATTCCAAGTTAAAATTCCTTCCCCCCTCCTTTTTTTGATGTAAAAAGGAATTTTATAAAACTTCATAAATAAGTGGAGAGCAAGTAAGTTGTTTCTTGGTTTCCTGGGAATAACGAATTCACTGAGAACCATTTCCTTACGGTGCTTCAGAATATAATATATAGGTTAAAAGTGAGAAGGGGGTGATATATTCTTTTTTTATCAGCCTAGCATCTAGGTTTTCAGAGAGATAAGCATTTATTTCATAGACCATTGTAAGCAACTATGAAATGCTTACTTGCTCGACTAAAATATACATGTACAACTGAATTTGATTTTCTATAAAGGATTCATTTGTCTGACTAATGCTGGGAAAGCAGTGACATCTATGACCAAAAAAAAAATCAAGTATTGATATGGCCTGTTCCCAAACTTGTCTCTTACTAAATCTGCATATTTCCTACAGTTAAAACTAGTTGAATGAAAGAGAAGCAGAAAGGGACAATGGAATGATACAACTTTGACAGCATAAGATAGACTGAGATGTCGGATTACTTAACTGTACACTGCAGTGGAGGTCTTCAGTGTTTCTGGAAAGAAAAGAAGCAATCTAAGTAGGCATGCAAAAATTAGACAACCCACTAATGAATTCTGTATAAGGTTATTAATGATGAAACAAAATGATCTAGAGCACAGGTTTAGAGTCAATCTCTGTAGGGAAAAATCCAAATTCTCCCCCTTACTTCTGCAAACTTCTCTCCTTCTACTACTACCACACTCAGCAACTGAGAGATCTGCCCTTGTTATAAGTACCTGAATTTTGGCACCTGAATTTGTCTCTTTCTATCTCAGTTTTCTCTACTTTTTACAATGAAACTAATAATAGCACCTGTCTCATAGGATAGGATTAATGATATAATGTCTTTAACATACTTAAAAGGCATTAAGTACAAAATAAATTATATGGGGGACTTTAATTGTGTCACTGATTATATACCTGCACGTCACAAAAAGTTGGATGTTCAGAATTCTTAAATGGGTTTTATTTTCAGTTTTCATTTCAGTGTTTGATGATTTAACAAAACATATTTTCTTAAAGACAGAGCCTGGAACTTCCTTCTCTGCCAATCAAAGGCTGTGTGAATAAATGAATTTTAAAAAAATGGCCTGAAGTCAAAAGCATGTGAATTTTATTCCAAGTACTGCCACATCACGTTGCAGTTTATTACAGAGCCTGTTTTGCCAACTTGACAGGAGCTGTTAGATGGAGGGTCATTGAATCTCTCTGCCCAGAAAGCACCACAACCCAGTTGGAGGCAGAAATAACCTCTTGGCTTGGTGTTTGAGTCACCAGAAAAGTCCGAGACTGGTCTGTTTTTTCCTGGTCTTGGCCGGTGCCTTTTGGCAAATGTTCATTTTCCCCATCTTCTGTTCTGCAGGGAGTACAGCTCTGGTACCTTTTTAGTCAGTAATATCTAAAGAGATTTCTTAGGGCTGTTTGTATTTCCTAGGATTAATGAATGATACAGATATTGCTAAATGCAAAAAGGGGAGGATCCAGAACGGGTCAAATCGTCAGACGAGTAAAGATGCAATACAGCGTGTGAAAGATGGGGACTGAGCTGTGTGTGTCCTCACGGTATGTCTTTCTACCAAAATGAAGATTGAAGGATTTTGCTGAGGCGTCCTGTGTGGCAGAGAGTAAACCTAAGGTCTAGTGTGGACAAACTAGCTAATCCAAAAGATAGAGGGTTTTCATTAGATTTTGGTTAAACATTTGAATGGAACAACTAAGAGCTATGGAAAGCGCTGTGAGAGGGGATTTCTAAAAGAGGGGGAGGGGAATTCTTATTTACTGAAACCCCTCCCAGTTCCTGGAGCTTCATACCATTTAATCTTCAAAGTGGCCCCGACATGTAGGTACTAGGGATCCCAGGAGGTCTGAGGCAGTTTGGCCACAGGCTCAGTTGTTAAGAGCTTCCAAGCCTGGGCATCAGCAAAGAAGGGCTGGACATACTAGTTTTGGTGGCAAATAAGGTGAACTTGTGTCCTTTCAGGAACAAAGCTCCTCCTAGCTCCCTCTGGGCTCACTTCTGTGCTGGGCATTAGAGAAAAGGGAGTGATTCCCACAGAGCAAGACTCTGGGCCCTGTGACAGCAGTGGTTAAAGCCATCCATCCCACAAATGATGGTTCTTTAGAGACACGGCCCATAATAAGCCCTTTAGTTCATTGTGATGGTTTAATCAGAAAGTTCGATTTCAAAATTTGTAACCTGTGTAGAAAATAAAAGGTAGAGTTCTCAAGGTAATGGGGCAGAGCCGGTGGCTAAATGTTACTACTCCTGTTTATATAAGGAGTGTAGAATGAGAGCACTTCTTCGAAGACCCCCCACAGACAGAAGACAGACTTTCTATCCTACTGACTTCAATTTGCAGGAACTTGCAGTACGGGACTTTGGGAAACTGACTTTCAGGGTTGTTGCTAAATACTGTTATTTTTCCATCAAATTGTTTTACTCTGAGCAAGGTCTTTGGTGTCACATCTGCAATCTGCATTTCCTTTGCAGATTTCTCCAACTCAGCCCTCAGGATAATTAAGGTCCAGTGATAAGGACTTTTGCATACATTGTCATTTAGAGACAGAAAAAAGAGAGAGACAGACACACACACAGAGCCAGAGAGATAGATAGAAAAAGATGCACCGAAACAGAGACAGAGAAAATGGTCAGACACAGAAAGAGCACATTAGAGGCTATTTTAAATAAAATCCCATTATTTTCCGAAGCACTTTCACTTTTATCATCTTTTTAAATATTTACAGTAATCTTGAGAGATAGAGAGAGATTACCAATGTGTGTGGCAGGTAAAAATGGTTGTATGGCAATGCACTTAAGCGTTATAGAAATGCATGTTTTTAAATTTTTATAGCTACACAGTGTTTTTTAGAGTTTCCACTTATTTATGATAAATAACATTAATTTTATTGATACAGTGGTAATAAATATGTACTTCCTAACATATTTACTTATAAAAAAATCAAAGCAATTTGATTGGGAAAAGATTAATAATACAGGTGATACATTGGTATTTTAAATCCCGCAAAGGTAATGTATAGATGCCTGAAATTTGGGACTCTGACTTAGGAAAATGGTGGATGCAGAGGATATGGTGGGTCATGAGATAGGATACATTTGAAAGGACCAAAGTGGTTTGTCTTAGCCATGAGCAGGGATGGGGTGGGGGGAGAACAAAAACAAAGGGAAAATCAACTTACAGAGCTCCACTGGACTTTTAGAAAGTCTATTCAACTTAAAATGCTCTATGTCCTTCTTGTGTCAGTAATCCCCTCTCCTCCCTCAAACTTCCACAAATGTTCCGATACAAAGCACAGACTATGTGAATGAGGTTTTATTTTAGCGAGTGTGTTAGTTAGGGCAGAATTAAGAAGAGTTCCTCTTTTAGATCAAGACTAACATAGAGAAAGAAATTATCTGTAAGCATTGAGCAGGGACTAGGACTTAAGCAGGGGTAGAGTTGGGGTTAGAAGGGATGGAAGGAATGTCTCTTCACTCAGATATGCAGGAATGTGAACACTGACTTTCCTGGAGAACAGTAAGTAGATTTTATCTAGATTTTACAAGCAGAGAGTGCCACTGAGGGGAGTTTCATATAAACCCAACTGGTCTAACTAAGCTGCAGTTATTTCTGTCAAAGGTGCAACTGGGGCTGTCAGTCACAGCCTGCATCTTACAGACAGGTGCTCAAAAATACTGGTGGATTTAATACATTAAAAAATAAAAGGTAAACTGCTTGATTTAATTATTTACCATAAGACTCGGAAAGGACCCTACTCTGCTGCTGTAATTGTTTGTAGGACTTCCTTTTACAAAATGAGTATATGGGCTTGTTTTGCATTCCCAGAACATAGCACAGTGCTGGTACACAGTGTATCTCAGTAAATCTTTGATTAATGAGCTCAGAGAAATAAAAATAACCTGAATAAGCTTGCTAAGCTCTTTCAGGCTCCCCATAATATAATTCTATCACCCCTTTTCTCCTATTGTTCAGAAAACTCCAGACACAATGGATACTTTACTTTCCTGTTTCTCGGAACACACTGTTTCCTCCTTTTGTGGTCTTTGGTCTTATTGTTTCTTCTGCTTGAAAACTTCTTCCCAGATCCCACCTGTCTGGATAGCCCTTGACATTCCGATCTCACCCTGTGTGCTAACTTTTTACGGAAGCCTCTCTTGGCCAGCCAATCTACAGTAGCAGCTACCTATCACCCTCAATTTTTCCCCCAAAGGTCTAATCACTGTCAGAAATGAGTATTGGTTTAATTTATTTCAATTTTTCCTAAGTAGATTATAAGCTTCAGGAAAACAGTGACCTTGTTCTCCCTACAGCAACTAGGTCAATGCTTACAAAAGCAGATATTCAACAAATACACGTTTAATGAACTAGGAAATAGTTATAACTCTAAAGTGAGGCGTGAATAGACAATACTAGGTATATAGTCCGCAATATTTTCTTTAGGAATTGCAAAGAGGATACAGTTCTTTTTGGATCATAGAGAAGAGGCTAGGATTTATTCTAAGAAATGATGTAGGAGCCAGACTCTAAAACAGCCCCGAGTGAACCTGCTGGTGGTATCCACGGCCTTCTCTAGTCTCTGCCCACTGTGTCAGGATTGGTCCGTGCAACCAACAAAGTAGAGCAGAAATGATGGCAGGTCACTGCTGAAGTTTGGTTATAAAAAACTGTGCATGGCCCAGGAGAGAAAGGCAAACCCGATGAGCAAAGGAAATGTACTCATTTTATTTAAGAGGAAAGAGTGGTCCCATAGCTGAAAGCAAATATTTGAATTTTGGATTCAGATAAGCATATGTTTGAATCTAGATCTTGGATCTGTAAACTATGAGACAGTGAAAGTTTATTTTTCACCTGTTTTCAATGTTCTCGAATATGCTCAGTGTCTGATACATAAAGGATATTCAAGAAACATTTGCTGAAAAAAAAACAATAGATGGATAAATCAAATCTATAAAATGTTTCTTAAAAAATACTTATATTACTGGATTATTATGAGAATTAAGTGAGATGCCAAAAGTACCTGTTTAATATATCGCATCAAACAGCCCTCAGTAAGTTATAACTGTCACAAAATTTATAGTTCATTAACTTACTACATGTAGAATTAATTTCATATATATTTCTATTTTATGTTATTTTTTCTATTATATTTATTATTTTATATTTGTATTTACATTTAATGTTCATGAAATTTACACATGTGGGCACTATATAAGCACGTTATATTGGTGTCTAAGAAGTATGCACTAGAATTAGGCATACTTTACACATGAAATGCTAAAACAGAAAAAAATTTAAGAAAACTGCTGATAAGTCACGAAACTAGTAATTAGTTGATGGAGCTAAATTTCAAACCCCGAGGAGTCTGACCTACAGTTTTTACCACAATGCCATAATGCTTTAACGACCAACTAGTTGGTTTTCTAGTTCATTCCAGTTTCTACTGAAATAATAATCATGTGTTCATTGTTTCATTGGGTTTCTGCATACCAGGGACAGACATTCACTTAAAGGAGGCTGAACTAAAGGAGGGGGCAGTTAAAGAGGGATGGAGAGAAAGCTCAGGCCAGCAAGTAGTGGAAACACATCCGAGAACAGTAAGGTTCACTGCCAGCTCTTCTCTTTCTGTCTCTCTTTTTCCCTTTTCCATGCATGACCTGCATCTTCTCTGTTTCCCTTTGAGTATCTGTTCTCTTTTCTTTCTTGTAGATTGGTCTCCTTGTGTTTATAGTTCATGCAACTGTAAAATCTCAGCCTGTATATCATTTTGCCTTATCCTAGCCACTCTGCAAAGTTGTCAGCACCAGACCCTACCATGAAGTTCATTTGTGTCTTTTACTTGAGATTCCTGAGATGTTCAATGCCAGACATCAGTCACCGCAGAAAAGAGGTTACCTATTTAGCAACCTACGTCCACTCTTTTATAAGACAGGAAGAGACCATTAATTATCATCTTCAGTAAAATGGTTAATCAAGGAGATCACTGTCCAATGGTCTCAATTAGGTATTTCGTTATTTTTAGGATAGAGTAAGTTCAGTCCAATCACTTATTCAGTAATTAAGTGGACACAACTGTAAAATACCATGTTTACTCATAGAAATACTAGAGCCATGTATAGGGAAATGCAAAATTCCTGAACTGCCATCTTTGAACTTTTACAAATTCTCTTGCTTATTAGGTAAAAAGTATATGTGACCTTTTTAATTAAAACTATGTAATAAATGTAAATATCAAACCGATTTCTTGAATTTTCTTACATTTAGGACTGTCACTTAGAAAACCACAAGTGTTGAGGTTCTTTTAAGGGATGGTTGTAGTTACCACTGTAAATATCCCATAACTCCCCGGCCCCCCCCAGGAAGTTATCTAGCATTTGCAGGGACAGTTAATAACTGAGGGCTTGCTCTCTTCAGTACCTTGGTCCCTTTGCCCGAGACTTTTGTGAGGACTTCGTTATTCTATGGGCACAGATTGCCTCAACCAAAGAATAAGGGAGTTGATCAGTAATACCCCAACTTTCTTGCCCTAAGGTGGAGCGATCCTGAGGTATGTTTTTTAAAGTCTGTAGGAGGGGCACAGTCATACCGAGGCACAGTTGTCCACAGTGATAATCCACTCATTAGCCTACTCTTCCTGGGTTTTCTCCCTTCCCTATAAACTTCCCTATTCTTCCCCCATGCTTCCTGAGATTACTTCCCAAATGCACTAAATCCAAATCTTTGTCGTGAACTCTGTTTTTAAAGAAAATCAAACAAAGCAAATCAAACGGAGTGTGTTATGGACATTCAAAGCAGGTCTCATCTACCAATTTATTAAGCAGCTACTATTTGCCAAGCAATGCTTTAGGAGCTATAAATGCAGCAATGAACTAAACAGAAAAAATTGATTCATCTCCTGTGGGAAATCAGTTGTTCTCTAATATTTTTTTCATGGCACACATGGAGTTTTCTGAAGCTTTGCATTAAATTTGAGCTGTTTCCTTAATTATTTCTTCATAAAGCAGAGAATATGATAAATTATGAAGACAAACGAATTCTTGTTTTTCTTTCAGTGCATTATTACCTACAGCACCAGTGATAAGGGGAATTTTTGTTTTTGTTTTTGTCGTTACCACTATTAAAATGTCAAAGAGAGGTAGAGAGACTCACCATGGTATTCAGCAACCCAAACGTGGCAACATCAAACACCTGCCCTGAATCCAACTTTGGGACTACACAGTTAATGGTGTAAAATATTAAGGCTCATCTTTGGACTGTAAGAGGTGCTGTGCTGCATAGTAAGTGTGGATGAAGCCTCTGGATGTTTTTAGCCTGAACCCCCATCTGGAAGCCACAGGCGGACAAGGACATTGACTGACCAAAACAAACAAAATGTTTTCAATATTCTGTGTTTTTGAAAAGTTCTCTTGCTTGTCATCACAAAGTCACTTACAATCAGGGAGTCAATTTGTATTCAAAAGATTCTTCCATCAGCAAACGGTTTATAGGCACTTTCACTAAATTGCTTCTCTAAAAGAAAGAGACAGGATCTCATTTGCATTGGCTTAAGACTATCTCTGCCTGAAGACAGAGGAATGGACTAGATGACCCTCAAGAACTCTTTATGCCTCAGTATCTAAAAATTTCTTCTAAAATTTTGCTTCAAAGGTATAGCATTTTTGGTTTAGGTTATTTAAACACTGACTTTTTTACTCATCTAAAGAAAAAGTGACTTTTTAACATTCACTTTGATATATATGTGTGCAAAAATGTTTGTATATGTACATATATATTTATATATAATTCCATTTTATGCTATATATATGAATATTATATACTGATATATCACTATGAATACTTCTCCATTTAGTATCTCATTAGATCCTCAAAGTAGTTTCTAATATAGCTATACAGCTAGAGTTTCTCTAGCGTCTAGTTTCACAATTAGGGCTGAGAGTGCAACTTGCTCAAAATCATACATTTTTTTTAAGTGATAAAGGCAGAATTTAAAAACTCAGCTCATTTAACTTTAGATTCCTATGTCTTTTTTTTTCAGTTCATGCTGACTTTCCATATTTAATGTTTTCTCTTCTGCATATTTTCCCTAACAGTAAGTTAATTTTCTTGAATAAAAATTTAGATGGTAAATTTAAATAATAATAGCAATCTAGCATCCTGTGAATAATAAGCTGGAACATAGGTGATACTTTATTAATATTAAAAAAAAAAGTATTCACACATGAAAACATCTCACCAAAACGGGTTTTCATGTCTTTTCCCTTTCTACTGATGAATTAGAAAAGCATTATGGCATAGTGGTTAGAAGCCTGGTCCCCAAGTGAGCCGGACCTCAAATGTCTTTCTACCAGGTACTAGCAAATTACTTGATCTTTGTCTGTTTATGTTTATAGAACTATAAAATGGGTTTCCAATAGTAGCTACCTTTTAGTTTTGTTAAATGACAAGAGAGTTTTAAGTATAGGTTCAATGAATGTTAGTTGTCACCATTGGTAGACTACATCTAAAAATATATTCTCTCTGCCTGCTTGTGTTCTCTCTCTGTTAAAATAAATAAATAAAATCTTTAAAAAAAAAAAAAGGGACCCCTAGGTGGCTCAGTTGGTTAAAAATATATTCTAAGTCTACCTGAGGGCTCGGTAAACTACAAAGACCCATCAGCTAAATAGAGCCTATTGCCTGTTTTTTTTTTTTTTTTTTGCTTTAAATTTTTTTTTTTAAGATTTTATTTTTTTATTTGTCAGAGAAACAGAGAGCACAAGTAGGCAGAGAGGCAGGCAGAGGGAGAGGGAGGAGCAGGCTCCCTGCCAAGCAAGAAGCCCAATGTGGGACTCGATCCCAGGACCCTCGGATCATGACAAGAGCCGAAGGCAGCCGCTTAACCAACTGAGCCACCCAGGCGTCCCCTATTGTCTGTGTTTGTAAAGTTGCACTATAGCATAGCCATACTCATTTGTTTACGCAAGGTTGCTTTCACCCTATAACAGCAGAGACCCTGGCCTATTTATCAAAGATATTTACTATGTTGCTGTTCACAGGAAAGTGTTGCTGACTCCTGGTCTACACCATGAACAGCACACCTGGAGACTAATATTTCAATCAAGACGGCTTGATGGATATGCCAAGAAGATCTGAGAAAGAAAATTGCAGGCATCCTCAGGCGCAGGTACTTCACCACACAGCAGGTAAAGCCTGAACCCAAGGGCATCAAGATGAACTGGAGGTAGAACTCCTCGGGAGGACAGTGATATTAGAAGGGTGCTATGAGAGGGAAAAGTTGAGAAAGTTGACTTTTAACAGCTATGATCCCCTGACACAAACGAAACTTCTTTTATTTGAAAAACTAAGCTGCTTCAACCCACACTTTTTTATTAAAGGTATTTATGAGTACTCTTCCTATCCCTCACACATAAACCATGCACCACCCGAGTCAGGCCACTGCACATTCAAGCTTTGTGACTCATATGAAGCAAGATTTACCTGCATTACAACCGTGAAAGGGAAATAAATTGGGTGATTTCATTACTTTCTGTTCAATGAAATCCTTATTTTATTGCTAAGCTTTGACACTTTCTCCAGAACCTCAACTATCTTTTCTCTCGCCCACTAAAGTAGTAGCAGCAGCACCAAAAAATCATCCAGACATCTGGATATTGCATCCAATAATTTATTGGAATCTCAGTCATACTGCTACAATGAAAGCAGAGGAGATAAAAGGAACTTCACCCACACTACAAATAAAAGAGCTGGAAAAATAGCCTTTTTTTCCCTCCTCCCTTCAAAATATTAAATTTTATCAATCAGAATCTAACAGTTTTGGGACCAGTACATGCTTTGTTGTTAACAATATCTCAATCACACATATTGCTTTTCCAATACAACCTGCAGGGGACTGATTTGTGATAAAGCTGATAAAGGAAATGCAGAGGGGTATAGACATATAGCCAAATAAATCAGGTTAAAATGAACTTGATGGAATGGACTCAAAGGCAACTCTTCAGTCACTTTCTCCAGTTTAGACTTTGCATTTGGTCTTAATGGTTGCCTTTGAAACTTTTTTATCTGACCTATTCAGAGGAAGAATAAAGCACCAGAAACTACTAAGATCTAGGCAGTGCTGTCATTTTAAAAGTTTGTCTTTAGATGATAAATGGGCTTTCTCCAGAGGAGAAACAGCACCCTATAGTACAGTTTCATGCTTTGTAGAAGAGCTTCCTATGAACCAAACCAGGCAGTGTTACATCCTGTGAAGAGGGACATGATGCGTATATGTCGGGAGTAGATAATTATTAAGGTAATTGGAGACTTTACTCTTAACTATTACATTGTACGGCCATCACAGCAAAGAACTACTTGGATTCTAAGCAACAAATGGGCTTTGTCAACACTGGACTATTTAATAAATAAAAATGAGAAAACTTTACAGGATGAAAATGGGAAAGCAAAGCTAGGTGTTCTACCTCAAACTCATTACAAAAATAAATTCTAGGTGAATCAGAAACCTAAGTATAATAAATGAAATGACAAGAGTACTAAAGGGGAATAGTTTCATAATCTTGGGCTTAAGAAAACTTTTATACATGTGTCACAAAACAAAAATTCTAAAGGGAATGAAAGATACACTGAATTATTAAAAAAAAAACAACCCAATCAGTTTTACAGGCTAAAATACCAAAAGCAAAAGTAAATAAAAATGGAAACATTTTATATAATTTATAGTAGAAAAACATTCATATACTTTAAAAAAGTACGTAAGAAAAATCTGAATCCCTTAGTACAAAACTAGGCAAAGACCACGTTTAGGAAATTTGAAAAAGAATTCCAAGTTTCTGATAAGCATATTAAAAGCTCAATTTTATTAATAACTCAAGAAATCCAAATTAAAACAACAAAAATTTGTCACTCATCAGATGTTAAATGAAAAATGATGTGATATATAATATTGAGAGGGACCGAGGCAACTAGCATACTCACTGCTGCTCCAAGTATAATTTGGCATAACTGTTTTTCAAGGGTTGTTAATCAAGATGTATTCACATTTAGAATGTAAAACCTATTTTCCCTAGCAATTCAACTTCTTAGTGTCTACTCTAAGGATATAATTGGTCAGATAAGTAAAGGAATATATAACAGATAGTGATTATAGCATTGTCTAATGAAGTCTAGAAAAGTCCATTAACAGCCAATTATTTACAGTAATATAGTAAAGTCATATAATCAGATACTATATAGCCATTCAGAAGCATGAACATATCTCTCTATTTCCTTCATGGCTCATAGTTGGATTTATTTCAGATTTTTTTCTGGGCTCTCCTCTTTTCTTTCAAAACTTTCTCTCTTAGTGGCTTCAAATACTCCCATGGCTTCAGGTAATAACATTTATACACAAATCATTGTCAAATTTGTATGGTTGGTCCAGATCTTCCTTCTGTAATACATACCCTTGTACCTGATTATATGGCATCTCTGAAATGAAACACTTAATTCTTTCCCCAAAGTAGTTCTTCAAGTCTTCCTCATCAAAGTGAAAAATAACTATCAACTATCCTTTTGACTAGCTTGGCTATCATCCTCTCCCTTAAAATCTAAATTGCATCCAGCAGCAAATGTTATTAACATCCAAAATTCTCAATAGTATCTCCACTTCTCTCATTCTCTAAGCTACCCTCTTAGCCAAGTTTTCAGCATCTAATATCTGAATGACTACACAAACTCCCAAACTGTTTTACTATTTACACAACTATAATTTCAATATCATATATATTAGCCAAAGTAATTCAATTAAAAATAGATTATGCCATCTATTACATCCATGTAATAGATTAAATTGGCTAACACAATTAAAATGAGATCATGTAATCTATTTCTTAAAATTTTGTGGCGGCCTATTCTTGCAATACAATTCAAAAATCTAGAACATGAGTAATGTGTTCAGCATGATCTGGCTCATGCCACTCTCTCCAACTCTGTGTTGGAGAACAACATTCTGTACGTTCTATAATACACTCTTTTTTTTCTAGGTTTTGAATGTCTTAGCTTCTTCCAGCCTATAAGCTTTTAAATATGTTTGTTGTTCCCTCTAAATAGAACATTCTTCAACTCCATCCCTCACATCATTTACAGCAGACTGACTGCAGAGTAGCCCCAATTCCCCACCTCTCACCCCTCCACATCCCTGCAGTGTGACGTTGTGGCCCCTTCCCTCATGGAAAGAGTCTATTTCAGCACCCCTGCTTCAACTGGTCTGGCTTTGCAAACAAAATACAGTGGGAAGTGAAAACAAGCCATTTCTGAGCCTAGGCTTCAAAATTGCTCTGTACCCTGTTGGGCTTTCTCTTTCTCTTGGAACCCCACTTAGCCACCATGGTGAAAACTTAAAGTAATCTAGAGGAGCATAAGAAACTGTAGAACAATTGAGTTAGGCCAGATGCCCCAGCCTGGACGGAGAGAGTCCATAAAATCCATAAAGCTGCTTATTTGACCACCAATATGTAAGTGAGCACAGAGACCAGAAAAACCACCTAGAAACCCAAAGATTTTTGACCAAAATAAAAAGTTTACTGCTATATACCACACGCTGTTTCTTTCTCATTGTTTGTTGCACATTATTATGGAACTGATGGAAAAACATCACAACGGGTAATTGATATTGCATGAACTCCAATTTTCATCCCTCAAAGATTTCATCCATCTTGAGTTCTATTTTCCTGTGTCCCCAATCAATAACCCCTGCATTTAGTCTCTCAGAGTTTCTTCAACTACTAAGATTTTTTAATGCTATATATATTTATGTGATCCCTTTTCCACTACCTACAGACTCATGAGGGCTGAAGACATGGTTGTTTTTTCAAGCAGTATATCCTCAAGATAACACAGAGTGTCTAACACATGATAGTAGCTCAATAAAAACAAGTAAAATAAATTCATAATATATGATGGCAATATCTTTATAATACATTTTTCTTGAAAAAACGGTATTAAATAGTATTCCTATCTCTATATTGATATGGCACAAATTTCATTTTATTTTTGTAATGAAATACTATACAACAGTTAAAAGGAAAGAAGTAAAGGAATATGTAGAAAAATGGCTAAAATTTGAAAACATAATTTAGAGGGAAAACAATTACAAAAGAAATTGCATTCTGATATTATGTATATACAAATTTAAAACAGAGGCAACAAAAAGGCACCACCGTACTTGGAAATGTTACCACCAACTTCAGGAAAGTGGTTACATCTGTAAAGCTGTAGGGGATGAATGAAGTGAAAAGTGGCAGTGTCTACAACATTTCATATCTTTAAAAAAATGATTTGAAGCAAAAGTGGGAAAATATTAACATAAAGTTAAATAGAAATACACTTATAATATTTTTCTAGGTATTTTGTATGCTTGGAATTTTTTTATAATTTAAAATGTTTAAAGAAAATAATGTAGATTATTTAGAATGATCATATTTATACAAATGTATGTGTGTGCATGTGTGCATCTGATTAATGTGTACATAGATGGCAATTTTTTGGGATGAGTCTTGTGGGTTTTTCACACTTAGTTTTAAATTGTCTTAAATAAGCATGAATTATTTATAAAAAATATAATAGACTTATGCTTATTTGAGGGAAAGAGTTTGATTGAGATCAAAATCATACCTTAGCTAACCAGGTAAAAATTCAATATTTGATAGGTCAAAGCTGTTGAAAATGGTGTCATTGATATGCATGACTGCTTAAGAAATTTGTTGAGAATTAGGAGACAAAATTACCTTAGCACGTTTTTACTTTCAGTTTGAAGTTACTATATCACCATTTATCAACATATCATAATTATAGGGAGAAGATAAACAACAATGACTCTATTTATATCAAGAAAAAGAGTGACAATCTACTTCCATATTTGTTAAGATCTCAGTTTTGTGAAGAACAAGGCTACTCAAATAAGAGAATATGTAATCCAAATATAAACACTCTTTCTCTTACATTCAAAAATATAAGGATAAAGAGTATGGTGTCCCAGTGCTGGACTAGGTAAGGTATGAGATCTGAAGAAAATGAAGCCCTCTGATGAAAAGCAAGATGGGGGGGCACCTGGGTGGCTCAGTGGGTTAAAGCTCTGCCTTCAGCTCAGGTCATGATCTCAGGGTCCTGGGATCGAGCCCCACATCAGGCTCTCTGCTCGGCAGGGAGCCTGCTTCCCCCCCTCTCTCTGCCTGCCTCTCTGCCTACTTGTGATCTCTCTCTCTCTCTCTGTCAAATAAATAAATAAAAATCTTTAATAAAAAAAAAGAAAAGCAAGATGGGAATCTTAGAAGGTAATTAAATATGCTGTCAGAGTTTTGCCTACTGACAGTATAAGGGGGGGTGGTTGAAATAGACTAGTAAGATTAGCACATCCACATTGAACCCATTGCTATACCTGTCTGTAAATAAAATCTTACCAGTCTAGAAAAGAAAATGCAGAAATTAGCATTCTGACTTCCCAATTTATCTTTGTAACACTTTCTTCCAACAGGGGATTTTTGTTAAGGAAATGTCTTGGGCTAAGCCAAACACCAACACGATTTAGAATGGCCCAACTTGGAGGTTCTCAGAGATGCATCTTACCACACTATCTGTCCGTCTCCTCAAGTAATATTGACAGGAAGGGCCCTCTACTTGTGTGGAGAATAGCCCATCTTTTACCTTCAGCTTAGCATCTCCAAAAGCCTATTTCTCAGGAGTAAAATGAGCATCTTAGTCAAGAGACTCGAATTTTAAAACAGAGATTATGACAGGCAAACTGAGAATTCTGAAATCTTGATTATTCTCCATATTTTATTATTTTTGTTAGGTATTTTCTTTCTCTAAAATAATTGGCAGAGGAAATGCTTTAAAGTGTTATTATATTATTTTTGTAAAGTGAAAAAGTAGTCTACAAATAACAAATATTCATTTGTGTGTGTGTGTGTGTGTGTGAGTGTGTGTGTGTGTGTGTGAGTGTGTGAGTGTATAATTCCTGTAAGAAAAAATTCCAGAGGATCTACCAATAGTGGCTGTCTCCAATGCAGGTGATATTAATAACTTTCCTTCATTTCTAATTGTTATATATCTTCAAGTATTATGATTGTAGTAAAAATTGATCACTACTAAGGAGTAAAAAGAGCATAAAAAGAAGAAACACATGTCTTGTTGCTCATCCATGAAGGGCAGCATGTAGTCAGACTTAGGAGAAGTGAATCTCAATACAGAAAATGAGTGTTAACAGTTGTTAAAAGGGAAAGGCAAGCTGGGTGATGTCTAAAAAGTGGGTCTAGGTTGTGAGATAAAAACAAAAGGCCAACACTTTTAGAACTTTGTGGCAGAACAGAAACCCAGTGGTGTATTAAGTCTGGGATTGAAAAAAGAAAGAGGTTGCCTTTATTATAGGCTTCATTTTAGAGAAATTGACTCTAGACACAGGCAACTGAATTTCATGTAGTTGTTAGAGTGCCAGATTATCTGGAAAATCCCCAACATGGTAGGTACAGGCAAAGTCCATCCTGACCTAGTGACCAGGCAGTAGAATTTGAAGGTACAACCACACCTGAGTTAGGACTAGGTAGCAATCAGTCCTTAACACAGAATATGCTAAAGGATGGGAAAAATGCTGTTTGAGATATATTGTGAGATGAATTAGTTGAACAATATAGTGCAGAAGTATTAGCTAGTATGTTTCTCTTCTCAAAGGGGACCTTCCAATATAAAAGACTGAGGTAATACAATAACATCTTTGAATTTCGTGATTACTTGCCTTCCTAATCTTAATGTTAGGCAGCATTAAGGTTCCATTTGATGTAAGTGCTTATGAATTAAAAGTGAGACCAGGTGTCGTGGTTGGATTTTTCACTCGCAAAAATCCAAATTTTGCTTTGGATTTCACCATGGTTTGGGTTCTACTAAATGAATAAAATGAAGGAAGAAATGAGCAGTTAAGTTATCAATGACGGGAAGATGTTTCAAAGGTAAGCCAAGGAAGTTAGTCTCATTAAAGAGGGAATGATGGCAAGAGGGACAGGGGGTAATTATTAGGATTAATATATTGTAGGAACCAGTGAGTCAAGGTATTGTTGGAGTTCATGGTCTGGAGATAGTGAGCTAGACAGTTAAGAAGTGATGTTTACAGTTGAGAAGGTTGAAAATCATATGAGTTAAGCTTGATATTTTAGATAATAAACAAGGTCTTGGAGTCAGTTTGGCAGGGAGGTTTTTGGCCAAGTTAGGGTAATGAACAAGGTCAATGGAAGATAAGAAATCAGGGAAATAAGAAGTCGAGTTATTGAATACTGAATGCTGATTTCTGTGAAAGCTGAAATTATAAAAAATGTGACAGGAATATTATGGGCAGAATAAGAGTGAGCTAGGAGATGACGTCTTCAGGGAACTATAGGAACTTCAGGGAACTGGTGATTTCAAGCAAGAACATGATGGCTACGTGGGTAGCATAGTCTGATGCATGATCATAGTGCCTGAGGCATTAGATATGAGGGAGGAAAAATCATCTAGGAGAAAGGAGGACTCTATCCCTGTTCACAGATCAATTAGTAAGAGAGTATGGGAGAAAACAGTCATCAGTTCAGGGGAATACAAAAGAAGCAGTATCCTCAAATGAAAGCCAAATTTCTGTCAAAGCAATGAAGTGAGGAAAAGTTGAGAGCAAAAGATAAGGATGGAAGGATTCAGCTGATAACTGATCTTTCATTTCAGAAAGTCCAGAGAAGAATCTCAGCAGCTAGGAAGGATTGCAAACTGGGTTCAGAAATGGGAACATGCAGTTATGTATAGATCAGTGCTTGGGCAATGGGGGCTGATCCTGGAATTCCAGGCTTATTACAGTGCCTTATGCACATCATAGGGAAGACCTAACGCATCAGGGATAATGATGTCAAAGCAAACATGTGGGCAACGATGTGTATTTGGCTGTGTGTCTATGGGATGTCTTGTCAAAACACCTTTTTCATTCCTGTTATGAGAATGCGGAGCTGAAAGGCAGGGACAATTTTATCCAGAGCATCACAAACTCTGACATTTCTTTCTGTTAAGTTCAGAGAGGTGGAATATTCAGGTAAGATAACTGGGACCACAAACAGGACAGACACATCTTTAGAACACCTGCCATTAGGGATGCTTTGGAAGGCCATCATTGAGTTCAAAGCCTGACTTCTGTTGCTAGTCAGAGCCAGGATTAAGATCCTCCCTTTACCACTAACTCACTGTGGGAATATAAGCATGGTGGAACTGTTTTGCCCAGTGCTTGGCTTACTGAATATATATTAGCTTTTATTAAAACTAATATTTATATTGATAACAATAGTCAGGACCTCTCAGTCAGTCAGACTTGCCAAACAGGAATGTCATAAATCCTGATGTTTGACTCAGTCAGATTTCATGTCTTTTTAAATGAAAACAGCAGGAGTACTTTCCAAAAGAACACTGAAAATGGTACAAAAATCAGAGAGCCTTCCAGAAGGCTAAGAGGCTGGCAGAGGGCATTGTCTTCCAGCACAGTTGTTTATTATTGATTACTTTTCTTTGATGAAATAATTAAAATAAATCCTTTGTGTTCAAGGGATAGAAAACTAGTAAGAGGAAGTCTAGTAGCTCTTATGGATGGGATTTCTGGGAGAATTAAAGAAAGGTTACATAATCTCCATTCATGAAAGAACTGATTTATGCAAAAAACTCATTAATATATATGTGAAAGTTGATCTCTCAACCACACAATTTTGGGGGAAATTGGGGAAAACACACTGTAGTTGACTTATGAAATCAAGTCCCTAGATCTAGCCTCATCCTCATTTGCATTTCCTGATGTCATGAGTAGAAATATTGCCTAGGGGGATAGTATTTCTGACAGGGGATTATAGTAGAAAACCTATTACTTTGGATAATTCTCAAGCACATTTTTTCTTTGTTCTTTATTCCAGTGTTTTATATACATATGGCAAGCCCATGGTTATGGTTAAGCAGAAGCACAAATAGAGAAAATAGACTTTATTTTGCTCACTGTTTCCACATGTGTTAGGCACACAGTAGGCTCAAGAAATATGCATTATTTGAATGTATAAATGAATATATTGAACAGTCACCTTTGAATTTGGAAATATAGATTAATATTTGCTTTTCCCCTGGCTTCATGTACACCATATCAGACCTGCCTCCTTGTATCACCTTGGGTTGACCCCTATAGTAATGCTGCTACTAGACTGCCTTTAGGCAATGTCCTAAATGTTATTTTGAGACTGTTTTCTACTCACTCTGGTATAGAGGTTGGCAGCATCAGTGTCCCTGGAAGCTCGCTAGAAATGTAAACTATTGGGCCCCACTTTAGGCCTTCTCAATCAGTAGCTGTATTTAGAAAAATCACAAGTGATCCCTATGCATATCAATATTGGGCAAGCACTCATTAAATGATTAGGAAGGTGGGTTAAACCATCAGAATAACTGGCAGCACATCCCAGCGTCACTGTTTTTTGGTGTCTCTGGACACATTTCACCTCTTTGATCCTTATTTTCTTCATCTATAAAATCAGGATTATAATTTTACATGATAGTTTTGAGGATTGAACTACAGATTATTCTCTTTAACTAGGAAGTTTGGTGGGATTCACACATCTTGATGGTAATAATGGCTATGGTAAGAGCAAACTGGGCACATAGTTTGGAAGGCCTCCTTACAAATGTTATAGAAAAGGTCTGAGAAGTACCTACTGGACATCAGCTATTATTTTTAAAATATAAGAAGCCACCATAGGAAATCCAGTATTGTAAGTATATAAGCACATTTGTGGGGGGAATGTCGTTTATTGAATCACCCACTTTGCTCTTGATGAACATTTACGGGAGAAACTTTTCTCAGGTTCTAGAGTGAGAGCAATTATGCTTACAGAACAATGAGACATTTTTATCCCATTAAAGATATGAATGCTTCTTCCTCTTGGCTACTAGAAAGCTCAACTTGAGAAACTGGATAGGACATTATCATATTAATTTTTACTCTTTTTATCCTCTTTGGGTTTTATTCTCCTTGAATTTAGCTTACAGTTTAAGCCTCATTTTTTCTTTATCCATTTCATCTATTTCAGTAACTACCAGATATCAAGACTTATTGTAAGACTGCAGTAATTAAAACAGCGTGGCATTTGTACAATGGTAGACAAATATACAGATGAAAGAGAGAATAGAGAACCTAACAGCAGTCCCAAGCATACATACGTGATTTCTTTAAAATTAGGTACTATAGAACAGTGAAGAATGATTGCCTTTTTTTAAAGGGCTGTATTTTTTAATATATCTGCTGACTCAATTGGATCCCTACAGGAAAAAAAATAATATACACTGAACTTATACTGTACCTACCTTGCACCATGCAAACAAATAAATAATTTCTAGGTGCACTGCAATTTTAAACATGAATGACAAAACAATAAATTATAGAAGATAATATAGGAAAATATCTTCATGAATTCAGAGCAAGGGAACATTTCTTAAAATTTTACAAAAAGCATCATCACTTATAGGAAAAGATTGATAAATTGGACCTTATGGAATTTAAAAATTTCTGCTTATCAAAAGACATAAGAGAGTAAAAAGGCAAGTCGCACAGTAGGAGAAGCTGTTTTCCTGTATAAAAGCAACAAAGTGCTCAAATCTAGAATCAGTAACTAAGAAAAAGGAAGACAACTCTAGAAAAATGGAAAAATGACTTAAATTTTGTTTTAAGATTTTATTTTTAAGTAATCTCTGCACTTAATGTAGGGCTAGAACTTCACCACAAGATCAAGAGTCACAAGCTCTACTGACTGAGACAGACAGCACCCTTAAAAAATAATTTAAATTTTTTAACAGGGGTGGGAGTTCTAGGTAGCCAATACACATAAAAAAAGTTGCTCAAATTCATTAGTTATCTGAAAAATAAATTAAGCCAAAATGAGATACACTTATATATGTTCCCAAAATGATAAAATTTTTAAAAGACTGGCAAATTAAATAAATTCAAAATGGATGAAAGACCTAAATGGATGAAAGACCTAATGCAAATTAAATAAATTCAAAATGGATGAAAGACCTAAATTTTGATGGACAGGAAACCATCAAAATCCTAGAGGAGAACATAGGCAGCAATGTTTTGACCTCTACTGTAGTAACTTCTTACTAGACATATCTCTGAGGCAAGGGCAACAAAAGCAAAAATGAACTATTGGAACTTCATGATTAAAAGCTTCTGCACAGTGAGGACACAATCAACAAAACAAAAAGGCAGCCTATGGAATGGGAGAAGATATAAACAAATGACATATCAGATAAAGGGTTAGTATCTAAAATCTATAAAGAACTTATCAAACTCAGCACCCAAAAAATAAATAATCCAGTAAAGAAATGGGCAGAAGACAAGAACAGACATTTTTCCAAAGGAGATATCCAGAAGGCTAACAGATACATGAAAAGATGCTCAACATAACCCATCATCAGGGAAATACAAATCAAAACCATGATGAGATACCACCTCATACCTGTCAGAATGGCTAAAATTAAAACACAGGGAACAGCAGGTATTGGTGAGGATGTGGAGAAAGGGACCCTCTTACACTGTTGGAATGCAAACTGGTGCAGCCACTGTGGAAAATAGCATGGAGATCCCTCAAAAAGTTAAAAATAAATACCCTATAATCCAGCAATTGCACTACTAGGTATTTACCCAAAAGAAATAAAAATACTGACTCATAGAGGCACATGCACCCCAATGTTTATAGCAGCATTATCAACCAGAGCCAAACTATGTAACGAGCCCAAATGTCCATTGACAGATGAATGAATAAAGAAGATATGGTGTACACCCACACACACACCCACACGCACACACACCCACACACACACACACACTGGAATATTATTAGCCATCAAAAATAATGAAATATTGCCATTTGCAACAATGGGAATAGAGTATATTATGCGAAGTGAATAAGTCAGTCAGAGAAAGATAAATACCATTTGATTTCACTCATATATGGAGTTTAAGAAACAAAACAGATGAACACAGGGAAAAGGGGGAAAGAAGAGAGAAGGAAACATACCATAAGAGACTCTTAAGGATAGAGAACAAATTGAGGGTTGTTGTAGGGGTGGTGGGTGGGGAATGGGCTAAATGGGTGATGGGTATTGAGAAGGGCACTTGTGATGGGCACTAGGTGTTATATGCAAGTGATGAACACTAAATTCTACTCCTGAAACCAACACTACACTATATTTTAACTAATTAGAACTAATAAAATAAAATAAAATAGGCTGTCAATAGCAAGTTTTGTCAAAGTATTGCTGGTAGGAGGCTAAATTAATAAAATCACTATGGACAACAGTTGGCATTATCTTGGACAGAAAGATGCATACTCAAATGCCCTGTAATTCTACTCTATGTTATTTACAACAGTGAAATGTATGCACAATTATGCCAAAAGAATATTCATAATTATTCATCTTTGCCTCTTGAAACAATCCTGAGTTCCCTTAATAGCAGATGTGATTCATAAACTGTAGTCTGTTTATTTATTTATTTATTTAAAGATTTTATTTACTTGTTTGACAGAGAGAGAAAGAGAGCACAAGTAGGGGGAGCAACAGAGGGAGAGGGAAAAGCAGGCTCTCCGCTGAGCAGGGAGCCCAATGTGGGGTTTGATTCCAGGATCCTGACATCATGACCTGAGCCAAAGGCTGATGCTTAACTGACTGAGCCACCCAGGTGTGCCTGTAGTATATTTATACAATAAAATATGATATAGAGATGGAAATGAATGAACAGTGATAACCTACAAGTATCATAAGTATCATAAACACTGGGGGCTACAAAGCCAGACTTGAAGGAATATCTGTTGTATGATTTCATCCATGTGAAATTCAAAAAGGTAATATTTAATTACAAATTACAAATAAGATAGAGGAGAGGAAGGAAGAAGTAGTAACTGGAAGAGTATAAAGGAGAGGGCACTCTGAGGTATTGGCAGTATTCTGGGACTGGTTTAGTCATGCTTCATTGAGCTGTATATTTATGTGTTTTATAGTTTTCTGCATGGGTTATACCTCTTGGAAAATATAGTGTATAAATTAATACCTTAAAATATGATTAAAATTTCCAGGAGTTGGCATCAAAACTTCTTTATATTTACTTTTTTCAATACTTGATTCTAATTTGCTATTAGGTAACATTGGATACATACTAACAATAAATCTCAAACAGAGATTTTGCTGTAATTCTCAACCTGTTTTATAAATCTCAGAAGCAAAATCTCTGTGGGTTATGTTCATAACTTCCTCAAAGCCATTTGTCAAATAGCACAAGAGTAACAAATAAACATTTCAGTTTTGGGTTTCTCTCTTAGTTTTATACATCAGAAACTCAGTTTTGATAGGATGAATACCTTACTTTGTAACATTTCCTTCTCTTATCCCAACTTAGTCTGGCAGTTTAAATGTGCAATTTTATTCAAATGGGCCGAAAAGACTAGGTCCTACCGAATATAAGTAGGTGGGACGTGGGAAGAGGCCTGAATTTTAAGAGTATCATTTCTGATAAGGTACATAAATAGATGTCCAGCAGTGATGGTGAAGAAAAAATGAGGCTAAACATTAGATAATCTGTTTCCTTGTTGATTTTAAAAATATAATAGTGGCTTGCTATAATTCAACGATGTGACTGCTCCAAGTCCCCTTGTTTTAAGACATGTTTTTAAAAGCAAAGATGGAAGTTTTGTCCTTGGTATACCAATTGGTGGTTATTAGTACATTAAGACAAATTCAGAATGTTTATTTCATTGAAACATTGTGCAGTGCTATTTGCCAAATGATAATGAAAAACTGATACTAATTTATCAACTTCTTTTGAGGAATTAAAGAAAAAATATATATTTTCCCACTTTGTTTAGCTATTTCTTTTCTAATATGAAAAAAGGTTAAAAGCTACCTAGCATTTTCATTTGTAATTAGATATGCATTACCCACTTAACACATACTTCACAATTATCAGAGACTTTACAATTTCCAAATGAGTTTTTAAGTGTTATTTTTAAAGCTTCTTTTCCTGGTCTTAATTTCTTTTTCAGATATAAAGGTACTTTATCACCATATCACCAGGATCATGTCTGTTTTTTGCATTTCTTAGGTATGAAAAAATTTTAAGGACATTTTTAGCTGATCAAAGACTTCTATAATATGGCTTTTACCTGGATACCTTTTCTGTTGTGCTGTGCCTATGGTTTTTATTCATGTGCATTTCATTTTACTTTCTCTAACTATAAATAAATATTTTAAAATTATTTTGAGATGGAGATATGAGAAATTCTGGTCTGTTGTAGGTTGGGTGACATGGGGCAAGTAACAGAGTTTCCCCCACCTTGAATTTCTCCATCTGTAAAACACAGTTTAGAATAGCTTACAAATATAGAACAAAGATGAATGGCATTGTAGATATAAAAACTTTGAATTCCTCAGGAAAAAAATTATGATTATAAACGCCTATATTTATAGCCCTTTAAGATGAATTATTGCATTTTAACCTTGAGCCCTCTAAAATCATCCCTCTGATGTGGAGCAAGAATTCTTTCACTCCATGTTACAAGTGTGAAAACTGAAGTATGGAGCATCACTAAATACGTGCAGCATGGTTTTAATAAAATTAGTAATATCATTAATGTATCAGACTAATATTTTTATAGAAGAAGTATGTGGCATTTTCAAACTACCTTTTATAAACAACTTTAAAATCCTTAACTTTGTTCAAAATATTTCCATCGTTCTGGGAATAAATACTGGTGTCCCAATCATCTATTATATGATAGTTGCATAGCCAGGTCTCCACTGAACAATCTATTAACAACTCACAGTCACTCTTACCCTCTGCTCTACATTTAATAAGTATTTGTCCTGATACCAATCTGCTCTACATTTAATAAGTATTTGTCCTGATACCAATCCTATATGAAGTTTTATGCATGAATTAACACTTGTGCACAATGTCACATTGACTGGAGAATATTCTTCAAACATAGGCAGTTTGCCTCTGGTGCCTCTGCCGAAAAGCATCACAGTATGATGGATTTTTGCATGTTTCTTTGGCATTTCATACTATCACTCAATCATCCCATTGTTTAGATTGGCCTTGGATATAAAGGGCCTCCAAAATTTGGATGTACCTGCCTCCAAATTATTTTTAGCCTTTTCCTAGAAAACTAGTCATTTTATAAAGATAGCCTTTTGCATTTCTGTTATCATGCCTGGTCTTTTGTCAATCTTCTCATATTTCCTCTAATACTTGGGCTTGTTCACACATCTGCATTTCTTCTTGGATCTACTTTTGACCTGTATGCTTTTCCATGCACTTGTGTCAGGAACACAAATTGATATTTCAAAGCTTAATTCAAGTCACGTTGCCCTTGGAAGGCTTCTATTGCACTTTTCTCAATCCAAGCAAACCTTACTATTCCTTACTTTGGGCTGTGTTATAGGTTAAATCTACTTCTCACACTTCACCTGTTATTTTTTTAAGGGGGTTCAGTAGGCAGCAGGGATGTGGACTTTACATTCTGACTGCATGGGTTTAAATACTGACTCTGCCACTTAACTATTTGTGTCATATAGGGCAAGTTACTTACTTCTTCTATTTCTCAATCTACTTATCTGAAAATAACTTCATTGGGTTATTGTGAGGCTCACTGGAATAATTTACATAAAGAGTGTAGAACAATGCCTGCTCTATAATATGTACTATAGAAATGTTAGCAATTTCTTTTCCTTTTTTTTTAAATTGTGCTTAAGGTTTCAGCTGTCTGCTCTGTAAAGACAGCAAGTAGTTATTTCTTATCTGTCATTTAATCTTTAGGCCCTAACACAGGGCTAGATGCATATAAATAAGGTGTTTTCTGGGTGATTGGTGGAAGAATAAATGAATGGTCAGTTAGGAGGCTCTAGTGTAGATACCTTTCCTTCTGCAATAATGGGACAACTGTATTTGAAATGGTGCATAAATATTAAATAGTGCATAACCAAAAACTTCTATTCATGAGTAACTTTTATCCCAAATGTTTATCTATTCATTAGTAGAGCTGTACTATTACAAGAATCTCAAAAAAAATACAGCTCAGTGAAATCATAGGTTATTTCAAAACACCTATCTTTTTTTCTCAAGGCTGACATTTTAAACAGCAATGACAGATGCAATGTTCTCTCACACAAGTACAGAGTAATTCATTAACATACATATGAAAGGAAGAAGTCTACATTCAACCTTTACTACCAAAGTCCTTGAGAAATAAAAGAAATTCAAAGCAGCTACAAGTGTAGCTTGTAAAAAGTCAAACTGGTTTTATCATTCAAGAACACCAGGTTGGTAGCAGGAGCTCTTGGTAACTAGACACCTGCTGAATTTACTTTAGGGTTGAAGTCGGAGGAAGGAAGAGCTTAAAATAGAAATTTACCTGACAATCTGAAATGACAGAATCTTATGTAGAAGAACTGAAGAGGACTTTTGTAATCAAATAATTCAAAACAAACCTTTTGTAAATTCACAGAGATGAATGTCCTGTCTGGGTAACATAGTTGGTTAAAGACAGATTTGATTTAGGAGTACATTTTATAATAGATAGTTCTGTATACATGGGCTGCATTTTAGCATGGTTTCATGGTGGGATGAATCAGGATGAGGCAAAGTGTTACAGGCTGAGCCTAAAATAAACTCTGAGGGTGTTTTTGAATTGCTGAACATCAGGATAAAAGTTACAAACAAAAGCCATCAATTATCTAGTGGTATGTACCTATGAGTCTTTCCCAGGGACAGGTTAGGTTCTGAAAGGCTGTTCATAGTTCATTTGTTCTGAAGGTCAAAATGACACTATGCAATTGACTGCCAACCAGTAGGAAGCAGAGTGGTTCATACAATTTTATTTTGATGTACAGCTTGGTTCTTACTATAGAAATTCATATGAGTAGGGCTTCTGGACCAAATTTTTCTATCAATAATTACATCAAATATCTTATATTAAATGTTTAGTGTCTGTCTTACTTTGGGTCCCTTAGAAGCAGAGCCTGAGGCAGACATTCAAGTGTGTATGATTTAGGGGGAGAACACTCCCATGAGAGAGGGAGGGAGGGAGGCAGAAGACAGCCTGGGAAGGAGCTAAGCAAGAAGGGGTTGGTTTTCGGCTCTTGTCTGGCTTTAGCCTGATCCCATAAGGAGTCCAGGGCATACACGGTAGACCAAGTGCAGCTGTGGTCATTAAAAGCTGAGGATGGGCATGCTGTCCATTAAATAGGATCTGGACAGGGTTATTGTGAAGCTAACTGTCCTGAAGTTATGGCTTAATATTTAGGTAATTATTATGCCAGTGGCAAATTCAATAAAAAAAGAAGCACAAAGGTTTTGTGTGGGGAGTGTTTGGGAAGGATACTTAACATGAAAGGCATGCCCTCAGGAATCTCAACTTTTATACTCAAGTTTCAGTTGGTTCTCTAACAATGGGCCTTTAAAAAGCCCCAACCTCAGTGAGCCTCAGGCATTAATCTGTAAAATAGGAACAACAATAGCATCTATATGCTATTTTGGTTGCCTAGTTCAAGAAAGTTAACATATGTCAAAACACCAGAAGTCTTGAAAACAAAAGAAGAAGGAACTAGTCCAGAGGAAGTTTTAAAATGTAAATTAGAAGATTTTTCTCTGAGTAACTATAGCAGTTTGAAATGTGTACATGTTTGGCCAAACTGAGAGAGGTAATTAAAAGTAGCAAAAAGAATTAGAGCTATCATTTCATGAATGACTATAAAGCACCAGGGCTTCGCAATCCAGGTCAGTATCCTGGGGCTGATGCTATAATTTCCACTGTATAGATTTCATATCGGAAGCTTACTATTGTTCAGAGGTGGCCTGATTTTACCACTAGATATTTGACAGAGATAGAATTTGAACTCAGATCTGTCTGTATCGAAAATCTTAGCATTCAACTACCATTGTTTTCCAAACTACCAAAATCCTTTTCTACCAAAATGGGCATTATCTGAAACTTATGAAGGTGGTGGTGAGGAATTCAAATTAAACTGAAAAAACAGGTCTTAACACTTTCGGAACTTTTGATTTGGCTAGAGTCTAGCATTCAGACTCTATTTGCTGTGTAAAAAGAATCAGAACAGATAATTAAAAAAAAAAACTTACTCTTTTTTTTTCTTCTTTTAAGAATTATGATGGAGAAAAAATTACACTGAATTCTGATGATACTATTTAAAAAATAGTAATAAAAGACACATAACATAAAATGTACCATTTTAATCATTTTAAAATGTACAATTTAGTGGAATTTAGTGGAACTGAACACTCAGATTGTGTAATCATTACCACCATTCATCTCCAGAACTTTTCATCGTCTCAAACTGAAACTGTATTAATTAAACATTCACTCCAGATTCTTCCTTCCACCTAGTCCCTAGCAGTCACTGCTCTGCCATCTGTCTCTACGAATTTGCTTTTCTAGTTACATCAGATAACTGAAATCATATAATATTTGTCCTTTTGTTTCTGGCTTATTTCATTTAGCAGGATGTTGTGAAGTTTCATACATGTTGTATCAGACTTTTATTCCTTTTTTAAAGTTGGATAATATTCTATTCTATACACACACACACACACACACACACACACACACACTATTTTCTTAATTTATGTTGATGGACATTTGGGTTGTTTCTACCTTTTAATTATTGAGAATAATGCTGCTACGAATATGGGTATACAAATATCTGTTTGAGTCCAGCCTTTAATTCTTTGAAGTATATACACAAAAGTGGGATTGCTGTGTTATGTGATAATTCTGTTATATTTTTTTTTTTTTTTTGAGGAACTGCTATACTGAGGCAGAATAGAAACCTTGGACCCAGTCCCTCCCCGTCCGCTGCTCAGTATCCCAGGGGCCCAGTTGCACAGGGGGCGGAATAAAGACCTTGGACCCGGTCCCTCCCTGTTTGCTACTCTCTGCCCCCAGGCCCCAGCTGCATTGCCTACATCTCCCAGGATGATTTAGCACTCCCCGAGGCGCTTCTGTATAGATCATGCTTTCTGCAAAGAGGTGAGCCAATTGGCCTTGAGACACTGGGAAAACATCCTGTTACCCTCCCCCGTCACCCACAGCCATAAAAAACTCACCCCTAACCCTGTCGGTTGCTCAGTCTTTGGGAGTGATCCCACTGAGCCCACCAGCGTGAATAAAGCTGTGTTCTCCCTGTGCTCCGCGTGCCGCTTGAGTTTCCTCAGTTGCTTCAGTTTTCCCCAACAATCCTTTCACAATAGCTCTACCATTTTACATTCCAACCACCAAAGCAAAAGCATTCCAAATTTTCCACGTCTTTGCAAATATTTGTTATTTTTCCAGTGTGTGCGTGTGTGTGTTCTAATAACAGCCATTCTAATTAGTGTGAAGCAGTATCTTATAGTTCTGATTTTCATTTTCATAATGATTAGTGATGTTGAGTGTGTTTTCATAGGAAAACTTATTGTTGACTAGTTATGTTCCTTCTATCATTTTTTTCTCGTTTCTCTCTCTCTTCCTTTTTTCTTTTTCTTTAAGAATAAACATTTCTCAAATTGTCTACAGATTTACATGTGGATATAAATGTAATTTCTTTGGGTGAAATTTCAGAAATTCCATATTGCAAAATTAATATCCTATATTTTAAAATGAGATTAGAACAAAGGATTTATAAATAGAGGCTCTTGACCTGTAAGTCACCAACACTTTTTTGATTCATTCCTAAGATCCTCATGTAAACCACTTTGAGGAAATTGCAGAGAGCTACACAACAGTGGGTGGCAAAGTTAAATCTGGCATTTTCACCTTTTCTAAAGCTGTACTTTACTACGCAGAATGAACTACTGACTTAAGTGAGTTGACAAGGTACTTAAAAGACACAGGAGATGGAGGGAAATAAATCTAAATTACTAAAATGTGCTGGTTATGCTTAGGGTGGTTCAAATAAAGAGAGATAATTACACTCAAGTAAATCTCTCCCTGGACCCAGCACAAACACTTCAGGCATATGGCACCACAACAGGTCCTGGACAGAGAGACAGGACGGTGTGGTTCGTGTTTTTGTTTCTCTAAATTTCAGACGTGGAACCTAAAATCCCTTAAGTTTGCAAAGAAAGATTCATTAATGGATATAGGCCAGAACTGATTTCTCCTACTCATCCAAATAAAAGTATATAATTTTTCCTTAATTTAAACCATTTTTTTAGCAAACATATTGTAACATAAAGAGGCTCCTAGTTACATGTATTTTTTTGAAGATTTATTTATTTGAGAGAGAGAAAGAGAGCACAAGTGGGAGGGGCAGAAGGAGAGGGAGAGAGAATCTCAAGCAGACTCCATGCTGAGTGCTGAGCCCAACAGGGTCGATCTTATGACCCTGGGACCATAACTCCAGCCAAAACCAAGGATTGAACACTTACCTGTGCTACCCGGGTGCCCCTGTTATATGTATTTTTTAAAATTATATGTATTTTTTAAAACAGAAAAAGGGTAAGAAATAATAATGTAGGGAATTCAAAAACACATTTTTCTTTAAAAAGGGGAAGAAGAAGAGGAAATCTATGGTTTTATTAAGCACAGTGCATTAACTTCAGCTATAGGTATTCAGTTATTGTCATGAATAGATAGAATCCATAGCTTTAGAGACTCAAGGTAAAACAATTAATCGTGCTGCATGAATTTTCCTCTACCAGAAAGTCAAATTTATCCTATGGAATCTGATCCAAGTCATATCTATGTTCTAGAGTCATATCCTATTCAAGCAGGAGAAATCATCACTGTGGCAGAATCATTCAAAGTGTTTGGAACAATTATTTATTTCTACAATATAAGTTTTTGATCAGCATTTTGTTCTCTTTTATTTTTCCAACTGATGATCTTATGCAAAATGCAGAAATCAAGTATTATGATTCTCCTTATCCTAAGTTTCAAAATAGCCACCAGCCTTTGTTCATATTCCACTTAGCTCCATAAACTTTTGTTACCTTTCTATTTACACATATATAAACACCTTCAGATACATTTAGCAATGCATGTGTACATATATGTGTGTCTGTGTATATATAAACACATACATATATATGTGTGTGTGTGTATACCTATATAATGCTTATGTGTATATACATATGACTGAAACACACATGCACACACATGAACATACACACACATATTCAGAAACAAGACTATTCCCAAAATGGCCAACATAAGGAGAACTGTATATGAAGCAAGGGATCTTTGGAACACAAGACCTGCAACGGGAGACAAACTTAATTTATGTATCTACTGATTAACTACAATACTGCAAGAAGGGCTCTGGATATGTATTTTATTAATAAAATTTCAAAACAATTACTTTTTCAAAGTAACAGACAGAATATGCCTTTCCATGAGTACCCAAAAGGTTAGCTGCTAACTCCTGGCCTCCTGATATATCCTCTCAGGTAGGCGGGATGGAGGAGGGGTAGGGGAAGAGGTGTAAGGAGAGAAATTAAAAAAAAGAAAAAGAGAAAAATTCAAGGCTTCTCTTCCATCTACATCAACAGATATAATTACTTTCAATCAAGGCTATTTCTGGATCCAATATGAAACATTTCAGTCCCTGGAAACACTACACATAAAGGATATAAGAGGCAATATGTCTATTGTTCATCTGCTAATGCCCTCAAATGTCACCAAGGTAATTACCTGGATGACATTTATGTGATGCAGCTGGACATTGTTATAGTTAATATAAAGCCTGCCTTTGGCAACCACTTTATTTCCACCTACATCAAACTGTGGGTGCATAATCACTTTTCCTGGGAGAACACCCGCCTCCCCCAAAAGACATCTCTACCCTCAGCTTTTTCTTCCTATGCTCTGAACACTAATATATAATGCAGAAGAAGAAGAAGAAGAAAAAAGAAAGAAAAATAGTGATATGTCATATATCTTTTTCTTAATATTTATTTCTAGAACTTTTAGAGATGTTTCTAAACATAATTTATAAAATATAATAACACTGATATTTCCTTCTTTTTTTAAAGAGCATTTTGACTATCCCCAAGAGTCTGAATTCATAAAATGCACAAACTTTTTACCTCCATAAATTAATCACTCTTAAAGAACAGATGATTAGTAAAGCCAGATTTTTTCCCTAATATGAATATAAAAAATATTGTATTAAAAAAACACAGGGATTAGATTTTCCCCTATAAACTCACATGCAAATTGGAGCTTTGCCTTCCGACTCAAAATCGTCCCCAGAGCGTTGGTGGCCAGGCACTGGTACATGCCAATATCTTGATCTGTATGGGGGCTACTGATTGCCAAACTGCCTCCATCCAACCTGTGGTGATAACTCATGGTAAAATCAATATCTGTGTCATTTTGCTTCCACCTTCAAGAGAAAAAAAAAATCAAATCATGTTAGAATACACAGAGCTGACCACTTCTAGTCTTAAAAAACATGTGGTTATAGGGGCGCCTGGGTGGCTCCGTTGGTTAAGCAGCTGCCTTCAGCTCAGGTCATGATCCCAGGGTTCTGGGATCGAGTCCCACATCGGGCTCCCGGCTCCACAGGAAATCTGCTTCTCCCGTTGACCTTCTCCCCTCTCATGCTCTCTCTTACTGTCTCCATCTCAAATAAATAAGTAAAATCTTTAAAACCAACCAACAAACAAAAAACATGTGGTTGTAACTGCTAGAACCATTTATGCATGTATGTATGTATTTATTTGCTAGGACTATTTAAAACAACAACCACCACCACCAAACATGGTTACACATGGAGACAATTCTTCAGTTTCACCAAAGATGATTGTCTTCAGGAGCTCAGTGACTTTCATAACTAGGTTATTTGAAAGATCTTCCACTCTTTATGAATCAAAAACATTCATCCAAATGTGTACAGAGAGGCAACATAATTCTTGACATAAGAAATAAAACTGAAACATTCAGTCAATAATACTGGCCATTCTATTACTTGAGTGACTTTTCAAATAACATACACCATACCTGAACCCCACACTAATACCAAAAAGTTGGACTTTGAAAATTATTTAGAGATTGAAATCCAAGAAACATATATTACAAATGGCATAAAGAAAGCCAGCAAATTTTCCAATGCCAATTTGAGACTGATAACAAAACAATAATAACCTGCCTACTTTAGAACATGATTGTCTCTGTTCATCTCTTACTTGGAAAATTAATCATACTGAATATATTTTAACAGTACTTAGAAATGCCAACCTAAAATTGTACTTTAACAAAACAAATGCAATTTGGGAGGTTTTTATTTTAGGCAGCAAAAAAGTCTCTTGGATTACCTATTAGTCAACAATCCTTTAGTACATGAATTAAGTAGCAGAAGGGTCTTATAGTTATATTTATTTTCAAAGAACTATAAGATTTTTTAAGAAATTCCATTTGGTCACTTTAAGATGTATGAATATCCAGTAATTATCTCTAACAAAACCTACTTCCCCCACCTTTCACCTCCTAACTTTTAGAAAAATAAATGAAAGGCTTTATCCTATGGAACACAGCTAATTTCCAAACCATGTGTTTTCAGAATCTATACCAGATTTGCTGTGATTTTCCCTTTCATGCTAAGATCTTATTAAAAATATTTTGATGAGGGTGGCTAACTATATGAAAGAAATTACATTTTATAACATTGTTCTAAATGTCATTGACTTTTTTAGGAACATCTTGAAAAATCCAATGTAGAGAGTATGAAAAATGTCTACCATAGTACAAAAGAAATACAAACTTAGGTAATCCTTCATCCTATCAAAGATGAGAAGTGATTGACCAAATATCAAATCAATCAGAGGTTTTCAATCAACTTTAAAATTATTTAGCCAATTCTTGTGTACCTCCATTTCCTTTAAATAAAGAGAAGTTGAAAGACAACAGCTAAAACCAGTGTATTTCATTTGCCTGAACTTTGTCAAATTTTTTTTTTAGCGAAATCTGTACAGTTTTTTTGTTCTCAATGTTGGGAGGGAAAAAAAAAAAAAGAAACATTTTCTTTTTTAGGCCCCAAGACTCTAATATTCTTCTCACCAGCTCTATAATGATGTCTTTCACAATTTGCTTACAGGGCATGATCTTTGGACCTCCATGTTCCCTTTCATTTTTAAAGCAAAGGATATACCACACTTAGTTTGCCAGCTCTCTTTAATTTTGAAATCAATCGCTGAAATAACTGCTGTCATCATTACATGCTCCTAATTAAGCTTGGTAATTGTTTTTCAACACAAATTCAAAGTTGTTGGCTTAGCTGCAGCAAATGAATTTTTCACAGTATCCCCATAATCGTTCTAATCACTATGGTACAATGATTATTAAACTGTGCATATAGATCAGGGGTTCAGCTCCTGGTGTGGGCTTTGTCCTAATTAATATGTTTAAAATCAATGGAGGAATAGTATTAAGGAATTCAAGTGATTGTCATAAACACATTACTGATAGGATTGCATACTCGGGAGAATTTTCCTTCAATGCAAAATAGGAAATATGCTTTAAATGATTATTTTCAGCATCCGCATTAAAATCATATTAATTCCAGGAAACATAATGAATTTGAACTAAAATCTTGACCTCTTTTCTTGAGAACATCCTTCAATATTAAGTAGTTAAGCCCTGTATTAAGAGTATAACGGCTGGAGGCTGTTTGTTGTTATTAGATAATGTGTGTGTGTGTGTGTGTGTGTGTGTGTGTGTGTGTGTGTGTGTTTCGGAAGTAGACCTTGTTTTAGAATTATATTGAGTGTTTGTTTAAAGTGCTTATTTCTGAGCCCATCCCTAGACTTACAAAGGACAACTCTAAAAATTTAAATTTGTAAGTCTCTCTGGGTGATTGTAATGTGCAGTAAATTTGACATCATCTAATTTCTCCTGAAGTCATAGCTATCAATTATAAAATTTGTACAATAATATATATCCTGCTTTTTCCCTTGGGGTTAAGAAGATAAAGTGAGAAAATGAATGAAAAGAATAGAAGGGCATAGTGACTATAGCTATGACTTCTAGTCAAAGACACCCAGATGTTCTCAGACTTAAGAATGTCTTTATGACTAGTATAGAGCAGACTAAATTAGAAAAAGAACCTTCCTGTGGTGATCAGGTAAAGAAGAGATCCGTCAGATATCCTCTAGGACATTCAAAGACCTTCTTCTGATAGAATATATCCAGCACAGAAATCATTATGTGTGTGTTGCTTCATTTTCCCAAATAAAATAAATATTTTGAGGTGGAATAAGCTCATTGCTATCTGATTATACTAGGCTTTTAAGTATAAGCAATCCCACCCAAGTGCCAACTTTGGGTAACCCATTTTCCTTCCCTTTGCAAAGCTTCCTCTTTAATTCTCATGTATTACCTGGTCTTTAAAAAATTAAGAGCAATCCTTACCATTGAAAGATTTGTTCATACTTGCCTCACATTTCTCTATCTTTCACACTTGCACTGAAATCCTGTTTGTGAATGTGTTCACTCCACGGGAAGTAAGTGACTGGAAGACAAATTGCTTTTAAACTATTTCCAAAGTTATGCTTTAGATATTGCTTATTTTCCCTCATGTTATTTCTTTTCCTAAAGAGAAATTACTAAAAGAAGGAAAACATGTGGGGGTGGAGGGATGAGGTAGACATTAAGGAGAACATGTGATGTAATGAGCACTGGGTATTATATAAGACTGATGAATCACAGACCTGTACCTCTGAAACCAATAATACATGTTAACTTAAAAAATAAAATAAATACATAAACTTCATTAGGGCAGGGGGAAAAATAATAAAAATGAAGTAGAAAAAAAAGAGGCCTATGGATCTCTGCCAGCCAGCAGCAGACTATTCATTTTATCCATTTAACCGCTGATTACCTTTTCTCACTTACTTGAACTGATGTTTTGATTCTGATTCTGCTTTGGTCCCTCTCTGTGAGTCTGTGAAATTTAGTACTGAGTTCTGTTCTTTCCAGCCACACTATCTTCCTTGCTATTTTTTTGACATTGTGATAACCTAATTTAAAAATTGATTTTGGGATGCCTGGGTGGCTCAGTTGGTTAAATGCCTTCATCTCAGGTCATGATCCAAAGGTCCTGGGATCAAGTCCCACACTGGGCTCCTTGCTCAGCAGGGAGCATGCTTCTCCCTTTGCTTGCCACTCCTCCTGCTTGTGCTCTCTTTCTCCGGCAAATAAATAAATAAAGTCTTTATTTTTTTTTAAAGATTTTATTTATTTATTTGAGAGACAGAGAAAGTGAGAGAGAGCATGAGAGGAGAGAAGGTTAGAGGAAGAAGCAGACTCCCCATGGAGCTGGGAGCCCGATGTGGGACTCGATCCTGGAACTTAAGGATCATGACCTGAGCCGAAGGCAGTCGCTCAACCAACTGAGCCACCCAGGTGCCCAATAAATAAAGTCTTAAAAAAAAAAAGTTTAAAAATCGATTTGAACAAGCCAACTAGAAAAAATATATATGAACCAATCTAGGAAGGTTCAATGCTAAATAATATTGGATAATATTAATGAATTATTGATAAATTTTTAAGTATGATAGTGATATTGTAGTATGTCAAAGAAAAGTGTTCTCAACTTTGGAAATAATATACTCAATATTAAAAAAAAAGAAGAAGGAAAACATGTCTTAAAATCAATCACATCCTCACTTTATGGATAAGGAAGCTGATGCCAAGAGAGAGAAATGATTGTTCCAAAGTTACACATTAAATATCAGAGCTGTGACTAGAAATGATAACTCTTCATTCTAATCAAGGGCTCTTTCATATGACTTCACAGTATATTCAAATTCTCTCAAATAATTCAGAATGTCTATCATATTACACACGTGTGTGTGCACACACACACACACACATCATCATCTAAGGTAATGAATGAGTCTTTTTAATAAAATTTAAGTTAGAAAGGATCATATTAAAACTAAAATTTTCCATTTTGTTGCTAATGTGCATTATCTGAAATATCTCTGCCCTTTGCTTTATTATCATGGAAAGTGGGTCTGAGTCTGACATTTAAGCATTAAAAACAGTTCTTTTTTCACTCTCTTTCCAAAACCTCTTGGCTATGAGTATTTTATGCTATAATATTAGAGATGAGGTAAACCAGGTTAAGGGGATTGAAAATAAGGAGCTAAATTACCTGTCTTTAGCCTACTAATTTATAAGTCTCTGAGAACCCTTTAACAACAGTGAAATTTATAGTCTCTTCATTCAGAATATTTCTTAATAAGTAAAAACTAATAAGCAAATGACATAAAAACCACTACTTTATATCTTTCTACCTGTTATAAGCCAATTATATAACTATATTACTGATTGATGGTTTATCTTATCTATACTTAGCTAATATTTTACAGGAATTCACATATATTTTTTCTCTTTAATAAACCCTACCAATGGTGATGATCAAATTAGCTCTCAAAAATAAAATCACAATTTTAAGTATTAAGTAATAGTGAAAAATGTATTAATCAGATTTTTATATATTTAACCATGCCTTAAATTAAATAATACCAACTACTATTTAAGGAAAACAAACAAACGTACAAACCCTGAATTGAGAGAACCAGTTTATAAAGTAAATGATCTTTACCTAACTTATGGGCTTCATTTGTTTGGGTATGTTACAGATAGGGAAGCTTTAATAAGCAATAAGAAGACATAGCTTTTCAGTTCTTTGTTGTAAAAAAAAAATGCAGAGGTAAACCCAATAAAATACAAGGTGAGAGCTGTCTCTAACTTTGTGCATTTAAGCCATTTATTAAATTAACTAGATATTTTAAGATCAAAGTAATTATATTTCTAATGCAACATAAAAAAAACAATTTCTTTTGCCAAAATGGACTGAAATTGTTACTTTCCATGTGTGTTGATTTATCTTCACTGCTAAAAATTAAGACTTTAAAAAATGCTTTTAGAACACAAAGCTACAATAGTCATTTTAATATTTATTGTCCTTTCTGATATTCACATTACATATTATACATTACACATGCAGTTCTTACCAACAAAATATCCTTATTATTTATACAAGCATGATGTGTGTATGTGTGTGTATAATATATATTCTATAAAATATATTATAGAATATATATTTTATATATATTAAATATATATATTTAATATATATTTATATATTTAAATAAACACATATATATATATATATATTTAAATTTGTGAATTCCATTCACAATGTAGATCAAATTCTGCCTTTTTTTTGAGAGAGAAAGAGAGGAGAGAGAGCCCATGCTCATGCATGCATGCTTGGTGGAAGGGAAGGGGAGAGGGGGAGGGAAAGAGAATCTTAAGCAGTCTCCATGCTCAGTGGGGAGGCCCATGTGGGGCTTGATCTCATGATCCTGAGATCATGACCAGAGCAAATCAGAAGTCCAACACTTAGCCGACTGAGCCACCCAGGCACCCCTCTGTTTTTACTGTAATCTTGTAAGAACAAAAATATTACTGACTTTTCCTTCCTATTATTCTATGGGTAATATGTGAGAAACAAACACAATTTTTTTTTACTTGCCCAGAAAAAAAATACCTTTTTCTGCCTTAGAGGTACATAGCCATCTTCAGCATGTATTTCTAATATCACTGCTTTTTGTGCAATGGGATATGCCACTGGAGTCACAAAAATTGATCTGATAAAATAAAATTTATAAAATTGAAAAAATCTGATAAAAAATTATTTAAGGGAACATTTTCATAGTCATTGTATATGGGGCAACTGAGCCTGTAGGCCCAAATTGGGGGAATAAGGCAGCTTCTACTTCAGAGTCTTCCAAATTGAAGAAGCAAATCTTTTCCTTTCCTTGCTTTTACCATCCTTTCTATTTCTTTTTCTTTTTTGCTTTCTTCCTATCTTCTTGTGATTCTTTCTACTTATCTTTTTCCTTCCATCTCTCCCTCCATCTTTGAGTTCCATTTCTTTTCTTTTTTTTCCCTTTCCTTTCTTCCTTTATCCTTCTTTCTCTTTTTTTTTCTTTCAATTCTAGCCACAACATGGCACTCCATGGCATCAATCTCAAGAATAACTTTTCTCAGTCATCTAAAGAATAAGACAGAATCCTGGGCTGGGGGTAGGGTAGTTATCACCTGGAAAGTGGCATGAGGGAACACTCGAGGATACTGAAAATGTATGTATCTTTATTTGAATGGTGGGCACCCAGTGTATACTTATGTAAGAAATCACTGACTGAGCTGCACCCTTCAAATTAGGTAAGTCTAAGCACTTTATTATATGTATGTTTTATAAATCCAAGACAAAGAAACAAACTGTGGTGCCCAGAGCTAGGACTTTACCTATAATGGGGTGAAGGGTAACCACTGGCAGCACAATTCAGGATGATTTCAGATTGTGATAAATCCAAAGGAAAAATAACATCTTGTGGCTCCTGGATAAAAACAGGATGACTCAAAAGACCAGCACCTGGAAAACAGAAGAGTAAACACCATGTGAAAACATTTGACCCTGGTTTGAAACCAACTCTGTATTTGATATTAAGTCAATATACATTTTTTAAAACTTTTATTTTGAAACAATCTCAAATACATACAAAATCTTGTAGGAATGGTACAAAGAAATATTTTTTTCTGAACCATTTAGAATAATTTTGCAAACCAATGCACCACATCATCCCAAAAAATGTTTATATTTTCTAAAAAGGACATTCTTATACATAACCACAGTGAAGCCATCAAATAAAAAAAATAACATTGAGCCCCATTTCAACATTTTCCTAATGAAACCTTTTATAGTAAAAAGGATCCAGTCAAGAATCACAGTTTTCATTTAACTGTATCTTTTTAGTCTTCTTCAGTGTGGGACAGTTCCCTACTCTTTCCTTGATTTTTCTGCTTTGACATCACTGAAGATTACAAGGCAGTAATTTGGTAAAGTTTCACTCACTTTGAGCTTGTCTGCATAGTCAGCTACCAAGAACAGGTAGTGGACCTGGTAGTAGCTGTATGTTGAAGGTACAGGTAATAAAAGGGCTACAAAGACTTTAAAAAACAATAACAGAACCAGTGAACATTGGCTCTTATTTTTAAAAATTATCAAGTTGGGTGGCTCAATGGGTTAAAGCCTCTGCCTTCAGCTTGGGTCATGATCTCAGGGTCCTGGGATCGAGCCCCGCATCGGGCTCTCTGCTCGGCAGGGAACCTGTTTCCCACCTCCTCTCTCTGCCTGCCTCTCTGCCTACTTGTGATCTCTCTTTCTCTCTGTCAAATAGATAAAATCTTAAAAAAAAAAAAGACTACTTAAAAAAAAAAGAAAAAAAAAATTATCAACTTGAAGAAGAAATATTTGCAGCCAGGCTAGGCAAAATAAATTATTTTGTTAACTTTATTTTCAATTATAATTTCAATATATTCCATTAATAACCTAGAAGTGAAGACAGGTTTTAATTCTAGCCTAGTTAGTTATTACCTAGATAATGGTGGACAATTTACTTAACTCTCAGCTGCAAAATAGCAATATTTAGTCTTATGTTTTTGTATTATGTGAGAAAGAGTGGACTGAAGATGCAATATAGACTCTTTTTACTTCAACAGCTAATGATATGGGCAAGAAATTATAAAATAAACAAGTAAACAACAGAAATGAACAGTGTCTGAACAAGAAAAGGAACAAATCCCAATGCCATTGACTTTAATCAAAACAAAGAAGCAAATAGCAACAACAACAATGGTATCATAAGAAAAGTTTGCCCTGCTCACAGAAGTGAATTTTTGACTCCTTAATCTCACCCTCACCTCTAATGAGATTTACTGGTGAAATGACAAAATACTGAGAACTCTCATAACAACCTCCAGTTCTGGAGTTAAGCACATTTGTATATACATAATGTATTTTAATCTTTTTCCTCTTCAGCCAGAAGAGAAATGACAGAGCTTATGGTGAGCAGACAGTTAAACAGGGAAGTGTGATTAGTAAATCTGACTGTATTTTATAGACTAATAGTTTCATGCCTATACACTCACTTGGTAAAACTTCTAGAGTCCAACTCTAATAAACAATACATCTCCCTAGTGAGGAATACCCATGACTCCTCCACCAATAATGTTGGTAAACACCACTTATAAATAAATAAATTAATTTTAAAAACCCTTAAAATAAAGAGAAGTTCCCAAGTCTTCTAATAAACACTAAATTTCCCTCAATCCCATCACTCCCTCAAGTTACAAAATGTAGGTACTCATGATGTATACAGCTTCTAAACTGGAGCTAAGAGGGAGGAAAAAAAGGTCCCCGATATGATGAGACAAAAGGCATGAAATATCCCTCTCTAAAGTGATACATGAATTGTCTGTACATATTTCCTCAAGTTTGAGCAAATGAAAAGAAATGGACGAGTAACGATGCAAATACATTGCAACAATAAAAGTGAAAAACATAGGATGCCAAAGATAGACATAATAGCAAACTAGGAAATTTCTCAAAATTATTTCATGCTGTAGAGTAAGAAAATGAATCCAGAAAAAGCTAACATAATTCAATGGCAATAAAAATACAAACAAGAGAATCAGATAAATCAGGAGGTTACAAACATAAGGATACAAATTACAAACCAAACAGCATCACTAAAGAACTAATAAATCAATTAGAATAGGTAAGAAACAAAACAGATATCCACTGAAGTCAAATTACTGACATAAAAGGACACTTTGAGGTAACTGTAATTAATGAAGTTGAAAAAGTACAGATAAAAAGCAACTGAAAAATAGGCAATGAACAAGAAAGATAAAGATGAACAAACATAAAATCTTTGATGTCATTGAGACAGAGAATAAAACAAATGTACCAGCAGCAGATATTATAAAGAAAATTTCCCATACATTTAAAGAATATACCGTGTCCTAGGGACATTTAAGAGCAAGCACTTAATACCAAGGCATATGTTAGTTAAGTGATCTTCAAAGTTAATGAAAAGCTTAACAAGAATATCATCTAAAAGAGTGAAAGAAAATATTAAATTAGTCCAGATTTTAATATGGTAGCCTACTATACCAGAAGTCAGTGGGCAAGAAAGTCTACAATATTCTGAATAAAACAGTGACACCTCTATTATCATCCACCATATATCTTCCAGGTATAATGGCATTCAACACTCTTTACCATAAAAAAAAGAAACCTTCAGGGGACTGAAAAATAAATGACTATTCTTAAAGAAATGACTTAACAATTAAATCCATCCAATTAAAAATGAACCAATACATAAATCTCAACAAAGGAGGAATAGGAGGCACTTTGAATATATATAAATATAAAACTAATACTTAAAACCCATGTTATTTTTAGTTATAGAACAGAATATGAAAGTTATAAACCTAGATAATGTAAATATAATAATATATTCAGAAAAATGAAGGGTCATGAGGGAATGTGTGAGTGCTGGGGTGCCTGAATGGCACAGTTGGTTAAGCGTCTAAATTTTGATTTCAGCTCAGGTCATGATGTCAGGGTCCTGGGATTAAGCCCTGAGTCTGGCTTTTCGCTCAGCATGGAGTCTGCTGGAGAATTTCTCTCTCCCTTTCCCTCTGCCCCTCCCTCTTCCTCTCTCTCTCTCTGTTTCTAAAGTAAATAAATCTTTAAAAAAGTGTGTGAGTGCCAATATCATCTTTTATAGCAAAGAATTAAATGATAAAAATACATATATAAGTACATAAAATTTTTAAAAGCATAAACACTCTAACCTTTTAGTATTAGTATATTTTAGAGGCATCTTTTAGAAAAATAAATACATATATATATTTTTATATTTAGAAAAATATATATAAATATATATAAATATAAATATTTTATATTTAGAAAAATAAATACAAATATATATATAAGGATATATATATATCCTTGACTCAAATAATTTATTAATTTCAAAATTCTCTATATTTTTACTTTTACTTTTTTCTCATTTTATTTTTACTTTTGTTAAACTAAACTAAAAGTTAATTCTCATGTTAAAAGTAATGTTTATGATATGATCCCATTTTTATAAAAGCATTGTTTTTCATGCATTTATAATATGCATTTATCTATCTATGTATTAATCTATATCTCTGTATTTAGATGCACAGAAAGATTGCTACAATTTTATCAAATTTTAATAATTTTTATTTTGGGGGAGAGTTTTATTTGGTATAATGGTTTTCATTTTGCTTGATAATTTTTCATAGCTTGAATATTTAAAGTAAACATGGAATACACCAAAGAAAATACAGTTGACTCTTGAACAACATGGGTTTTAATTGCATAGTCTACATATATGCAGATTATTTATAGTACAGTATCATAAATGTATTTTCTGTTTCTTATAATTTTTCTTAATAACATTTTTTAATTAAAAAAATTTTTGTTAATTTAGTTATTTGACAGAGAGAGAGAGAGAGAGAGAGCACAAGTCGGGTAAGGGGAGGTGAGGGAGAAGCAGACTCCCTGCTTAGCAAGGAGCCCAAAGTGGGACTTGATCCCAGGACTCCAGGGTCACGACCTGAGCCTAAGGTAGATGTTTAACCAACTGAGCCACCCAGGCACCCTAATAACATTTTATTGTCCCTAGCTTATTTTATTATAAGAATATAGTATATAACACATATAATAGATAAAATACATGTTAACCAACTGTTTATGTTATCAGCAAGTCTTCTGGGCAACAGCGGGCAATTAAATTTTGGGGAATCAAAGTTATACATGAATTTTCAAGTGCATAGGGGGTCAGCAGCCCTAATACCCATATTGTCCAAAGATCAACTGTTACAGATTTTCTTTTTAAATGAAGGAAAGAAACTGAAAACTAAGTTGAGGTGGTAATCTAATTTTTGATGGCAGAATATAAACGGCTTTTCTGCTCTTTCTGTAGAAATTTCTAACCACCCTCCTCCACCCTCAAAAAGAAACCTGCCTAAAATAATGCATATTAACCACCTAGCATAGTGCCATGCACAAAAGAGGCAGACAAGAAATGTTCATTTATTTACCTTCCTTTACCTTCACTCCAAGATAAGCACTATTCAAATTTCATATAATCAGGGCGCCTGGGTGGCTCAGTTGGTTGGGCAACTACCTTCAGCTCAGGTCATGATCCCGGAGACCCCGGATCGAGTCCCATATCGGGCTCCCGCCTCTGTGGGGAGTCCGCTTCTCCCTCTGACCTTCTTCTCCCCTCTCATGCTTTCTCTATCTATCTCAAATAAATAAATAAAATCTTAAAAAAAAAAAAATTTCATATAATCAAAATTTGGGGTATAACTTAACTTAATAATACCTTATATTTGGAAGAGTGATTTGTGGTTTTCAAAGGACCTTTATACACACCAGTAAACAAATTAAATCCCTGTGGGACCCTTTATGACACACATTTTCATTCCCATTTGGGTAGATTAAGAATTTGTAACTAATAGAACAAGGCATTTTCTAACAAACTGTGGTTTATTTTGGAAGACACAAAGCTTGTCTTAGTGAATTATCATCAGTTGGTATTTTATTTATCATTTATATTTGTTATGATCAATATTTGAAGAGCTTGAGTTCATACCAGTGAAAGTCTAGCTTGTCAACTAATTGGTCTCTTTTAGTAAATTTTCAGGTGTTTTTTTTTTCAGACTGTAATGGAATGATTAAATAATAGCATACTTTTGTTGCTTTGTTTATACTATCAGAAGGCAAAGACAACATTGGTTTTCTATATGAAAACAGATAAAACTGTGACAATATGATATCAAAACCAAGAAATCAAAATGCTTTTTGAAGTACTTTTATTTTAAGATGGTACTAAAGGTTAGGGAGAGTGTTGACAATAATTAAATAATTGTATTGATAATACCTACTATTATAAAATTACCTATGATTATAAAGCTACTCTAAAATTGTTTTACTTGAAAGTAAAGCAAGAACTCTGCAATAAAGTTACACTGAAAAATATTTTTAAATGGTAATTAAAAGAAAACCATACAGTTATTGAAAATTAACATAGGTTTCCATTCCAGTTTTCTTCCTCTTTCATCTTCCATGGAATTAAAGCATGTATATCCTGTGATCTAATACTGGATTAAACCTACCAGTGTCTAAAGTTCATTGTGATCTCCCTGAATATTAAGAATATTTGACTGTATCTAAGGGAGTCACATTTTGGCATTTGTGAACAGCTCCATGAAACTGTTCATGGAAAATCAGCTCTTAACCCATGTTATGAATCATGCCATCTTTCATAGCAAAAAGTCAATTTTTTTTAAATAGCAAAAGTCCTGTTTGATTTACTTTACCCCTGTGGCCATGGTTGACTGGACCAAAGGTGAATATGACCTGCTGGGCTGCTATGTTTCTCTCTCTGGTAACAAATATTAAGACATGGTGGTCATTGATTGTTACTTGAATAGAGATAAGGTGTTCAGGTATATTAGAGTAATCCATTTTCCATAAAACTCATGAAGAGTTACAGAACACTAGTCTATATAAAGACAGACTGAGACAGACAGAAAGACAAACAGTAGAATGATAGAGAGAAAGAATAACTGAATAAAGAGTTGCTTTATTTTCTGAGGTTTTTGATCTTTCATTCCAGTTTTCAGTGAGACCATCCTCTGAGTTCTATTAGCCATCAATTCTACTAATGTCTGTTTTTGCAGAGACTTAAGAAATACAGATTCAAAACAATAAACAATAGAACAAAAACACTGTTTTGCTGCTTCTCCTCTCTCTAGAATTATGAAAGCACAAACAACATGAGCAGTCAACCATTTGTTTTCAGAAGTTATTAGGGGCAAATTCAAGCACATGAGAAGCCTCATATCTAAAAGAACATAGAATTTAAAAATGTATTATCCATAGTTTTACTTGAATCTCATTGTTTGGACTTGGGCAAATTTCAGGTTTCACAGAAGGGCAAGAATAGATACCTCCAAGGTCACACTCACATAGAAAGTTTTTGGGATTTTTGTGTCACAGTCCTATCCCTCCCGATACAGTTCCCTACCTAGGCTCCTTGCACTCCCTAGATGTCTTCTACTGCAGAAGTTTGATTTCTAAAATCATTATTGGGGTGCCTAGTGGCTCAATCAGTTAAATGCTGACACTTGATTTTGGCTCAGGTCATGATCTTAAGATCGTGAGATTGAGCCCCATGATGGGGCTGCATGAGATTCTCTCCCTCTCCCTCTGCCTCTCTCTCTTGCTCATGCATGGATGCCCCCCTCCCACTTCGCTCAAATAAATAAATAAATAAAATCTTTAAAAAAATTTCCAATTCACTAAAAATAGAACAACACAAAAAATAAGTAAAGTTTGATGATGTCACTTGGTTTTACCAGACAGGAAACTAAAACCACGGCATGTAACCAACGTGCTTGCACAGGGCTCAGCTTAGAAGGGTCCTCCATTTCTGGTTTAATGTTCTGAAGCACAGTCTTAATACTCTTAATACTGTTAGTCATAAGTTTGAGTTTTGTAAGTGAAGCCTGATGAGTCTGGTGAGCACTGAGTGCATGGTGCCTTGGCTAACACTTGGTGCCTCTACCTGCCACCACCAAATCTGCCTCCCTAAACCCTGTATTTTCAGAATGCACCATGCCCTGCAAATTATGTAGTTGGTCCTGACTGAAGCTTATCGAAGTTAATGATTTGCTCAAGATCACACTGCTAGTGAAATTCCAGAGCTAGTACTCAAACCCAGGTTTGACTCAAAGTCCAGAGTTGCACATACTACAGTATAACCACTTGAGTTCTGTACACTTTCAGGACTTAAAGAGGCTCTGTCCTCTCAGGCTTTGTTTTCTTTCTAAGCCTCTTTGTTAGTTTCCAAACCACTCTCTTAAGTCTCTTTAACTTAACTTAGACTATGGTCAATTACGTCTTCTTAGGAGTTTAGGTTCAGAAGGAAAAAGCATTAAGGATTGCTCAGAAATTTGCTGTTTTTCAAAATAAAGGAAAAAAGAAAGGTGGTTTTATAGCTAAGAAATATGTATTATTCACACTTGCAGATGTTCATTTTCATGAGTCTTTGGGGCTTAAGGTTTAGGTGTCCAGAAAACAGATATACTGCTGTGGCTGTATAGTGAGGGCTGGGTTGGAGAAACTGAGTTTTGGAAACATTGGCCTTTAAATTCTAAGGAAAAGAGAATTTTGCTCTAACAATGGTTTGATGGTAATAATTCTACAAATATATTTTAAATTAGTTCAAAAGTGTAGGTTCCCATGTTCACTGCAACACTATTTACACTAGCCAAGACATGGAAACCTCCTAAGTATCCATCAGTGTGAATGGATGGATAAAAAAATATGTGGTATAAACATAGATTATTCAGCTATAAAGAAGAAGGAAATACTGTAGTTTGTGACAATATGGATAAACTTTAAGATCATTATGCTAGGTGAAATAAGCCAGACAGAAAAAGACAAATGCTGTATGATCTCACTTATATGTGGAATCTTAAAAGAATGAACTCATAGAAACAGAAAAGGTGGGAGAAAAGGGTGGAGGTGGGGAGGAATTGGGGGGGGCAGGGAAATAGGTCAAAGGGAAGAACTTTCTGTTAGAAGATAAATAAGTTTTAGAGATATAATATACAGCATGGTGGCTATAGTTAACAAGAGTATATTGTAGAGAGGGGAGGAGCAAGATGGCGGAGGAATAGGAGGCTGAGATAGCGTCAGATACCAGAAGTTCAGCTAGATAGTTATCAAACCATTCTAAACACCTGTAAACTCAACAGGAGATAGAAGAGAAGAAGAACAGCAATTCTAGGAGCAGAAAATCAACCACTTTCCAGAAGGTATGACATGTGGAAAAGTGAATCCAAACTATGGGAAGAGAAACTGCTGGGGGAGGGACCAGCTCCTGGCAGCCACAGAGCAGCAGAGCACAAAATTGGAACTTTTAGAAGTCTGCTCTGCTGAGGGACATTGCTCCAGAGGCTAAGCGGGGTGGGGGGTGGGGGATGTGGGGGGGGTGGAGCCCTCGCATGGACAGTGTGGTTCCAGGATCTGTGGGTCACAGAGGGACTGGGGGTGTCTGAGTGTGGCAGAGCCACCAGGTGTCAGACCGGAGAAGCCAATGGCAGAGATGGAGCCACGCAGTGGGCTATCAACTAGGGCTTACCTTAGACCGTGATCCGAGGCACAGTCGGGACATTGCTCTGCTCTTCGAGCAGGGACCCCACAAGGGGCAGCTCTGGAGAGACCCCTTCTTTCGGCCTCTAGGAGGAGTGGGGTGGGAGCACCTGGCAGAAATCGGCAGGGTATGGAGACTCCAAATGGGTCCATGCACCAGACAGAAACACTCAGTCACAGGCCCGGTGAGCTAGGAGCGTGGCTGGAGACCAGGGAGACAGGAGTGATTGACTGCTTTTCTTTGAGGGGCTCTGAGCGCCCGGCTCCTCTGGGCTGGAGACTTGGAGGCCACCATTTTCATTCCCAGCCTCCAGGGTGGTACGGAAAGCATTCAGGGAACAAAGGCTCCCAAGAGCGAACCCGAGCAAATTGCTAGGCCTGTCCCCTGGCAAGGGCGGTGCAATTCCATCTTGGGCAAAAAATATTTGAGAATCACGACAACAGCCCCTCCCTCAGATCAGCAAGAATATCTAGCCAAGACCAAGTTCATCAATCAGTGAAAATTGTGGAACTCCAGAGTTAGGAAAAAACAAAACAAAACAAAACAAAACAAAACAAAACAAAACAAAAACCCACATAGAATTAATGGCTTTTTATACCATGATCCATTAGTCTTTCAGAGTTGAATTTTTTTAATTTTGTTTTTTTCTTGTGTTATTTTTGTTTTTTATTTTTTTTAAGATTATTTATTTATTTATTTAACAGAGAGAGAACACAAGCAGGCAGAGGGGCAGGCAGAGGCACAGAGAGGAGCAGGTTCCCTGCAAAGCAAGGAGCCTGATGTGGGACTCGATCCCAAGACGCTGGGATCATGACCTGAGCCAAAGGCAGCTGCCCAACCAACTGAGCCACCCAGGCATCCCTCTTGTTTTATTTTTTTATTTTATTTTTCCTCTTTCCTATTTTGGCATTTTTTTTTAACTGTATCTTATCAATACCTTTTTAAAAATCTTTTCTAGGGCACCTGGGTGGCGCAGTTGGTTAAGCAACTGCCTTCGGCTCAGGTCATGATCCCGGAGTACCGGGATGGAGTCCCACATCGGGCTCCCAGCTCCATGGGGAGTCCGCTTCTCACTCTGACCTTCTCCCTTCTCATGCTCTCTCTCACTCTCTCTCTTTCCTAATAAATAAATAAATAAATAAAATCTTAAAAAAAAAATCTTTTCTAATTTTCACTGTTACGTTCATATTTTATTCCCTCATTGTATTCAACCTTATTTTTTGTATATACATAGTTTTTTTCCTCTAAAATTTTGAGATACAATTTCTTTTAATAGATCAAAATATACCCTAAATCTAGCACACAGCTTGGATTCAGTCTCCAGCTCAATCACGTTCTTTCCTCTTTTATTCTTTTTTTCTCTTTTTTCAAAATCGCTTTTTTAGAATTTTTTAAAAAATTTTCATATTTATATGCATATTCCATCCCTTCATAGTGTTTACCCTTATTTTAGTATATTTATAAGTTTTTTCTTTCCTTAAAATTTTGGGAGGTAGTTTCTTCTAACAGACCAAAAACACCCAAAATCAGGTTCAAATCACAAATCTAATATATATATTTTTTTCTTTTTCTCTTATTTTATTTTATTTTTTCTCTTTTTTCTCTCCCTCCCCCCCTTTTATCTTCAACCCCTCGTTTTGGCTCTCTTCTGATTTTTCTGGGGTCATTGCTACCCTTTTAGTAATTTGCTCTCTCATTCATCTATTCTTATCTCAATAAAATGACAAGGCTGGAAAACTCACCAGGAAAAAAAAAAAAAAAAAAAAAAAGAACAAGAGGCAGTACCAATGGCTAGGGACCTAATCAATACGGACATTAGTAATATGTCAAGAATAGAGTTAAAAAAGACAATTATCAAGGTGCTAGCTGGGCTTGAAAAAAGCATGGAAGATATTGGAGAATCCCTTTCTGGAGAAATGAAATCCCTTTCTGGAGGAATAAAAACTAAAATCTAATCAAGCCAAAATAAAAAAAAGCTATTAATGAAGTACAATAAAAATGGAGGCTCTTACTGCTAGGATAAATGAGGCAGAAGAGAGAATTAGTGATATAGAAGACCAAATGACAGAGAATAAAGAAGCTGAGAAAAAAAGAGACAAACAACTACTGGACCATGAGGGGAGAATTCGAGAGATAAGTGATACCATAAGATGCAACAATATTAGAATAAATGGGATTCCAGAAGAAGAACAAAGAGAGAGAGGGGTGGAAGGTATATTGGAGCAAATTATTGTAGAGAATTTCCCTAATCTGGTGAAGGGAAAAAGCATGAAAATCCAGAGGCACAGAGAACCTCCCTCAAAATCAATACAAATAGGTCTACACCCTGTCATCTAACAGTAAAACTTACAAGTCTTAGTGACAAAGAGAAAATCCTGAAAGCAGCTCGGGACAAGAAGTCTGTAACATACAAAGGCAGAAATATTAGATTGGCAGCAGACCTATCCACAGAGACCTGGCAGGCCAGAAAATACTGGCATGATATATTCAGAGCACTAAACAAGAAAAATATGCAGCCAAGAATACTATATCCAGCTAGGCTGTCATTGAAAATAGATGGAGAGATAAAAAGCTTCCAGGACAAAAAAAACTAAAAGAATTTGCAAACACCAAACCAGCCCTACAGAAAATCTTGAAAGGAGTCCTCTAAGCAAAGAGAGATCCTAAAAGGAACATAGATCAGAAAGGAACAAAAACAATACATAGACACAATATACAATATAAAGACAGTATACAATATACACTTAACAGTCACCTCACAGGCAATACAATGACACTAAATTCATATCTGTCAGTAGTTACCCCAAATGTAAACGGGCTAAATGCCCCAATCAAAAGACAGAGAGTATCAGAATGGATAAAAAAACAAGACCCAGGGTGCCTGGGTGGCTCAGTTGGTTGAGCAGCTGCTTTTGGCTCAGGTCATGATCCTTGAGTTCTGGGATCGAGTCCCACATCGGGGTCCCAGCTCCATGGGGAGTCTGCTTCTTTCTCTGACCTTCTCTTCTCTTATGCTCTCTCTCACTTTCTCTGTCTCTCAAATAAATAAATAAAATCTTTGAAAAAAAAACAACAAGACCCATCGATATGCTGTCTACAAGAAACTCATTTTAGTCCCAAAGACACCTCCAGATATAAAATGAGGGGGTGGAAAACAATGTACCATGCTAATGGACATCAAAAAAAAAAAAAAAAAAAAAAAAAGCTGGGGTGGCAAGCCAAAGACTATAATAAGAGATGAGGAAGGACACTATATCATACTTAAAGGGACTGTCTAACAAGAAGATCTAACAATTGTAAATATCTATACCCCTGATATGGGAGCAGCCAATTATATAAAGCAATTAATAACAAAGTCAAAGAAACACATCAACAATAATACTATAATAATAGGGGACTTTAATACTCCCCTCACTGAAATGGACAGATTATCTAAGCAAAAGAACAACAAGGAAATAAATGACACACTGGACCAGATAGACATCACAGATATATTCAGAACATTCCATCTCTCTTGTGCACATGGAACACTCTCCAGAATATATCACATCCTGGGACACAAATCAGGTCTCAGTCAGTACCAAAAGACTGGGATCATTCCTTGCATATTTTCAGACCAAAATGCCATGAAAGTAGAATTCAATCACAAGAGGAAAGTTGGAAGGAACTCAAATCCATGGAGGCTAAAGAGTATCCTACTAAAGAATGAATAGGTTAACCAGGAAATTAAAGAAGAATTTAAAAAATTCATGGAAACAAATGAAAATGAAAAAACAACTGTTCAAAATCTTTGGGACACAGCAAAGGCGGTCCTGAGAGGAAAGTATATAGCAATACAATCCTTTCTCAAGAAACAAGAAAGATCTCAAATACACAACCTAATCCCACACCTAAAGGAGCTGGAGAAAGAACAGCAAAGAAAGCCTAAACTCAGCAGAAGAGAAATAATAAATATCAGAGCAGAAATCAATGAAATAGAAACCAAAAGAACAGTAGAACATATCAATGAAACTAGGAGCTAGTTCTTTGAAAGAATTAATAAAATTGATAAGCCCCTGGCCAGACTTATCAAAAAGAAAAGAGAAAAGACACAAATTAATAAAATCATGAAGGAAAGAGGAGAAATCACAACCAACTCCAAAGAAATACAAACAACTATAAGAAAAATATGCCAACATATTTGCTGGCAACTATACGCCAGCAATTTAGACAATCTGGAAAAAATGGATGCATTCCTAGAGAAGCATAAACTACCAAAACTGAACCAGTAAGAATAGAAAACCTGAACAGACCCATAACCAGTAAGGAGATTGAAGCAGTCATCAAAAGTCTCCCAACAAATAAGAGCCCAAGGCCAGATGACTTCCCAGGGGAATTCTACCAAACATTTAAAGAAAAATTAATACTTATTCCCCTGAAATTTTTCCAAAAAACAGAAATGGAAGGGAAACTTCCAAACTCATTTTATGAGGCCAGAATTAACTCGATCCCCAAACCAGACAAAGACCCCATCAAAAAGGAGAAGTACAGAGACCAATATCCTTGATGAACAGAGATGTAAAAATTCTCACCAAAATACTACGCAATAGGATCCAACAGTACCTTAAAAGGATTATTCACCATGACAAAGTGAGATTTATTCCTGGGCTGCAAGATTGGCTCAACATCCACAAATCAATCAATGTGATACAATACATTAATAAAAGAAAGAACAAGAACCATATGATACTCTCAGTTGATACTGAAAAAGCATTTGACAAAGTACATCCTTTCTTGATCAAAACTCCTCACAGTGTAGGCATAGAGGGTACATTCCTCAACATCATCAAAGCCATCTATGAAAAACCCACAGCAAGTCCTAGCCTCAGCAATCAGACAACAAAAAGAAATAAAAGGCATTCAAATTGGCAAAGAAGAAGTCAAACTCTCACTCTTTGCAGATATGGTATTTTATGTGGAAAACCCAAAAAACTCCACCCCAAAACTGCTAGAACTCATACAGGAATTCAGTAAAGTGTCAGGATATAAAATTATTGCACAGAAATCAGGTGCATTTCTATATAGCAACAGCAAAACAGAAGAAAGAGAAATTAAGGAGTTGGTTACATTTACAATTGCACCCAAAACCATAAGATATCTAGGAATAAAACTAACCAAAGAGGCAAAGAATCTATACTCAGAAAACTACAAAGTGCTCATGAAAGAAATTGAGGAAGACACAAAGAAATAGAAAAACGTTCCATGCTCATGGATTGGAAGAATAAATATTGTGAAAATGTCTATGCTACCTAAAGCAATCTACACATTTAATGCAATCCTATCAAAATACCATCAATTTATTTCAAAGAAATGGAACATATAATCCTAAAATTTATATGGAGCCAGAAAAGACCACGAATAGCCAGAGGACTATTGAAAAAGAAAACCAAAGTTGGTGGCATCACAATTCCAGGCTTCAGGCTCTATTACAAAGCTGTAATCATCAAGACAGTGTGGTACTGGCACAAAAACAGACACATAGATCAATGGAACAGAATAGAGAGCCCAGATATGGACCCCCAACTTCATGGTCAACTATTCTTCAACAAGGCAGGAAAGAATATCCAATGGAAAAAAGACAGTCTCTTCAACAAATGGTGATTGGAAAACTGGACAGCCACATGCAGAAGAATGAACCTGGACCATTTCTTTACATGACATACAAAAATAGACTCAAAATGGATGAAAGACCTCAATGTGAGATGGGACTCTATCAAAATTCTGGAGGAGAACACAGGCAGCAACCTCTTTGACCTCAGCCACACCAACTTCTTCCTAGAAACATCACCAAAGGCAAGGGAGGCAAGGGCAAAAATGAACTATTGGGACTTCAACAAGATCAAAAGGTTTTGCACAGCAAAGGAAACAGTCAACAAAACCAAAAGACAACTGACAGAATGGGAAAAGATATTTGCAAATGACATATCAGATAAAGGGCGAGTATCCAAAATCTATAAAGAACTTCTCAAACTCAACACCCAAAGAACAAATAATCTGATCAAGAAATGGGAAGAAGATATGAACAGACATTTCAGCAAAGAGGACATCCAAATGGCCAAGAGACACATGAAAAAGTGCTCAACATCACTTGGCATCAGAGAAATGCAAATCAAAACCACAGTGAGATACCACCTCACGCCAGTCAGAATTGCTAAAACTAGCAAGTCAGGAAATGACAGATGTTGGCGAGGATGCGGAGAAAGGGGAACCCTCCTACACTATTGGTGGGAATGCAAGCTGGTATAACCAAACTGGAAAACAGTATGGAGGTTCCTCAAAAAGTTGAAAATAGAACTACCCTATGACCCAGCAATCGCACTACTGGGTATTTACCCTAAAGATACAAATGTAGTGATCTGAAGGGGCACGTGCACCCAAATATTTATAGTAGCAATGTCCACAATAGCCAAGCTATGGAAAGGACCTAGATGTCCATCAACAGATGAATGGATAAAGAAGAGATTGGTATATATACACAATGGAATACTATGCAGCCATCAAGAGAAACGAAATCTTGCCATTTGCAATGATGTGGATGGAACTAGAGTGCATTATACTAAGCAAAATAAGTCAGTCAGAGAAAGACAAATATCATACGGTCTCTCTTATATGAAGAATTTGAGAGGCAGGGCGAGGGGTTGTGGGAGAGTGGGGGAGGAAAATGAAACAAGATTGGATCTCGAAGGAGACAAACCATAAGAGACTCCTAAACTCAGGAAAAAAACTGAGGGTGGCTGGGGGTAGGGGAGTTAGAGATAGGGTGGCTGGGTTATGGACATCGGGGAGGGTATGTGCTATGGTAAGTGCTGTGAAATGTGTAAGCCTGATGATTCACAGACATGTACCCTGGGGCAAATAATACATTATATGTTAATTAAAAAATAAATTAAAAAATAAAATAAAAAATAACTTAAAAAAATGAAAATCAACATAAGAAAAAAAGAGAACACTGAAAGCCATTAACTTAAGAATAGAAAGTTGAAATATGCAATTATTAAGCTTGAGTTAATAAATATGAAGAACGATTTTGGTAAAAAAAAAAAAGACTATTTTGTAGACATGCCTGGGTGGCTCAGTCAGTTGGGTGTCTGCCTTTGGCTTAGGTCATGTTCCCAGGTCCTGGGTTCCTCGCTCAGCTTTGGGTTCCCTGCTCAGTGAGGAGCCTGCTTCTCCCTCTCTTCCCCACTAGTGTTCTCTCTCACTATGTCTGTTGCTTTCTCTGTGTCTCTCTCTCTCAGATAAATAAATAAAATCTTAAAATAAAACAAAAACAAGAGTATATTGTATATTTGAAAATTGCTAAGAGAATAGATTTTCAAAATTCTCAACACAAAGAGAAAAAAAATACTATATGAGGTGATGAATGTGCTTACTAATTTTATGTGGTAATCATTTTACAATATATACATATATCAAATCATTACATCATAAGTCTTAAACTTACAGAATGTTCTATATCAATTATATCTCAATAAGTTGGAAAAAAAGGTAGGTTTCAAAAGAGTCTTAAATTCAAATCTTAATTAGAATCAAGCCATACTTTGAAATTGTAATTCACTTTACAACCTGGATAATCAGTGAGTCCTTATTCAAGCAAACATAAAAAATGAGGAGGAGGAGTTTAATATCTACCCGACAGTGGCCATACTTGATATTCTTTCCTGCAACAGACATTTGAGAAGACAATTTTTTTTTTTTTTGAGAAGACAATTTTTAACTGTTTTACTACTTTGAACATAAGAGAATCATTCTGGTTTTTTTATATCAGACACTCTTAGCAGAAAAAACTAATGGCATACACTTGGTATACAATGTGTATACATGGACACCTACAGTATTTTGGTCCAGTCAGACATGTATAGTGACCTAGTGATTAGAAGGCTGAGCACTGAACCTGCCTGAGAAGTATATGACACATCAGACGTGGTACACAGATCATAAAGTAAATCATAGTTAAAGTGTGCATTACCATATATTTTATACTTTGTTGATCTATGCAGTTTAAAACCAAACCAAAACACAATTCTATATCATTGCTTATTTGGATATTGCAGTATACATAATAAAATCTAACATAAGTAAGTTCAACCAAGTTATTAGCTCTAATCATTTCCTGAACCTTCTTCAGGTGCTGATAATATAAAAATAAATAAATAAATAGCACTCTAGGAGCTTTTAACCAAATGAGGGCAAATGGGGAATGTAGTAAGTGCCAGGGATAAAATTGAACTTGTACATGAATCATCTTACTTTATCTTTACAAGAACTCTGACATATAAATTCTAACATCACCAATTTAAGTGTAAAGAAATTGAGGTTTAGAGAATTTAGGTAATTTGCTCAATATTGAACAGTTAGAGAGTGGTAGAATCCAATTCTGAATCTAGGCAATCTGACTCTAGAACACAACCTCCAAGTCACTGTGATATATAGTCCAAAAAGGGAAGCAGACATGAAAACAAGTAACCGATTGCAAATATTACAGGATAAGTATTATACCAAAAGTATTAATTATACTTTTAAGGGAGTGCAAAGAGGAAGTGATTAATTCTGCCTAGAAGTAATGAAAGACTGACAAAAAAGGAATTATTTGAGCAATGTGTAAAACAATGAGAATGAGAATGCCTTTGAAAGAGAAGGTTGTAAAAAGGAAATTCTAAAACTAGCTTGAATAAGATATGAAAATATCTGTCACTCAAAAAAATATAACTAGTTTGGAAGGTAGGAGAATAATGAAACATAGAAATGCAATGGTATACTCAGAATATTTTGAAGGCCCTTGTATGACATTACAGAGGTTTGAACTTGATGTGTTAACAGTTAGAAAACATGGAAGTGTTTTCAATTTTAAGCAGGTATGTGACATGCTTAGATCAAAGATTAACTGGAGGAAGGATAGGGGAAGAGAACCACAAGTCAGGGAGATTATTTATCAAACATTTGAAAACACTGAGATAATTGGGGCATTGTCAGTAGGAATGAAGAGAATGAGAACAATGTGAGAGCTCTTTTGAAGTGTTTCGAGGCAATAGACAACGAATAACTGATTTGAAGTGAGAGATGAGGGAAAGTGAGCATTAAGGATTCCTCTGAACTAGCTATGATGGATAAAGGCAAGAATGCACATCTATAGACTTCCCTTAACTATTAAAGGAAGAAGGAGAAAGATGAGCGCACTGAGTATGGATGAAAGGAGATGAGAAAGCAGCTACAAGTTTAATTTATTATTTATTTATTTATTGAACAGGCATTTATTTGTGGGATTACCATTTGAAAAACTATCTTTGGGTCTGGAAAATATAGCAATGAAAAAACCTGCTAATAAGCTGCTCTAATGGAGCTTGTATTCTAATTGAGGAAGGCATAAACTAAGTCAACAAGTAAACGCATGGTACATGAGATGGTATTAAGTGCAATGGGGAAAAATAAAGAGTAAGTGAGTTAGGAATTCTGAGTGAGTTTGGGTGTTATTTTATAAAATATGGCAAAGGAATATATCTCTTATTTGGTACATCTGAACAGGTAGTGGTCAGCTTTGGCAAGTAGGGACAGTAGGCCAGATAAGACAAGGGGAAAACATACTGTTAGATGTAGCAATGTAGAGATTACTGAGCACTTAGCAAGAGTTAAGTAGAGTATGGATCCTGAATGGAGTGTGGTCAAGGAGCAATGTGAAGAGAGGAAATTGAGACAGTAAGTATGAAAAAAAATTGTAAGGAGTTTTTCCACGAAAGAGTCCAGAGAATTAGGGTAGAAGGATGCAGGGTCAGGGGCACGTTTCATTGAGATAAGATATTATAACACATTTGCATGCTTCTGGACACGATTCAGTACACTGTGAACAAGATGATGCACAACAGGATGCCTGGGTGGCATAGTTGGTTAAGCTTCTGCTGTCTGCCTTCAACTAAGGTCATGACCACAGGGTCCTAGGATTAAGTCCTGCATTGTGCTCCCTGCTCATCGGGGAGCCTGCTTTTCCCTCTCCTCCCCGCTAATGCTCTCCTCCCTGCTTATCTCTGTCACTCTCAAATAAATAAAATCTTAAAAATCTTAAATAAAAAAAAGGAAAATACTGTATTAAACAACAACAAGATGATGCACAATAGAGGGAAGACAGTATCTGGAGTGATGCCTTTGAAGAAGTGCCAAAGGAGGGATCCAGTCTCTTCTTTTGTAGTGAGTGGCTTTAGAAAGAAAGTTTTCTTCTACAGTAACAGGAGGGAAGGTCTACCTCCCCTATATAAAGGCAGGTAAAAAAAATGTACTAATACGTGTGAGGTTGAAAGCATGTTAAAATTATCTTCTCATAGGGCACCTGGTTAGCTCAGTTGGTTAAGCAGCTGCCTTTGGCTCAGGTCATGATCCCAGGGTCCTGGGATGGCATCGGGCTTCCTGCTCAGCGGAAAAACTGCTTCTCCCTCTCCTGCTGCTCTGCCTACTTGTACTATCTCTGTGTCAAATAAATGAAACCTTTAAAAAATTATCTTCTAAAAGAGAGAGGACCTTAATCAACAAAATTATGAATGAAAGGGGAGAGATCACGACTAATCCAAAGGAAATAGAAACAATCATCAAAAATTATTATCAGCAGCTATATGCCAATAAGCTAAACAACCTAGAAGAAATGGATGCATT
>CM052799.1:37829547-37864555 GCA_028533885.1 Nasua narica | reverse complement strand
GGGTTTTGGAGGGGAGGGGGTGGGGGGGTGAGCCTGGTGGTGGGTATCGAGTGGGGCACGTACTGCATGGAGCACTGGGTGTGGTACATGAACAATCAATCTTGTAACACTGAAAAATTAAAATAAACAAATTTGGGGAAAAAAAAATTATCTTCTATTTTCCTTACTTTCTTAGGAAAGAGGAAGAAATATCAGCTGAGACAGATGATGGGAGAGGAAGTGTGGGAAGTTTGAGAGATGACAATGTATAAAATGATCATCAGGAGAATGGAAAAGTGACAGAGCAGAGAGATGTGATGGACCATTATCATAGGAAATATTTGTGAAAGATTTCAAAGCTGAAACAAGATTATTACTGGGTATCCTGTCCAGTGCATTTTGGGGGGTTAACTCTTCCTTTCAATGTCTTTTATCTATTTTACAACAAGTAAGGAAGAGAAAATGTTAAGAATGCAAATGATTCTTAACCACTGAAATGCAAATGAATTGTGCCTAGTATAATATTGTTTTTTTTCACTTTTTCTCTTGTGGATAAACCAGGCTTTTGTTTTATTTTGTTCATTGTATCATCATTCATGAGATATAATTGGCATTCCATGAAATTTAGCCATAATAAAACCATTTTGCATCCATTTGTAAATCCATTTTACCATTTCTTACTGCCTATGCACACATGGTTCTTTGAATTCTACTTTGAACAAGTTGCAACATTTCACTGGTTCCCACATTAATTAGTTTGTTAAACAAAATCTTTCATATGGGTTCATTTATATTCGTTTGAGATTCATTATTTTGCAATTTTAAAAGTACCATTAAAACACTTTAAATTTGAGCTGCCAGTGGGAATCATAGATGTAGACTCAGCAGGTAGCTATAAGCAGGAATTGGCTGGAAGAAAGGCAGCGTTGAAGGGCATTGCTCTGTAAAGTAACTACCAACATGGAATTGAGTAAAAGGAAAACTGAAGATCGAAAACCAGGAATCATTAATATCTTTAGAACTGACAAAAGAGAGAAAAGAGCCAAAAAATTCCAAGAAAGTCTATATGAGAAATTGAAATTATTTTATCTGAATCATTATATTTATTATCTATTGCTACCTTAACAAATTATCTAAACTTGGTAGCATAAAACTGCACAAATTTATTATCTTATAGTTCTATAGATAAGAATTCCAAAATGGGTCTCACTGAGCTAAAACCAAGGTATTGGTAGAGTTGCATCCCCTTCTTGAGAGTCTCCAGTGTAAAATATGTTTCCTTGCCTTTTCCAACTTCTGGAGGCTGCCTGCATTCCTTAGCTTGTGGACTCCTTTCTCCATCTTCAAAGCCAATGATAATACATTGAGTCCTTTCACATCAAATTACTCTATTCTTCCATAGTCACATTTCCCTCTGATTCTCTTTTGTCTCCTTCTTCTACTTTTAAGGACCCTTGTGATTAATTGGGCTCAACCAGATAATCCAGGATAAACTTCCTCTTAAATCAGTTGATTAGCAACCTTTATTCCATCTGCAACTTTAATGCCCCTTTGTCATGTAACCTATCATATTCACATGTTACAGGGATTAGGACATGGACAGCTTTGAGGTCATTATCCTGCTGATCCTATCCATCATATGGGAGGGCAAGAAAGGAGAGTTTTTAATGGAAGACATAGTTAAGTTTGTTATGTGTTAGAGAATAGTGAAAAACAAGAACAACAAAACCTTACTTGGTAATCAGAAAATCTTTTGTTTCTTCAAGAGAAATTTCATTATCAAAGTCAAGATGGATTGGTACACAAGCCCAAGTTTAAGGTAAAGTGAAGACTGAAAGAAAACTATGGCATGGAATAGAAACAACACAGAGGTCAGGTGGCAAAGAGAGAGAAGTGAGTGGGGCCTACAGAACCTATTAGTATATGTGTGTTTCAGTTTTGATTATTTGTATTTTCAGGACTAAAGAGAGAAGCTGATTTGTAGGATGATTCTAAGAGACCAACTGAGAGGCAAACTCAGACTCTCTCCTTTGAACTTCTGGGTCTTTGACACTATTACTTCCTAATTTAGAGCATTTCAATGTTATATAACCTCTGAAAAGTAACAGCATGCTGTCAAGTATACAAAGCACCTAAAAGAACTTTCCTAAAATGTCCCACAGTAAAGATGTTAGTAAGTCCCACAAAACCAAGTGTTATCATTGGCCCCATTGGATGCTCTCTGAGCTAAGGTTGTATCTGCCTGAAATGGCATTGGTTCCATGTGTATACCAATAACAAACTAAAAGGAGAACATTTGGAAAAAGAGAAATAAATGAGAAAAGCACTCTAAAAATCTGTGAATAGCCAATATAGACACAAACCCCAAATATACATTACTTGATGATAACCAATATAATTTTGGTAACAGCACGGTACTCTTTATTGTGATGCTCAGTGGAAAACATCTGTAAACCAGCTTATTGTAGTGGTGACAGCTCTAACACATGCTAAGGCACTTTTATTATATAAAAAAGGGGTGGGGCTGAGAGCTCCATTCACTCCTTTGTGACAGCAACTGGGACCTGAATTCAGAGCTTTTTAGGCTTACGTAGCTTTCATATATCTTCATGATTTGTTGAGTTTTCTTGAAAAAAAAAAAAAAAAGATGCCTTCTTTGCCATAAGTAAGTCTAAATGCAGCGTATACAAAACAGGAATACAGGTAAATTCAGCAACCAGGGTAGACCAGTGTAGGACAAGCTACTCTCTTCTAAACATGGTTCCAAACGAAAGGCAGTGATAAAGACTTGGAATTTTATCATTTATTATAAGAAGGGAAAAAAAAAAGAAACAGAGTGTGACAAATCAGCATGTTGATCCATCAGTTCTGTTTCATGCTTATTGCCAACATGCATATCTTAATGAAATCTGTAGGTCTGGGGTGAAATGTCACCCAAGTGGCCTCCTTTGGAAAGCTGAGACTGTATCTCATTCACATGTGTGTCCTCTATGCCTTGCTACATTCTCAAGTTGAATTCCATCTCTCATTCCAGGCACGTACTTCTCCTACCCTCTGTGCCATGCAAAAATGCCAACAAATTTGTCAGAAAAGATTTGCCCTTTGTGAAACTAGCCTGATTAAGTTTTATCAGCTCATATCTCTCTGGATGTTTGGTAACCTCATTCCTTATTAGTGTCTCAGAGATCTTGCCTACAGCCAAGGGCAGATCTGCTCATTTATAATTTCCTGGTTGTTTCCCAGCTCCTTTCTCACAGATTGGGGTGAGGTATTTTTGTTTTTGTTTTGCCTCTATCTCCCTCTGTGAAATATTTTTGCTAAGGTTACCTCATTTTAATTTAAAACTTATTTTGAAATAGATTTATATGTTTTCTAATTTACCACAATGAAAGTTTCTTATAAATTTAAATTATTGGTTGATAAAAATCTTTCACGCATTTCCTCTACTTGCCAACGTGATCTTTCTTAGGAAGAAATGCTCCTTAGAGTTGATGAGCAGTTGTTCTATTTCTCTCTTGCTACATCAGTTTAAACTTCATAAACACCATAATTACACTAGACTAAACTCGAATATGAAATAAGAAAATGAAATAGCATCCCCTGATTCATTATGCTATATTGTCTTCCTCCCAATATAAAGATTAAATGACAAGGATAGTTTACAAAGATGACAAACATAAGCTTGATTTTTTTTTTCCAGACTCATAAGCAACAAAAGATTTTTTTTTTCTTTTATGAGTGGGGAAACGCATTGGTTTCCTATGTGAGAGAAGCTCTTGACATTTTCTGTTGATTCTTTCAAGGTTCAGACAGTTCTAAATTTTGGTTCCTGCTTTTCCTCACTTGAATATTTGAACATAAACAGTCTCTCCAGTGATACCATACTGACTTTGTAAACATTTCACAAAGATGAGGATACAACAGGCTTTTCTTTCTCTTCCTTCCTATTCATGTTCTCCCTTCACATTCTTTTTTTTTTTTTTAAGATTTTATTTATTTATTAGAGAGAGAGAGAGTGAGAATGAGAGGGGAGAAGGTCAGAGGGAGAAGCGGACTTCCCGCAGAGCCGGGAGTCTGATATGGGACTCGATCCCGGGACTCCGGGATCATGACCTGAGCCGAAGGCAGTCGCTTAACCAACTGAGCCACCCAGGCGCCCTCCCTTCACATTCTTTATCAACCTGTTTCCCTATACTTTACCATAGGGGAAAAGTTAGACAAGAGAAATACATGACACATCTTATTGGCATGGACTGCTATGGGGATGTAGGAAACAGTTCTCTTTACTCAACCAGCATTTTTTTAAGTTTAAGGTTATTATTTTATGCCATTATATAAAATAATAGATGCTTATTATGGAATATTTTTAAGTCTCAGAGAGGTAAGGAGAAAAAAATACCCAATTTTGGGTACTGGTACCTATAATTACTGAATTTTTTTCTGTAATATGGTGTCAACTGTTAATGTCTACCATTACCCATTTAAAAATGTAACATAATTTCCCTATAAGTAATGAGCACTTGTGAACTTTTAGTTTTAATGGAACTACACATTTTGAAAGTTTCATAATGATCCATCATGTGACTAATATATCTAAATAAAAAGTTTACATTTGTCTATATTTTGTTTTATATCATAAATAAATGCAGTAGGAAGTGCCTTTCCTATACTGTATTTATTATTATTTTCTTAGCATACTTTTCTAGACTTAGAATTGATGGATCAAAAAGTATTAATATTTGGGGTATTCTGATATTATTAACTGATAATATTAACTGATACTATCAACTTCCATCTAATTGAATCCTGTGAAGTCAGGGAATGCTTTTAGGTGCAAATTTTATCCTAACTGGGATTTGAAAGATAATTAACAGTGATTATGACATTTTTGACAATTTCTAGCTGTCACATGTACTAATATGGCACTTATTATCTAAAAATTACCACAAACTCTATGAAGAAAATACTAATCCTCCCCCAGTTTACACAGGTTTGAACTTGAAATTAGTTAATCTAACAGAAACCACAGTCTTAACAACCCCAAACTACAGGAATTAGGATGGAGAGATTCTTTAGAAAGAGGAGGTGAGTAAATACAAATACCTTGAACTGAGAGAAACCAAGAAGCATTTGGAGAGCTCTAACAATCCTCGGTAAGGAATTCAACAAGAGAAGAGGCTAGAAAGGCATATATCTGAGGCGACATCACAAAGCCACTTTTAGCTATCTTAAAGAATGAGGAACTCATCTTAAGGGCTTGGGAAGCCATAAATGGGACTTAAACTTCTGACCACATTTTCAATTTGAAAAACATGCCCAAATTCTGCATGCGAATGTGCCTAAGAAGTGGTAGCTGCCAGGCTTGCATGCAAGGAGTTTAATAGGGAATTCTCATAGGAAGTGTTCTCCAGATAAGAAGGAACCAGACTTGGGGCAGAACTACTTTTTTCTTTATTATCCTATCAGACCTCAAAGGGTCTAAATGCCTATAGCTTCTACAGATGACATGATCTTGGTGATATTGGCAGTTTCTTCTGCTGCTTTGGAGAAATCACACCATGAAGTGTGACATATACTCTGAGACTCAGTTCAAACAGAGCTGAATGGATGCAGCTCTCTGAATGGCTGAATTAAAAGTATATGCTGTTTTCTAGACAAAACAAAATCCTATTCAGCTCTTGATCTCTGAAAATGTAGACATTCATCTTAATTTTCCATGCTGATTCCAAAGCTAAGCAGACAGACTGATTTAAATTTAGCAAACATTGCTATCATATATTGGCTATTACTTATATTATTATTTATTTTATTTGTTTCTCTTGGCACCAGCATGGAAGAAGCTATTTTAGAAACTCTTCACAAACACTAATAATTCACAAGTGCCAAGTGCTTTTGCTGACAAGCGTGCAAGTGATAATAACAAAGAGTTCACTTTCAAGTCATGAGTTAGCTCTTAATCAGACTACTTAGCACTGGACATACTACTTACCAGTAGCAGGTACAATTTCTCCCCCTACCCCTGCAATGACCAGAAAAATGGAACCCAAACAAATGGGCAGGAAAGAGAAGAAAGCTATCGAGATACAGTTAATGACTTTTCACATTTCAAATTGCCATTTCTGGAATACCACATCTGTGTATTATCTATTAGTTTCCTAGGACTGCCATAATAAATCACCACCAACTTAGAGGTGGAAACCAATAACTTTATTCTCTTACAGTGTTAATGTCTAAAAGCGTTGATTTGTTCTAGAGGCTCTGAGGGAGAAACCATCCTGTGTCTCTATCCTGGCTTCTGGGGTTATCAGCAATCCTTGGTGGTCTGAGGTCAGCATCACTCCAAGCTCTGAATCCAGCTTCACATCGTCACCTCTATCTCTGAGTATCTTCTTCTCTTCTCATAAAGACACCAGTCATTGGATTTAGAGGCCAATCAGTATCAGGATGATTTTGTGTCAGTGGCTATAACTAATTACATTTGCAAAGACCTATTTCCAAATAAGATCCTATTCTTAATTTCTGGGGGACATGAATTTTGTGGAGACATTATTCAACCCACAACACTAACCTCAGCAATTTTTTGAAAGGTGTTTTGTGTGGTAACACAGGTTATGGGGAACATCTGGGGGGAAAAAACCCTAAATAATAAGCCAATTAAAAGGATTTAAGGCTGTCCCTTTATTACTTTCATTAGAGCTGTTCCAAATTTCTTTGACCCTTCAACACTAAAATAAGAATTGTGATTCTTCAAGGGGCAATTTAATATTGTGTATTTTTCAAACTTTCTGAAGGCAGATTTTTGTTGGTTTTTGGTAGCACCTCATCAATACACTTTGTTTTTGTTGTTGTTGTTGTTTTGTTTTCTTATGTACAGTTCTTTGGAAACACTGGAGAAGACAAGCCTCAAGTAGTTCAAAAAATCGAGTCCACTTCTTTTCCTGCCTTCCATTGTCTCTTGGAATTCTGTCCTAAACTCTTGTACAACTGGACTACACATCTTGAGAAACCCAGTTGAAATAGTAAAATGGTCTGTCTTTGACTTCTACTGTGATTTTCTGCAATCCTTATAAAACTGGAGCAATCACTTTTTAATAAAAATTATTATATAATGTTATTTGTCTTCTTTTATGAGTTAGGAGAATGGGGTAGTTTCCTAGAATAATAACTATCATGTAATTAGTGCACATTACTGAGCACACTGAATATCTTATAAAATATTATTTAGTGTGTTTTAACCCATACAAGAACCCTGTAGGTATTAATATTATTACTATTTGACAGGTAAGGAGAATGACATTCAGAGGGCTATGACTTGGCCATGTTCACAGAGCTGGTAAAATAAGAAGCCTATGCTTTTCCTCTCCATATAAGTACACATTTCACTATTTTATCATATTGTGCATGTGTGCACGTGCACATGCATTCTGGATTTACATCACTAAATGCTGCAGGTGCTATTTATTTATCTATTTATTTATTTATTTTTTACTTTATGAACTCCTTAGGTTTCATTAAATGTGTGTGTAATTGACTTGGAGATAAAAATGTCCATATACGTATAACCCTTCACAACAATTTGGCTTTGGCAATTGAAACTAGTACCCCAGCAAATCACAGGAGCTGAGTAGCAAGGTTTCAGGGCTGTGCTTGGAACTGCTGACACCTCTATCACTGTTACATCCAGAAAATGTATGAGGTTAGAGATAAAATGGTCTAATTAACCAGGAGCTGTTTCAATATCCTCAATGACTGGACAAAGATTAATCAGAAACTGGAACCCTGGCTGAGAGAAGATGCAGAGATGTGTGTCAATGAACAATGACACCAAAATGACTAATAGCCAATTATGTCTATAACCTGAAACAACTGGTTGAGAAATTCTCTAAGGCAGACATGGGAAATGAAGAGGGGAGTCTCTGAATTATCTCTTGTCTCAGAGAAAATGCTTTTGTAGCTCAAGAGTTTTGGAGACTCTGACAGATACAAAAATGGCAAAAGATTAATAATAAAGTTAATGATCTAAAAGCTCTGTTTTCATCACTGGCCTACGGGTTTTTTTTCCCTCAGCTACTGGTCATTGACAGACATGTGGGAACTATCTTAGGATAGGCAGAAAGTATTACGGATGTCCTTTATGCCACTATTTTTGTTAACCTCTGAGTTCCCAGGACCTCCACTAGCACATGTATATGTGATAAGCCCACAATATATATATCTGGTGAATAAAAAAATAGACATTACAATTAGGAGTCTAATATAATTAATGAATTTCCTATAAACACATCACCACACACTTCACTGAATATAAAGGGTTTAATCCGTTTTTATTTTCATTGTAATGAAGGATAGTTGGAAGAAAGGCAGGCAGGAACAAGAAGACCACCCTAAGAGGAAACCACCTTTCAAAGGATTTTACACCACCCTGGAAGGAGTTCTCCACCCTTTCCTATATGAACAACTACCCGATAGGTAGTTGAGCATGTGGACAAAAACCTGATTGGGTGACAGGTGCATGGAGGGTTAACCAGATTAAAACAGCTCACCAACATGCCCATAAAAACCCCTAGACTTAGAAACTCTGGTAGCAACCTCTCTCAGGTCCCTCCCTCTTTGGAAGCTTTGTACTATTGCTCAAGAGGCTTTACTATTTCTCAATAAACTTTAATCTGCTGCCCAACACTCTTCGTTTGCTGTACCTCTTCATTCTCAGAGTGGCATGACCGGGAACCATGGGTACTAAAGAAAAAGTAATCGTGCAACAATTGTATGTTTTTCAAATGAGTATTTACTTAGAGTTTACTATGTGCCAAGTTCTAGTCTATGGGCTTTTCATGCCTGATGTCAGTTTATCTTCATCACAAACCTTTGTTCATTCCTTAAGAAGTATTTATTGCTTCCTCTGTGCCACTTTTAGAAGCAGAGCGTATAGGAGAAAACAAAACAAACAGAAGAAATCCTCTCCTCCTGGATCTAAAAAGAAGACAGTGATATTACTACCACCCCTTTTGAGCACAGCAGTTAAGCTATTTGTCTGAGGTCCTCAAAAGCCAAGTTCCAGGGTAGATTCAGATACTTAGAGAGCCCGTACTGCTAATCAGAGCATACTGCCTCTATACCAGCCACCATGGTAAAGGTTTTTTGTACCACATTCTATGTAATATTTCTGCAGCCATCACTATACTAAAGAAAGAAGACACAAGCTTTCTAGATGAATGTTCAGCCTAAGCAAATGCCAAAAGCTGTTAAGCAATGCCCACTGCTAAAACAAATTCTTTCAGATTGTGTCACCAAGGTTAAAGGAGATATATCTGTAACTATAAGCAAATTAATTTGGAGTTTTGAATCAACAATAATGAGATTAGGGAAAAAGAATGTAACCTTTCTTGTGTCTTTTTGCTTTATAACAAAGAAAGCACCTTTCAGGCTGGAAAAAAGGAATTACTTGCAGCTGAGTTTTGTGCAAGCCTTTAATGCTGCCTCATATTAAAAAAAAATTAAACACTTATTTGGCTGCTGAAACAATGGGCATTGGTTCTTAGGTAGAATATAGGAAGTTACAGTGATGTGTCCTCTAATAATGTAGAAATAAGATTACACTAAAGGTGAGAATAGTAAGATTCAGTATATAATGAATGAGATCAACTATCTGTCAAAACAGCCCCAAGGGTTTCTATAAATATGTACCTGAAAAGGTCTGGGAATACCTAAGGTTATTTAAGGGGTAAACTAAGAAGGCAGAATTACAGTAGGTCTAACCAAAGGCTAGAAGTCTTAATCAGGTACATGTTATCATGAATGAATAAAGAGCCCACTAACAACACAAAAATATCTGCACTGACCCAGAAAAGAAAAGCAAAAAGAATAAGAATTTGGCAGTATTTTTAAAGTACACTTCAGGCAGGAGAGATTTTAGGATGATAACTAAGACAATAACAATACTCATGCTGATTATGCATTTATGGGTATGGCAACTAGTCTGAGTGCTTATTTAGGAAAAAATTAAACTTGCCCAAAGGCATGTTTGCCCTTTGCCCAAAGATGTAATCTGTAAATCCTTGGAATGTCATGATAATGTATGTGATAAGAGTGTCTATTTACCTGGGGCTTTGCACCATGCCAGGTAGTCAATGACCACACTGTGATCTATGGTGGGTGCTTTGGGCTACAATGCACAGTCTACAGTAACAATGTGATTTATGGTGCAGCATGTGAAAGCTTGGGCTTTGTGCTATCAGCTTGACCTCTACAGTGACTTGAGACTAAGGTAAGCCACATGGGCAATCAACCGAATCTACATGACTGAGCATCAACAAAAACTCAGTATCAGGACTCAAGTGAGCTTCCCTGCATATTGGCCTGCATGGTCCCTGGGAGAAGTAAGCACTGCCTGCACATCTGCTGCGAGAGTACAACTGGAAGCCCTTACTTTTCTGGGCTCTGCTCTATGTGTCTCTGCCCTCAGCTTATTTGAATCTGTATACTTTCATTGTAATAAACCATAACAGTGAACAGGATGGCTTTGTATTCTGTGAATCTTTCAAGGGAATGATCAAGGTTGAGGGTGATCTTGGGATCTCGAAAACTTGCAGTTAATATCAGAAGTGAGGATGGTCTTGGGGATTCCTAACCTTTGTAGTGCATTACACATATTGCTTAGTACTCATAGCTAATCCATGAAGTTCAAGATCACATAGCTGAGAAGTAGCAAAGGTAAGGTTTTAATCCAACAGTCTGACTGGTAAGATCATAGATTTATCACTTTACATTACTCCCCACTAGCATAGAGAACAATAAGGATGATAATTATAAGGGACAGGGAGAATATACACGGCTTCACCATAACTCTAACAAATATCTCTCAAGACATTTTGGCAGACAGCCTCTCTTCTGCTATCTTGCCCACCCCTCCCTTGTGGTATATTCAATAAACTTCTATATCTTAAAAAAAAAGACTATCCATATTCCCCAGCAGGAGAGGAGAAATAATAAAGATCAGAACAGAAATCAATGAAATAGAAACCAAAAGAACAAACCAATGAAACTAGGAGCTGGTTCTTTGAAAGAATTAATAAAATTGATAAACCCCTGACCAGACTTATTGAAAAGAAAAGATAAAGGACCCAAATTAATAAAATCATGCATGAAAGAGGAGAAATCACAACCAACACCAAAGAAATACAAACAATTATAAGAACATATGAGCAACTACACACCAGCAAATTTGACAATCTAGAAGAAATGGATGCATTCCTAGAGACATATAAACCACCAAAACTGAACCAGGAAGAGATGGAAAACCTGAACAGACCCATAACCAGTAAGGAGATTGAAGCAGTCATCAAAAATATCCCAACAAACAAGAGCCCAGGGCCAGACGGCTTCCCAGGTGAATTGTACCAAACATTTAAAGAAGAATTAATACCTATACTTCTAAAACTGTTCCAAAAAATAGAAATGGAAGGAAAACTTGGAAACTCATTTTATGAGGCCAGCATTACCTTGATCCCAAAACCAGACAAAACCCTCATCAAAAAGGAGAATTACAGACCAAAATATCCTTAATGAACAGAGATGCAAAAATTCTCACCAAAATACTACCCAATAGGATCCAATAGTACATTAAAAGGATTATTCACCACAACCAAGTGGGATTTATACCGGGTTGCAAGCTTGGTTCAACATCTGCAAATCAATCAATGTGATACAATACATTAAAAAAAGAAAGAAAAAAAAAAAGAAATACCAAGAACCATATGATATCTCAATAGATGCTGAAAAAGCATTTGACAAAGTATAGCATCCTTTCTTGACCATAACTCTTCACAGTGTAGGCATAGAGGGTAGATACCTCAATATTATCAAAGCTATCTATGAAAAACCCACAGCAAATATTATTCTCAATGGGGAAAAACTGAAAGCTTTTCCCCCTAGGTCGGCAACACAGCAGGGCTGTCCACTATCACCACTGCTACTCAATGTAGTACTAGAAGTCCTAGCCTCAGCAATCAGACAACAAAAAGAAATAAAAGGCATCCAAATCAGCAAAGAAGTCAAACTCTCACTCTATGCAGAAGATACGATACTTTATATGGAAAACCCAAAAAACTCCACTCCAAAACTGCTAGAACTCATATGGACATTCAGTAAAGTGTCAGGATATAAAATCAATGCACAGAAATCCGTTGCATTTCTATACAACAAGACAGAAGAAAGGGAAATTAAGGAGTCAATTCCATTTATAATTGCACCCAAAACTATAAGATACCTAGGGATAAATCTAACCAAAAAGGCAAAGAATCTATACTCAGAAAACTATAAAGTACTAATGAAAGAAACTGAGAAAATGGGAAAACATTCCATGTTTATGGACTGGAAAAACAAATATTATGAAAATGTTTATGCTACCTAAATCAATCTACACATTTAATCCAATCCCTATCAAAATACCATCAATTTTTTTCAAAGAAATATAATAAATAATCCTAAATTTATAGGGAACCATTAAAGACCACGAATAGCCAGAGGAATGTTGAAAAAGAAAACCAAAGTTGGTGGCAGCATCACAATTCCAGACTTAAAGCTCTATTACAAAGCTGTAATCATCAAGACAAGTATGGTACTGACATAAAAACAGACACAGAGATCAATGGAAATGAATAGAGTCCAGAAAGGGGTGCCTGGGTGGTTCAGTGGGTTAAAGCCTCTGCCTTTGGCCCAGGTCATGATCTCAGGGTCCTGGGATCAAGCCCCGCATTGGGCTCTCTGCTCAGCAGGGAGCCTGCTTCCCCCTCTCTCTCTGCCTGCCTCTCTGCCTACTTGTGATCTCTCTCTCTGTCAAATAAATAAATAAAATCTTTAAAAAAATTTTTTAAAAATTTATATAAAAAAAAAAAGAATTCAGAGCCCAGAAATGGACCCTCAACTCTATGGTCAACTAATCTTTGACAAAGCAGGAAAGAATGTCCAGTGGAAAAAAGACAGTCTCTTCAACAAATAGTTTTGGGAAAATTGCACAGCTACTTGCAGAAGAATGAAACTGGACCATTTCCTTACACAACACATATAAATAGACTCAAAATGGATGAAAGACCTCAGTGTATGACAGGAATCCATCAAAATCCTTGAGAAGAACCTAGCAGCAATCTCTTCGACCTCAGCCACAGCAACTTCTTCCTAGAAACATCACCAAAGGCAAGAGAGGCAGGGGCAAAAATGAACTATTGGGACTTCAACAAGATCAAAAGGTTTTGCACAGCAAAGGAAACAGTCAACAAAACCAAAAGACAACTGACAGTATGGGAAAAGATATTCGCAAATGACATATCAGATAAAGGGCTAGTATCCAAAATCTATAAAGAACTTCTCAAACTCAACACCCAAAGAACAAATAATCTGGTGAAGAAATGGGCAGAAGACATGAACAGACATTCCTGCAAAGAAAACATACAAATGGCCAACAGACACGTGAGAAAGTGCTCAACATCACTCAGCATCAGGAAAATATAAATCAAAACCACAGTGAGATACCACCTCACACCAGTCAGAATGGCTAAAATTAACAAGTTAGGAAATGGCAGGTGTTGGCAAGGATGTGGAGAAAAACCCTCCTATACTGTTGGTGGGAATGCAAGCTGGTGAAGCCACTCTGGAAAATGGTACGGAGGTTCCTCAAAAAGTTGAAAATAGAGCTACCCTATGACCCAGCAATCACACCACTGGGTATTTACTCTAAAGATACAAATGTAGTGATCCGAAGGTGCACGTACACCCAAATGTTTATAGCAGCAATGTCCACAATAGCCAAAATATGAAAAGTATCTAGAGATCCATCAACAGATGAATGGATAAAGAAGATGTGAGATATCTATATATATCTATATATATAAATACATACAATGGAATATTATGCAGCCATCAAAAACATGAAATCTTGCCATTTGCAACGATGTGGATGGAAGTAGAAGGTATTATGCTGAGTGAAATAAGTCAATCAGAGAAAGACAATTATAATATGATTTCTCTGATATTAGGAATTTGAGTGGCAGGGCAGAGGGTCGTGAGGGGAAGGGAGGGAAAAAATGAAATAAGATGGGACTGTGGAGGGAGACAAACCATGAGACTCTTAATTTAGGAAACAAACTGAGGGTGGCTGGAGGGTAGGGATAGGGTGGCTGGGTTATGGACACTGGGGAGGGTATGTGCTATGGTGAGTCTGTGAATTGTGTAAGACTGATGATTCACAGACTTGTACCCCTGAAGCAAATAATACATTATATGTTAAACAACAACAACAACAACAACTTCATGGGTAGATCACTAAAAGGGCTCCTTTAGTGGAAAGAGGAGGGTGATAATGAACTATAAGTTGAGAAAGACTATAACAGAGTATCTTGGATAATGGATGTAAATATTGTACTAAATGAAAAATAAAACAATCCATTGTAAATAATATTATTAATGCATTGATACATCATACTAATATAAACTATCATTTTTATATTCATATATATCTTATAAATTTACTTTTAGCAAGTGTTTATTCATAAATATACGATCAACTCTGTGCTAAGAAAACCAAACCTCTAACTCTGTAGAGAGGAGAATCAGACAGAAATGTAAGGACTACAACTCCATGGTGTTCTGTTTGGGTACCATCATTCCTCTAAGAGATTTCCCATCTTCTCCCCCTAAAATATCAATAACGTCAGGGCGTTTGGGTGGCTCAGTCATTTGGGTGTCTGCCTTCAGCCCAGGTCATGGTTCCAGAGTTCTGGGATAAAGTCTTACATTGGGGTCCCTGCTCAGTTGAGAGTCTGCTTCTCCCTTTCCCACTGCCCCTCCCCCTGCTTGTGCTCTCTCCCTCTCTCTCTCAAATAAAATCTTTAAAAAAATAATAAAATATCAATAATGTTATAAAGACATCTTATAAAACAGAGATTTCTACCTTTAAATAGTCTGGGGGTCATGTTCACCAAGACTTTATAGATCTTTAATTGGCTCAAGAGGATTCTGGAAGAATTGTTCTTTTCTTTTTTTCAATAATTTCTGCTGGATCTGAGGGAATAGAGGAAGTAATAGGAAATGCAGTAGGCAGCACCCACTTTGACAGAATGAAGTAAAACTGACCCGATACGGAGAAAATTATCACAGAGCCCACATACAGATGACACAGGTTTTTGAGGCATTCTATTTTTTTTTTAATTGAGAAAAGACATGAGAAATTCCCTGAGGCAATAGAAACGATTTATATCTTGTTTTAAGCAGTGGTTTCATGGTGAGTACAATTATTAAAACTCATTGAACTGAACACTCAAGATCATTGTATTTTATTGAATATTAATTATACTTTGACTTTGTAAAATGAGTGCAGTGGGAAGACTGAATGATGATTTAAATCTGAGGTTTAGAAGGCTGATTCCTTCATATATAACTAAGGTTGAACAAATAGAGCACTAACCATAAGCTTGTTGTACTTTATGTAACAGATGAAAATGCCCTGGAAAATCACATTATTTGTAAAGTGAATCACGGAGTTTATGAGAAAATGGAGGCCCAGAGAGGAAGGTGACTTTATAAATACAGCAACCAGAAGAGTGGCATTAAAGAAATAATATTCAAGAATATCCAGTGGTTGTTCACCATATGCTAGGTACTCTATTAGCATGTCAAACTTTTTATTTAATTTAATGTTAACTGACCTACGTGTATTCTTAGAGGCTGCTTATAATCCTTTAAAGATAAAAGTACTTATAGTAAAAGTAAGATAGTCTCAGTGAAAGAGATATAGTGAGTAGAGTGTGAGAAGAGACATTATAATATAGTCAAGAGTTTGAGGGTCTGAGTTTGTGTCATAATTTTGCTACTGATTGTGTGACATAAAATGTGTTAACCCTCTGAAGCCCTGCTGATCTGTAGAATGAGGGGGGTAGAACACATCTTGGGGGTTACTTTACAGCAAAGGTTGTACCCCTCTCTATTTTGTTAGCTTAGTAGACATTAATATTCAATCACAGAATTATTTCCCATTGAGTTCATATATAGCCACCAAGGGACTCTCATTGCAGTCAGTATGAAATGCTGATAATCACAGCTAATGGATTTGGAGTTAACTTGGAGAAGACAATATAGCACCAGTTCAGGTTTAGATAATTGGAATTTCCTGGATTCAACAGTCAAAAATTGTTACTTAGATTATTTTGCATATCCATTCATTAAACAGATACTTGCTAAGTGTGCTCAGAATGTGCACGTCAGTGTGGTAGGCACTTTCAACGATACAGAAATAAGCTGGACAAACCCAAAGGAGTTAGAGGTTAGTAAATGTGATGATGCTTCTACAACTATTCTATAAAATAAGGTAGACAGTGATAACTGCAGTGAAGGATGTTTAGAAATGAGGTTGTGTGAGTGTATGGGTGTGTGTTAGGGGAGGGGTAAAAGTTCATAGAAGATAGTGATTTGGGTATATTTTGTTTTGTTTTTTTTAAAGATTTTTATTTATATATTTGACAGAGAGAGATCACAAGTAGGCAGAGAGGTAGGCAGAGAGAGAGAGGGGGAAGCAGGCTCCCCTCTGAGCAGAGAGCCTGATGTGGGGCTCACTCCCAGGACCCCAAGATCACGACCTGAGCCAAAGGCAGAGGCTTTAACCCACTGAACCACCCAGGTTCCCCTATTTTGTTTCTTAAGTCATCAAAAATCATAACCATGGATCACAAGGCCATTGTGAAATCCTAAGGTGGGTATAATAAATTCTGGTACAATATATCAACCCTACTTACACCAGGCTACACAGCAACCAACCATTACTGAGTCTTACCTTTTACAGCAAATGCCTTTTTCAGTCTCTTCCTACATCACCTATAGACATCTGCATGCCAAAGGTGGTGTTCCTGCCAGATTTGTGATACCAATTGAATGAAGTAACTCAAGCCTATTCTAAACAGATATGCAATCACATGTATGCACAGAAAAAGAAACCAAAACCAAAACTAACCTACCCCTAAATGCCAGGGAATTTGGCCCATAAAAGAAAATTGAATTGAGATCCCTAATAACTGTGTGTTGTGAAATTGTGTAACAATTTTACATCATATTTTTCTATAGAAGTTTGGGCGGAAGCCCCTACCATTCTCTGGAGATAACTGAATATTCTCTTTTTCTAAATTTAAATTAAGAATTTTAACTGAATGTATGATCATTATTTATCTTGGGTACTGGAAATTAATTTTTACTCTTACAAGGTACAGCCATTTCTTATTTTTTCATTTTTAGGTTCATTGAAATAGAAAGAATTTTAAGGGGTGCCTGGGTGGCTTAGTTGGTTAAGCATCTGCCTTTCGTTCAGGTCATGATCTGGGGATCCCCTAGGATGGAGCCCTGCATTGGGCTCCCTGCTCAGTAGGGAGTCTGCTTCTCCCTCTCCCTCTACCCCACTGTTAACCCACCACCGCTTGCGCTCTCTCTGCTCTCTCTCATGCTCTCGATCTCAAATAAAAAAATAAAATCTTTGAAAAAATGAAAAAAAATCTTTTTAAAAACTTCAATTTATTTTTTTGTTTTATTTTGTTTTTTTTTAACCAAAATCTAGTCCTAAGAGACCACAGAAAAACCAAATGTACAATGCAATGACTAATTCTGTATATCCCAAAATCTTTTAATTTTTTCAAATACTATCAAACTGTAAACTTTCAAAACGTTATTATCAACTTCTAGAAATTCCAAAGGAATAAAATTCTTGCTAATCCCATAAGCAGAATATAAGAACCATCTATATTTTTGATATAAAATTTCATTTTGGGGGAGGTAGTTTATAAGAAGTGGTGTCTTATAGAAGTCATTCAGTCCCTTCTGGGGAAGAAGAGAAAGATAAAGAAATGCAAACATTGCTCTCCAGTTCTAAAAGTACATACCAGCTAATGTATTCATGAAGACCGACTCCTTCCTACTCTTAAGGTGGGGGTTAATATTTTTCAGTTGCTATTGATTGTTGCTGGATTATTCACCTTGGATTACTGGATTGTTATTACGACTTTTGCATGTGTGCATGTGGTATGGAGAGTAGGCTGATTGTGGATAAATGAGCACTTATAGAGGAAGATGAGGAAGAAGAGGACAAAAAGGAAGGCTGGTGGGAGTGGGATCCAACAGAGATACATGTTGTCAACTCAGTGGAGTCGTATAGTGTGGGGCTCCTATTTGGGAAATGGCTGGACGAACTGAGGTAAGGATCATCATAGGAGGCCTCAGGAACCTCCTGGAGTCAGAGAGACTGCACTCACCAACTGTGAAGACTTTGTGTTCCAAAGAACAACCACACGCTGGATCTTTGTTATCCAGGTGGCCACGGACAGATATGGCAACTGCACAGTGCCCCATACTTATACAGACCCCATACAAGAACTTATGAACAAGGGACTCTGAATTTTCATTTCTACCTTGGCCTCTCAAATTATGTAGCCAATCCCAAGCAGGGGCAATGCTGGATCTCTACTACCAATCTTCAGACCACCCTACCTTCTCTACTGCTGTCCCCATGAAAACTACAGGACCAAAGGTAAAACCAGGAAGCTGCTGGGCTATACGAAAGAAACTAATGAATTATACTTGGGGAATAACATGAGGACTTGATATGAAGAAATAAAGCCTTTGTAGCCTGACACCATGGCCTATAACTGTGTATATAAACATAATATAATTTCTATAAAAGAGCAAATGAAAATTATTTCTATGAAGAAGGATTTTTATACGACATACACAAATTTTCATTATTTAATCTCTTTTGGCTTCCACAACTCAAAGAAATGTAAGGCAGGATATAAAAGGGTAGAAAAGAAAAAACAAAAAAACAAAAAACAATTGTATGTATGGCTAGGACTGATCGGCTACCAAAGAAGTACTTCAATAGATATTGGGCAGGTTTTTGAGCTTGTGCAGCTCCCTGTGGAAGGCTTTAACTTTAGGGGGAAATTATCCATTGAAATTGATCAATGGGGAAGACCATGAATTGTAAAAACAACCACCAAGGCTTTTGCAAGTCATTCTATGTGGATAAAATAGGTAAACCTCACATTAAGGCATTTATGAGGATACACTGGCCTTTCCTCTTCACCTGCCTTAACTGGTTTCACCCCTCTACTTTTTCTCTTTTCCTCCTAGGCAACCTGGAAAAGAACTTTATATATGACAAGAGTTCTTTTATATAAGTATTTGCACAGGGATAAGGGGGAGAAATCACACTGAAAAGGGCGGCTTATCATACCTCTTTCCCCCTTTCCTTTATTTAAAAATAAGACTAGACTGAAAGACTTCAGAAAGGCTACTGAGTGGGGCAGACATTTAGCCATTGCAACAGGGGCTCCATACTGTAAAAGGTCTCCCACCAGCAAGACTGAGCAGTGCTTCTTGCCACAGCCAAGTTCAGATTATCTTTTCCACTCAGAAAGCTAAATTAAGAGTTAAGAGGTACCAATTTAGCTTTTCAAGCTGCACAGAAAAGATTAAAGAGCCCTAACTCACAGGAAATATTTAAAAAAAAAAAAAAACACCTAAGTGGAAAGCAGGGTGGCTAAATGACTTGCATTTGGATTTTATTTTGCTGGTCATGCCATAAGACTCGATATTTTGTTCATTCTAAATTAAAGATGTCTTTGTGAAAGTATCCCAAAATGATCAAAATCAAACAGGTCATTTTCTCTCCTGAGTAATTCTCATTGAGTAGGTGGAATTTGTGAAGCTAAAAATGGGTTTGTATTCACAAGGTCTGAAGGTATGAACATTTCCATATATAAACATACATCTGCAAATCTCTTTTCAAATGATAGGTAACCCTCCAAGAACATCAACCATCTTTGTGGTTCAATTCTGACACCCTCAAAATGATTTCTTCTACAAATACATAGAAATAACTCCTTTTTATTGATTTACTTATTTTGAGAATTTGGTATCTATAATCTCTTCCATTTCCTTTAATACACTACTAGCATATACACAAATATCCATCTTCTACATTAAACAATAAATACTTCTATCACAAAAATCATCTTACTCCCTTTTATATTCCTCCTATTATTTGGTACAGTGTCTTAAAGTTGGGAGATGAATCAATTAATATTTGTTAAATGAATGAAAATAACACAGGCCTAAAATTTATTGATAAGATTATGTCTCTAGGAAGTAGAAAATAGTAAAAATAGACAAAAAATAGGACATAGTTCCTAACCTATGCAAGTCACTATTTTCTTAATTTATATAATACTCATAAAACTTCATGAGGTGCCATTATTAATATTTCAATGTTTCAAATAAGAACAGTGAGGTACAGAGATTAAGTGATTCAAGTTTAAGAACAGCAGGGCAAGGATTTGAATCAATGCAGTCTTCAGTGTGCTTTTAATTACTATACTATATATAGCTTTTCTAAAAGACTGTATTTATTATGTCTGTTGTAAGTGCTTTAGAGGCACTAATTCATTTCTATCATATATTCTGTTTAAAGAAGCTGGCTATATGCCAGGATGGAATATATTAGCAGTTTACTGGCATTTAACAATATCAAACAAGGCTGAGAATTTTATATTTTCGTGGTTTTATTCTAATGCAGTGGTCACCAAAATGTCCATTGAGAACCCCTAGGGGTTCCTGACTGCCTTTTAGATTTATTGTGCAATCAAACCTCTTCTTGATACCAAAGTGTTTTGTACTTTTCTGTTCTTTTTCTCTTCACATGTTCTAAAAAACATTATTTTAAACAAATGATTTTCATTGTGGAAGAGATAAGAATCTCTAAGTGTAAAAACTATAGCAAATAAATATAAAATTAAAAAGGAAATCATGGGTCAGCTTCTTAAATTCAACTATTTTAAGTAGAAGGGATTTTAAGGTACCTGTATCCCACAGGACTTGCTCTATTAACTAGCAAACCATATGAAATTCTTTATTAGACAAAGATCTAACAAGCAGTGATTATTCAACAAATTTTAGGAATGATTCTTTACTAACTTTCTCTAATGCAATGATGATACTTTGTCTCATCACAGGGGTGTGTGTGTGTGTGTATATATATACACATATACAGATATATATATATATATATATATCTGTATTATTTTTAACCATTCCTGGTAGAGCTATTTATTGATCTAATCTACACCTGAAGTATATTAATGTAATGCTAAAGTAAGCACTAATTGTTCCTTATTCTATAAACATAATATAATCTTATATATAACTATTAACTTTACAGTCTCATGTGATTCCCTAATTTGAACTTCTTGTGAAAAATACCAAGAGTGAAAATGTTCTAATAAATAATACCTCATTTCATAAGATTTGCTGTACATATATATGCTTAATTCCCAGGCTATGTAAATTTCATATAGTTTGCAGTTAGCTGTTTGAATTATATCACAGGATCACTGAAATAACTATTATGTATTTTCAGATGCTCATAAGGGAAGTCATCATTACATTCCAGTGAAATCAGTATATTATGGTACTGTAGTGCAACTGTTCCAAATTTGGGAATTATTATTATTATTATTATTACTTTAACAAATCTAATCAACAAAACAAAGCAGAGGGGATGGAGTGTCACATCCATGATTAGTTACAAAAGACTGTAACTTCCATCTTACCAGAAAAGTATCTCTACTGGCAACTCATACACTTTACCAAAGTAAGCAGTTGGGTGGAGAGGCCCATGTGGTAACTAATGGAGGGAAGCCTCTGGGCCACAACCTGCTAGGAGATAAGGCCCTCAATCAAACAATACTCAAGAAACTGAGTCTGCCAACAACCTTAAGTGTTTGAAAGCAGATCCTTTCCCAGCTGAGTCTTCAGATAAAACCCTAGTCATGCTTGAAACCTTGAGTACCACTTTCTATGAGATCTTGAATCAAAGAACCCAGATGAGCTATGCCCAGAATACTGACCCACAAAAAACTGTGACATGATAAATGCAGGTCGTTTTAAGTCACCAAGTTTGTGGTAATATTTTGCAGCAACAGAAAATCAATATAGTGACTCAGATACCATTTCTCTTTAAAAGTTGCCAGAAATAGAATTAGAGATTTGATTCCAGGAAGTACTGTTATTAAAAAAAGTAAGGAAATTATATATGAAAATATGTCTAAAATACCTAGAAAATAAGTGACACGGAGGATTATAAATATATGAAATCAAACTGTGTACTGTACAATGAGCAGAATATTGGCCCTTGTGAGACATTTTGGTACTTAACTATTACTGAAGGAAAAAATATGACCATGGCCAAGAATCTGTTTATACTAGCCTTTGATCAGCCAACTTTTTAAAGTTTATTTTTCATACACTTAAAATTACTAATTGACTAATAATAGATATTAAACCATGGTATCTCTTTGAATCGATGGAATATTTTTTAATAGAGGAATTTGGCACATTACATCTTCAGACTCACTTTCTTTACTCTGATTTTTATCTCATCACATTAATTTTTTTCTGATGATAATCTTGGTGTTAGGATGATCCCATTTCTCTGAGAACTGTAAATTTCGATATTAACTTAGAAGACTATATGTTGCCTTTAAATTCCATGCTCATGTATAAAGAATATTTTATTTTGTCCTTTTTAAAATTCACAACTTTAACCCACACATGAGGGACAAAAAAAGACCATATCTGTGAAAATTGCACCAATGTTTCTCAGCAACTTAATGCAATGATAAAATAAAAATAAAATAATTATTTGAGATAATAGATTTTACACATTAAACTTGGACTCCCATAGAGCTGATCTTTAGTTGTATCTTTTCAAAAAGCTATAAAGTGAATTTTTCCAGGATTACTTTTAAAGAAAGAAATTAAATTGTCCATGCAACACCATTACATATGCAAGAAAAAATACTCACAGATGCATGATAAACATTTCAATTGGATTACACTTTTATAGCTGGAACTGAAATATAATTTTAAGCCACAAGCACTCAGGCTTGTTTCATCAATTTTCTGTTCCTTTGCCCATATGAAATGTGTGATAAATGATATAAATATATGCATACTTTGTATATGAGTTACACTTTTGAGGTTAAAAACAAAACAAAACAAAACAAAAAATAGCCAAAGAAAATGGCAATAGAAATAAGTGGGTGCTTATCTTTATTTTAATGAAGATGGCAGATTAATGATATATTTTAAATTAAGAGAATACTCATTATAACTAAATATTTGCTCCTTGCTCAAGAGGATGACACTATTTTGAAAGAGAAAAGAAATCAACAGGACTTGATGAAAATGAACTACCAAGTAACTATCGTTCTACAATGACTTCAGAGAACATTGCACCCTGATATCCATGATTCACCTTTCTAGGACTCTAGAAACAAACTAGGTGGAAAGTCTGTTAACCGGAGTACCTCCCTAAAAACTGGAGAAGGAAGATGCTTATCTTCAGTTTCTAACCCCAATAAGGAAAATAAAATCATTAAAAGTTCTCTCATAGAAATGCTATGCTAGTTTTATTCATCTCTCTGGGATAGTGGGATAAAACGTTGAATAGATTTGTCACCATTCCTAAACAAAAGGCTTAGAAGAGTAGCTGGAAATAATTAAGGAGATACTAAAATGGGAATGTCAAAAGGTCTTGACATCATTCAAATATACACCGCATGCTTTGATAATATAAAGAGTTGAGAAACAGAAGGAAAAGATGTTCTGGGGCGATGGCTCTGGTAACAAGTGTGATGTTGGTGGGGTTGCTGGAGGTGAAGGCTGATGGTGGACAGAGATGGTATTTTGCTATGGAGCGCGTGGAAAGCACACAAATGTGTGCAATAGATACATACCAAATATTCAGCAGTCTTTTGTAAATGTTGTTGCTATTTGGATTCTTCATAAAGAATAAGCCCAACTAAGCAGAATAAAATGCCCTCAAATATCAATTTTCCACACTCATGAATAACCTAGTTGTTTAAACCATGAATCATTAACATCACACAAACAAATCACAAGAATAAAGTACCCTGTGTGCAAGACACACACTTAGCTAGAAATAAGTCACCATGCAAACTCAAAACTGCATAAACATAATGTTTGGGGAGCACCAATACCCATTATGTTTAGAAGTATAGATAAGTTTGTCTTAACAAGATGTAGCCCAAAAGTTTAGATGTTTGTATTTTCAAAGCACTTTAACAAGTAAAGAAACAAAAATAAACTCTGTATTTCTTATTGTAAAACCTTTGTTATTCCATTTTTTGTGTGTAAAACAAGATAAAACCTCAAAACCCCACAAAGATTTGCAATAATAACAAAAGCAGCTCACATAATTTGATGATATATACATAATCACAATGTTGAGAAGTGATTTCCTCCTAATATAACCTCCATATAGAAAGAACAACTCCAGGTTTTTCTCCCTTTTGTGGGGGTATGGGTAAGTAAGTATGCACAGCAACGTGTTTTATTCATTGTGCGTCTCTGGAGAAAATCAGGTCACCTTCAATGATCTTATCAGTCAAAGAAAATAAGACTGTTTCACAAAGCTATTAAAATGGAAGCGAATTAGAATGTATAAAAAGCTTTCAGATGCCAGGATCAAAGGGAAAAAGGTCACAGACTAGGCAGGAATTGTTGCCTTTGCTGAAATTCATGGTTTTGATTAACATGAAGTTGTAAATGGCTATAACATTGTAAGCAGTCATAATAAAATAAAGTAAGAAAGAAAGGCCAAGGACATTATAGGAATGTAGAGGAAAGAGTCAAAAAGAATAATTCTAACAAGTGAAGAAAAATAAACAACTAGAAAAGAATTGTAATAACATGCTTTTGGTAATTTGTTTATGATTCACACAATGTTTTAGCATATACTAGGGAATTTAACCCTCACAAGTGAGGTAGGTATTGTTATCCATACTTCAGAGAGATGGAGATCAAGGTTAAGATGGTATAAATTTGTGCAAGTTCAAAGAACAATTGGCAGCAGAGCTACTGTTCTCTTCCAAGCCTTTAAAACAATGAGTATAACATTGTAGGATCTTCACAAATATTTGTTAAATAAATACATTTGTACTTAGTCCTACTTTTCCAATTCCAAATCTTACCTTTTTCCAGTTAGCTGACTCCCTCAGTAAGTGATAAATCTATGCAAAACCATTTTTATTCTATTAAAAACAGTGCTGAGAGAGAAGTAAATAAAATATTTAGTAAATGTCTACTTTTAAAATAGAGTTAGCTGGAGTGGTATCTTAGATGACAATGTCCAATGAGGATGGAAAAAAAAATGACTCACCCATTTTGGTTGTGACTAATAAGAATATCACATTATCACTCAACAGATTATGTCTTAATTACATGTATGGTAACTAAGCACTTTCTATGTGTTAACACAGGAGAAATGTAAAGGTAGCTGTTATGAATACCCATATTTACTTCTCTTAGAGTCACTAATTATTGTCTTGCCACAGTTGCACTCTCTTACTCCTTTTTTTTTGCATGCTCTGTGTTCTTCTTTCCATTTTTTCCCCCCGAACCATTTGAAAGGCAGTTGCAGGGAACCAACAATTTTTGCTTAGGATGAACAAAGCTGGAAAATATTATGCCAATGCTTTTTTGAACCAACTTTTCTTGAACCAATCAGAACTGAGATCACAAGAATACCAACTAGCTCCAGATCTAAAGGAAAACATGCCTACAAGGAAAGAGTTGGTAAGGTAACATTTTTGCTTCCTTCATAACAAATTGGTAAAGAAGAGAATGGGGCTGATGGCTGCAGATAACACAGAAATTCTCTCTTCGTTTTCAGGCTCTCACCACAGAAACTCTTGGGGCAAGAGCTATAAGGGAACTTTGTACCCAATCACAGGCTCTTTCTTTGGACCTCAGGAGAAGCTCATAAAAAATTTCTGTGGTATAATCCTTATTATACAGACAAGTGGAGGGAAAAACAGCCACTGCAGGAAAGGCAAGAAACCCCATTTATATCCTTCACCCCTATCTCTCCTATGGAAGGAAAGCTTCAAACTGCAGGAAGAAGTGCTTTCAGCAAGCGGTGAAAACACACTGTAGCTGGAGATACAAAATATAAATAAAACAAAACAAAACCTATACATCTTTCCCAGAGTTACAGCTGGGAAGAGGGCAAGAAGACCGACACAGCCATGTTCCTGAAACCTAGGAACATAGTGTTTGCCTAAAACTGAAGCTAAACCAGAACAAGAATGCCCTTCCATCACTGTACCCTGAGGTTGAACAGAGTTGAGTGACATCTAATAGTGGAGTACAACTTGGGGGTTTCAAAAACATGTGCAAAGACAGTCTTTGAGGTGCAGTGCAAAGATAAGACCCCAAAAAGGAAAGTGGAATAGACATTGAGAAAAAAAATTTCTGGCAAACCAATCCTCACCCTAAACACTACTGTCCCAAAGGAAGTTTAAACCAGTGGTACACTGAGGATAACCATGGCAAATCTAAACTCAGTACCTCTCTTGGCTAGATTGACTCAAACTCCCACATGGGGGGATTACCAGAGGTAAAACCATGCTTACTCCCAGGAATAGAAACTATTTAGTTTCTACTGTTCTGTCTAAGATGTTCAGCTCTCAGCAAAAAATTATAGAGCATATGAGAAAACAAGGAAAAAAAAATACTACCAGGGGACAAAGCAATCAACAGACCCAGAATCAGATATAACATAGCTATTGGAACAATCACACGGAAAATTTAAAATAACTGATTCATGCATTAAAGCTCTAATGGAAAACACAGATAATAGGTAACATCAGTAGGATAATTTAAAGAGATGGGAAAAATCAATTGAATATGTTATAAGTTAAAAACAGTGATAAAGAAAGCCTTCAACAGTTTCATCAGCAGACTTGACACATTTGAGGAAAGAATCAATGAAAGTGAAGATATGTTAATAGGAATCCCTAAACTAAATCATAAAGAATATCAGTGAAGAAAGCAGAACAGAGCCTCCAAGAGCTGTTAGATAATATCAAACTGTCTAACTCAAATGTAATTAGACTCTCAAAAGAAGAAAGTGAGACCGGGGCTGAAGGAATACTAATCAGGGACTAAAAATATTTAAGTAAGTCATATTCAAAAAGAAAAAAATCAAGACAAACAGAAAATCTTAAAGATAAATACAGAGAAACAACACATACATGTAGAAAAAACAAATACAAAAATTGCAGACTTACCTTCAGAAATCATGCAGGTCAGAAGAAAATGGAGGATATCTTTAAAAGGCCAAATGAAAAATCTGTCTACCCATAATTCTATACCCAATGAAAGTATCTTTCACAAATGAAGGAAAAATAAAGATTTTCTTTAGACAAACAAAAACTCATAGAATACATTGTCAGCAGATCTGCACTAAAAGAAATACTGAAGAAAGCTCTTCAGGTAGAAGGAATGTGATGCTAGATAAAATCTTGAATAAATATTTGAAACAAGGAAATTAAGTGTGCTAGAAATTATAAAAATGTGATTTCTGTAACAATAAGTTGCAGAATATTACATTTCCTCGCTAAATGTCTCGGCATTTATTTTCTAATAAAAGGCTATTATTCTTCAGTAATCATAATAGTATTATCACATGTGAAATAATTAACATGGATACAGCATTTCATTATAGTCTATATTAAATTTATCCAATTGGCCAAAAATATTCACTCTTTATATCTGATTATTTTTTCAGGATCACATAAAAACTGCATTTTTAATACAATTTCTTTAGTTTCTCTTAATCTGGAACAGTTCTATATTTTCTACTTTCTACCATATCAAGATTTTTGAAGGGACTGCACAATGGTGAGTTTTCTCTACCTCAATTCTATGATGGCTTCCTTAAGATCAGATTCAGGTTAAATATTCTTGACAAGAATATGACATAGATGGTGTTCATACATCTTATTCTATCAGGAAGCATACTATTTCAATTGGTCTCTTTATTAATGATGCTAAGTTTGATCACTTGGTTAGAGTGGAATGTGTATATCTTGCCAGTGTGGAAGTCTCTTTCTCTCTAATGCAGACATAATCTGTGGGGTGATAATTTGAGATTATGTATAGTGTACCTTATTCCCCAATAAATCATAAACATTTTAACTTCAACCAAAGCTAATATCTATAAATTGGCTTCTATATGCATTGTTTCTATTTTCTTACCTGCTGTTTGCTAAATTCCTTTACTCCTTATTTCTGAAATAAATATAGTTCAATTAAGGTTACAAGTGACATACTTGTCATCACATCTATAGGTATTTCCTTTAACCCTTCATGCACTTGACCAATCAATGGTCATAGACTATTTCCTCACCTGAAAATACTATGATACAACTTCATACTGTAATATGAAAATACTATGATACAACTTCTAGCTTGCTTCATATCTTTGTGATTTCTACTTCTTTACCACTTTTGCCTGTTAATATTCTCCATCAGCCACTCTCTTCAACTAACTAGCTTGAATCAAGTTGCCTTACATTTAGTCATGGTGCCTCTTTTTCATCTATGTCTATTATATTTTATTCATACCTATGACACGATGATTCCCAAATTCATCATGGCTCCACTCAGCCTTTATTCTTTTTGTTCCACGGGTAGTCACTTTTGTAGTCCATAGTTCTATGGGAATAATAACTTAGGTGGAATAAGGAACTCATGATCAAACTCCAGATCTGGTTATCTTCCTTCTGCAGAAAATGATACCACCACTGAACTGAATGCTTCATCAGATATTATGAGAGTCCTCCTTAACATCCTTTTTCTTCTCACCTCTCTATACAATGCCAAGTCCAATTTTTAATCCTTAGATTAAGTCCTTAATCTTTTCAAATAATTCTATTGCCAGAATCCTATACAAACCATTGATTTTTTTTTTTTTGGCCTTTATTACTATGATAGCCTTTTAACTCTCATTCTTTCCATATAGTCACTATTGAGTGACTAATGTGGTCATATAACAATATACTATATACACAAATTTGGTCATGTCTTTTTTGTTTCTCTCCCCTATCCTATTTCCTTTTTCCAGCTGTAAAACACTTAGTGACAAGATTACTTTTGGACAAAGGGAAAAATGCTTAGTAATTTACAAAAGGACCTACAAAGTCCTATATGACTTGGTCTCTGCCTCTCCCTGTTGCCTCATCTGATATTTTCTCTATTACTATCTGTATTACATTTCTGTTGGACTTGAACTACCTGTGTGTCCTTCTATCTAGTTTCTTTTTTGTTTATTTTTGCCAGTGTCCAGTCTGAAAATGGCTTTTCTCCACTTTATCTAATTAATGGTCAATTATTATTCAGATTTCAGAAAGTCAATTTCTCACAGTAGTTTCACTGAATTCCCCCAAAGAAGTGAGTTTTCCCTATGATTAACTCTTAAAGACAGGTGCCTTTTTCTTTCTTTCTTTCTTTCTTTCTTTCAAGATTATTTGTTTATTTATTTGACAGAGGGAGAGAGATTACAAATCGGCAGAGAGGCAGGCAGAGGGAGAGAGGCAGGCTGAGCAGAGAGCCGATGCGGGGCTGGATCCCAGGACCCTGAGATCATGACCTGAGCCAAAGGCAGAGGCTTTAACCCTCTGAGCCACCCAGGTGTCCGGACAGGTGCCTTTTCGTTCACTAATCACAGGCGTATGTGTGGTGTGTATGTGTGTGTTTGTGTGTGTGTGTGTGTGTGTGTGTATAAAATTATTGGCCTATAAGCTCTGTAAGGATTGGGCCCACATGTTTTGCTCAGTACTTTACCTATAGCATAGTGCTTGGGATCTTAATTTAATTTTATCTGAGTTTCTCCTGTGTGCCCCTCACTGATTTTAGTACAGGGAATCAGAAGTGAGCTGTAGGAGACATGTGACTAACAATTGTTGAATGGATGCCTGAGGTTTTATGAGATGACAGTGGACCCCAAACTCCACACGAATAGTTACTAATTATACTTCCTACCATAATTAAATCTGGAATATAAAGAAAAAGGAAAAGGATTCAGTGATTGTCATTACCATAATTCAATCTATAGGGTCCCATTTATGACAGGAAACCTGACATGAGAATGTTTTGTGATAGGAAACCTGGGAAGTCCATGAGATGCAGCTAAATAATCTCAATCTGAGGCAGAGTTCACTTTAATGTATGTGTGTGTATGTGTGTGTGTGTATATATATATATATATATGATTCAATCTTAAAACATCCTACATAGTTGTATATTTAAACAAATATTTCTTCTCATTGTCTCTCAGAGGACATTCTATAGGCTCCCATGCCAATTAAAAGACATTTAGTAAATTGGGTGACTCTGAAGAGACGTACAAATTTGTTAGTTTTACCTCTGGCTGTAGCTAAATGAACAGGAAATTCTTAGGGGAAAAAAATAAAGCCTTTGTAAAAGTGAATGCATTGTGTAAGTACGAGAGAAATGCCTCAAGCAGAGATTTGCAGAGAAGACCCATTTTATAAAGGGCTATATTAAATTAAGTAAGTGTTTGGAATCTCTAGAGAGAGACACTATGGAGATAATTTGAATGAGCAAAGCCAAGTAGCAGGGGATGCAGAATTTCATATTACTGGTGTTATCTCCAGTGTATTTTACAAGCCCTTTGTGAAGCAGAAATACCCTATGCATCAGAAAATCAGACAATATCAAAAATAGAAAGGAATTAAGAATTCATAAGTCCAATCCCATCAGTTTACAAATAAAGAAACTGAAGTCTAGAGAAGCAACAAGACTTTTCCGGTGTCAGCAAGTAGAAACATATTTTAGATTGGAATACTGGTACAGTCCATTATTCTAAGCTCCTTACACACACACACACACACACACACACACACACACTATTAGGAAAGGGGAACTTCCAGAGACTGTTTTGATTTCAATCCAATTTTTGTATCTGTGAAGATTCTACAAAGGCATTCATTTTATCAACAAAAAAATAAAATGGAGATGAAAATAATATTACTGATCATGTAATGAAAAAAAAATCCCAAAAGAAACTCACTGGAAAGCAGTATGATAAATGGAACATTCTTGAGTCTTGGGATTAGATAAATCTGGATTCCAATCCCAACTGCACCACATACTAGGTATGTGAAGTTCAAAAGCTATTTAGCTGTTCTTCATTAGTTTCCTCTGTCTAAAATGGGGATAACAAAATCTATTTCCTTTATAGTTTTCTGAAAATTAAATGAAATCGTTCATGTAAAGCACTTAGCACAATATTGGGCACATGTTAGAAAGCTTAATGAAGACAGCTATTTTTATTGGAGCATTCACACTAAAGTCTATTCAAACTGCCAGATGATATAAAAGCATTTAGCATAAGGGCTACATTTGCAAATGAAGCCAGAGATGAGTCAGTAATAAGCAGAACTGGACTGATTAACTCCTACTGCAAAGAAGGAAGAAGATAATATATACAACCATTCCCTATGTCTATAGCGAGAATATTAAACTTCTCTAGGATGAAACAAATAGAGTAATCCTTAAAAATCTCTTCTCCTTAAGGCTTGCCTGGAGTGATGTCACAGCTGGCAGGAAGGCCAGAAGGGAAAGAATATCTTTAGATAGGAAGACAAGTAGGTTAAATGAGCAATGGCACAGAGTCAGCTTGAGTATGATATAAATAGTGCTGAGATCTGTTTGTATTGTGCAAGATGAGACCTTGGCCTGAACCCATCCACTTCTGGAGAAAGATCTTCCAGTAGGAAGACACATACCTTATGTGAAATGGGCAGAGATTCCTGACTCTGATGATGAATAGCTGAGCTAGACACTAACAGACTAGCAGACTAGAGGCCAGCTGCCTCTAAATCATTTTTAAAAAGAGACAGCTTGCCTCATGACAGGTCTGCAGATAGAAACTTGTCTTCACTCTGAAGGGTATGAGTTACTTATCAAAAAATCCAAATATTCTCTATGACCCCTGGGACATAGTTGATTCAGATTTTAGTGAAATGATTAACATTTTAAAATGGGCTTAAGTTGTAAGATACCAACACACACACACACACACACACACCACACAAATACGGTTACACCAGCTATTTCCACTTTTCACAGGATTTCCTGAACACTGTTACAAGGGTATATTAAAGTGTGCACAGAGTACTGAGTCAGGCAGAACAGTCTGAAACAGCCAATTACTTACAGTACACTGCTGAAACCTTCATCTACCTCAGTCTCAGTTTCTTCATGTGAGCTTCTACTGTAAAAGCTAGATGAGAAAATATACTGGCTACTTAATCGAGAGGCTGGCATGAGGTAGGTGTTCAATCATTGAGAGTTCACTAATTTCTCATCTTCTTCCTTTCTTCCTGATACACTGTTTTATGTTAAAAGCCCATTTAAAAAAAATATTTGTATTATCAGTTGGGTATCTACAGAAGCTAATATAATCCTGCTGTTTTTGGAGACCCTCAGAAATTGATGAAAGAGTAAACTAGGGCTTAGAGCAGTGAAAAGTACTATTTTTTAAAGCACCTCTGAGGAAGTAAGTGCAAAGAAGTATGAATTTCATGTAGTCGTTTTTTTTTCCAGAGAACATAAGGGGAATGCATTTGAAGGAAGATATTCCTATAGTAGCTGTCAACCTGTATAGAGAGATGGTCCAATAGGACAGGGTTGAAGTTCTCAGGCCTGAAAACTCAACAGCTATCATAGGTTCGAATGGTGTGAAATCAGAGGCTAAGTCTTCAATGAAAGGCAGAGTATAACTAATAGTTACTTGGAGATTGGGCGATTTCTTTTTTATTATTATTATTAACATATAATGCATTATTTGCCCCAGGGGACATGTTTGTGAATCATCAGTCAAGAGCATATAGGAGTTGTTTTCAACTAGGGGCACTTTTGCTCCCCAGTGGACTTTTTGAATCTGGAGACATTTTTTTGATCATCATGACCTAGTTGGTGGGATATTACTGGCATCCAGTCTGAGACCCAGGGTGCTGCCAAACATTCTACAATGCACAGAACTGTCCCATATAGCAAAGGATTATCTGGTTCAAAATCTGATTAATTATCAGGTCAAGAGCATTGAAGCTGAGAAAATCTGATTTATGGATAGCAGATTGATTCTGTAGCCAAAATTTTGAAATGAAATTTTGAAGCAAAATTTTGGGTTATGTTATCTGAATCTTCACAGTTCTTCCCATCTCTTTCTGGTACCCATAATTAATCCCTCATCTAAGTTTGGGATTTGGTCTGTGGTCATCATAACCCAGTTAGGATAATAGAGGTAGAACATGTACTTTTATCCATTTTAACATTGACCGTGACTCAGTGACTCAGAGAAGTAAGAAGCACTAAGAAGTAGCCAGCTAAAGTCCAGGGATCAAAGGAAGACAGTAAATTTCCTGGTTGACTGAGTTTAAAAATCTGCCCTTAGAGATATGAACACAGTCTAGCAGTCATGAACACTAGTCATTGCTGCTACTTCAACTCCTACTATTAACACAGTCCTCAGCTCCACTCCTACTGTAATCACTAGCTATTATTTATTGGGCACTGTGCTAAGCACTCTGCATTCTTATATGTCTATAGTAATATGAATGTGAATAGTAACATGTCAAACTCACTCTATAAAGTAGTTGTTATCTCTATTATAAAGGTGAAGAGACTGATGCTAAGAATGGTAGGCAATTTTAGGGTAGCCAACTAGCCAAAGGGCAGCAATGGGATTTATACACAGGTTTGTCCTTTTCCAAAGTCCATGTTCAATGCTAAGTACATGGCACTGTATATGAGGAAGGAATCAAGGAAGGAGAAAAGAGCTGGGGATAGGATATGTTACTTTTGACACTCTTAATTTGATTCTCTATGTACCCTGCACTAAGATTTGGATAATACAAGCAATACAAAAAAGAAGTATTTTTGAACTTCATATAAATGTTTTAAGTTGCACTTTGATTATTCTGATTTATGCTAAGACCTCAATCTGTATCTTCCTGGGATATCAAATCTAAAATCAAAGGGCTCTAGAGATCAAGCATTTCCCCTCCCAAGGACGTTTGCAATTTAAATAGACACTCTGGGTTTTAGGGTTTTAGACTCATCTCTGCTATTAACTGAGAGTCTGAGGAGATAGCTTTACTCATTTTTTTAATACATAATGGAGAGACTAACATTTTCTCTTTCTACTTCATATCTTTGTTAAATGTTATGGTATATTTAAAGAATTTAGCACAGTATAAATAAAAATATTTAAAGTACCCTTTTTCAAATAAAATTTAAGATGAACTATAACTTGGGCCACATATATAACCCGACAGTTTTAAGAAAATATGCAAAAGAGCTCAGTATTTGATTATTTATCAAAAGCAAAATTCTTGGGAGTATTTGGAAATTTAGAATGGCCAAGATTTGTCAAATAAAGTGAAAAGTTTGGAGAGTAGGTTTGGGGTCACTGTTGACCAGCAATGCCAGCGGTTGGGACAAAAGCTGGAGATGAAGAAAGAGACTGAGCACATACTCTTAGCTTATCTATGTCTCTCTCACAATTATTTACATGTAGTTTTCAGAGAAATGTGCCATTTCTACCTTCTAAATTTCACCCAAATTTCCTTTGTGGTCAACTCTAAAACCATACAGGGTTGCCTGTTTGTTTTGTTGACTGTTTCCTTTGCTGTGCAGAAGCTTTTAATCTTGATGAAGTCCCAAAAGTTCATTTTTGCTTTGGTTCCTTTGCCTTTGGAGAACATGTCCTGAAAGAAGTTGCTGTGGCTAATGTCCTAGAGGTTACTGCCTATGTTCTTCTCTAGGGTTTTGATAGATTCCTGCCTCACGTTGAGGTCTTTTATCCATTTCGAGTTTATCTTCGTGTATGGTATAAGAGAATGGTCAAGTTTCATTCTTCTACATATAGCTGTCCAATTTTCCCAGCACCATTTATTGACGAGACTGTCTTTTTTCCACTGGATATTTTTGCCTGTTTTGTCAAAGATGATTTGACCATAGAGTTGTGGGTCCATCTCTGGGCTCTCTATGCTGTTCCACTGGTCTATGTGTCTGTTTTTGTGCCGGTACCATGCTGTCTTGGTGATCA
>CM052799.1:37790389-37829047 GCA_028533885.1 Nasua narica | reverse complement strand
AAAATAAAATAAAACCATACAGGGAAGGGAAATTTAGGAAATGTAGTTTTAGCTAAGTTTGTCAGTTCTTCTTTTTTCTAGATTCAGATTTCTCCTGATCATCACTTGGTTTTCTGCTGAAAAGAAGCAGTCATGTAAATTGAGAAGAATCAAATGATTATAGATTGGCTGTTTACCTTCTTAACACATCAGCTGCTAAACATGTATTTCAGTCTGTCTCCCCACATTAATAGTTTGTTTGGAGTGTTTGGTGTCCCACTGAATTAACTGATTGACCACATTCACAGACAGGCAGACTAATCAATGAGCTCTGAAGGCTGGGACAGGAGAGTATAGCACAGCCTTAGCCATGACATTGTGGCATTCAACAACTCGACCGCAGCACTGGAGTTTAAAAATAAAAAGTATTACTCATGTGTGACTACACTCCATCAGTGATGCTCTTGAAAATAATTTCAAAATAACAATCAGAAAATGTCTGATGAAAGAACAGCACAGAGCAATTCACTCATAATTACCCAAGGGAATAGCATAAGATGGATAAATGAAATTCATAGATGAGTCCCAAAGTGCTTTTTAGCTGAAAGAAGCGGTGCTGTACTTGTGCATTCTTTCATCAGAACTATTAACAAACAGTAAGTTGTATAATGCTTTCCATTTTAGAATCGCTGAATATCAAGACTGTAAAGGGTTGTGGTCATCTTCCAGTGGACTGCAAACGCAAATGTCATCAAGGGCCAAACTAAATAGGGTAAGAGGCCAGTCCTCAGACACAGATGATTGTCCCTGGCCTAACTTTACTTCTACCTCCTTTGTCTATCCCTGTGGGTCTCATTTGAAATGATTTTGATGTTGTAAAAATAAAGGCAATAGGCAGATGTAAAGAGGAAGAATATCCAGGTAGGTGGTAAACAGAAAAACCCAGCAATTGAATAGGAGATGATTCTTCTGGAGCCAGTTCTCTAAAAAAAATCCATCTGTTGGTTGTAGCCTAATGTACAGACTTGTGGAATCACTACATTGTACAACTGAAACAGTAACATTATATGTCAACTACATTTCAACAAAAATAATAATTTATCTATTAAAAAAGAAATAATAAAATAAAAAAAGAAACCCATCTGCATCATCAATCCTCATGTACTTTGGACTCTGAAAATATGTTCTCCAACACAAAGCATGGTCCAGCTCCCACAAATATTTCATCATGCAACAGAAAATCATTTGGCAAATTGTCAATTTCTATTTAAGAGAGAGTGAAAATCTGGGTAAGCAAAATAAATGTATGGCCATGAACTTACATATATCAAATTACACTTATGGCCTTGGATTCAGTTTAGCAATACTACATAGAGTAAAAAATGGAAAGAACAATTGGCAATTATTAAGAGATACCAAAAAAAAAAAAAAGAGATAGATACAGTGGCTATGAGGTTTATTCAGATAATTTGCCCCCAGAAAGCACTCTTCCTTCAATTATTGGTAATTCTGAGTAAGAATTCTATGAAGAGAATGAGGGATTTGTACCGGATGAGGGATTTGTACCGCCCTCTCTTTTCAGTTGTACAACTGTGGCTGTGTAGAGCTGCAATCACAAATGTAGCACTTCTGTGTTCATTGATATTAGTGCTTTTTATAATTCTCAGGCATGCAAATACAGGTAAAACGCACAAACAAAAACAAACAAATCTCTCTGCCCTTTTGATGTAAGAAATAATCATTGTTTCCCAGCTCAGTGTTGTGAACCGATTAAAGAACTGCTGAGCATTTGAGGGTTTTGTTCTTTGTTCAAAGGTTGGTTTTCAGTTCTGTATGTACCAAATCTCTCCATTGTGAGCTTCTGGTAAAGTGAGCAGACAACACCTGTTGTTAGTTGCAAGCTTTAGGAAATGCAAGTTTGATTTACTAATTGTGAGAATGGAAAGAAATTCTCTTCATCTGTTTTTCTGATAATCTATTAGGTACATTTTCAGACTGAGATCTCTTTGAGCAGCATTAAAATCTGTTATGTTTATTTCTGAAATTAGTACTAATTCCATAAGGTAAACAAAATAACTTTGTATCCTTTGACTATGTGAGGTGATGGATATCTTAAATAGCCTGATTAAAGTGGTCATGTCACAATGTCTAAGTATATGAAATCATCACACTGTACTCCTTAAATACATACAATCTTGTCAGTTATACCTCAATAAAGCTGGAAAAATAAATTAAAAATTAAAACATATAACCTCCAATGCCCATCAAGAGTAGAATGAAAAATAAACTGTGAAAGATTCATACCATGGAATCATAAAATGGAATACACTAATGGGAATTAGAAAACTCCTGGTATACACAACAATGTGGGTGGATCTTACAGAATTAACATTGAACTTAAACAGTGAGATGGGAAAAAGTACATACTGTATGATTTTATATGTATCATAATCACACATGTACATGATTATAGATATATATAACACAGGGAAGTTATATATTATACAAACTTTGCATATAAATTATAAAATTAATCTATGTGATCAGAAGTCAGATAATGGTTATCCTTTTGAGTCTCAGCTGTACTTGGAGGAGTTTCTGGGATGTTGGGAAAATTCTGCATCCTGATTGGAGTGCTCATTATATTGGGTGGGTTCAGTTGTGAAAATTTTTAGAACTGACAAACTTAACATGATTAAATCTGAATTACAGGGGTGTGGGTTTCTGGCACAGTATTTTGAAAGGTCCTCACATGATTATTTAAAATATACTAAGATGTTTCTTTGAAAAAGAAAGAAAAGCAAAGAAAGGAAAGAAAGAAAGAAAAGGAAAGAAAAGAGAAAGAAAAAGAAAAGAAAAGAAAGGAGAGAAAAAGAAGAGAAAAGGAAAGAAAAGGTAAGAAGCAAAGGGCAATATAGCTGCCCCAAAATCCATATAATTCAGAGGTTTTTGAATGATATCCAGCCCTTTATCATGACTTATAACACACTGGGTACTTTGATCTCTCCCTCCCTCTGTCCAATCTTCCAGTTTTCTCTGATTCCAATTCAGTGAAGCCACATGAGAGAGAAACAAAGTGAAATCAGCAGAAATAACCAGACAAGCTACGTAAATACAGAGTTAGTTACTTAGCAATAGGTAACTGATACATCCATCTACAATTTTAAATAATGGCTCTGTGGGACTGCATGTGTGTTCTTCAGGTTTGCATAATATTTTAATGAAATCAGACATATTAAATCTATTTTTCTCAATTTTGTCTACTTTTGCTTTAATCACAGTTTTTCAAATATGACTACTTTTCTATCCCAAGCATTTCCCATGATTCTGGTGAGTGGAGACCTGCTGTTAAGTGCAGATGGTTTTCTATTTCCCTATGACTCTTTCACATAAGATATACCCTTTTCTTAGATTTAAAATGCATAATCTCCAAAGTGGGGCACAAGGAGTATAAAAGGTGAACTACTGATAAGAAAGATAATATTAAAAATTCTAAGAGTGTTTATTTTGTCTAAAATTTTAACTTATATTTTTTTTTGTTTTTTAATGTATATAAAATAAATACCCATACATTAGATTTATATGTTTATAACTACTACGACTTTATTTGTTGTTCAAAAAATTTTGGAGACTGCCTCTTTAAAACTTATTACACTGTGAGCAGAAGTTGGCCTCTAAACACAATTGACACCAACTTAAAAAACTGTTACATAAATTTGAGTCTGTGTCAAGAAGTGATGTCTTGAATAAATACTGAACAAAATTTTCATCTGAGCTTTGGATTCTCATCATAAAATCTGCTATTTTATAGCCCTATGGTCCTTGATAAGTCTTGTACCTCAGAATTTCAGTTTCTCCAGCTAGAGAAGAAAGATAGCAATCTTTTCTCTGCTTACTTTCAAGTACAGATGAAACACTGCACATAAAACACTTTACAAACTATAAAGCACTAGGTATAAAATATAACTAATCAAATATTAAAGGTTAGTTTTTATTTTCCCTTTAGAACTGAGCATTATATCATTATAAATTTTCAACAAGAGTAAATACAATATATTTCTCAGAATGAGCACATGTTTGAGCAAAATGACTTCTTTTTAAACAAAGTATGTGGAAATAAAATTCCACTTCATGGAATAAGTATTAGGAAAAAAGGCAAATTATTTGTTGCTTGGAGGATTATTCAGAATGGAGGTCACATCTGAACATGGCTGAGAAAGACTGGATTTGACTTTATTGGAAGGAAGTGGATCTGAAGAAGGACAATGCAGGTGGAGACATTCATATGAGGAATGGATAAAAAGTGTAGAGATCTCATTGGTAGTACAGTCTGACTTAAATGAAGGATACATGAAGGAGAGAAAGAGAATATATGGCCCAGGACATAGGTTGAATTAAATTAATTGGAGAACTTTCAATATTTGTTGAAGGAAATTGAATTTGAATGCTTGATTAGACAGTTTGAACTTCATAGGAAATAGGATCTGTGGAGGTCTTGACACAGAGTAATGACAAAATCCTCCGTGCTTCATGAAGATTTGCCTCAATAGGAGTCTGTGTCAATAAGTTATATCTTGGGAAGGATATAGGGGGTGCCTTGAAATAGGGGGAACACATAGGAGGCTACTACAAAAGTCTAGAGGAGAAGAAATGGGGGATTGACTTGACTGAAAATGCTGGAAGTGGGAAGGAATGGACAAATACATCTTGAGATGAAATAGAGCTTAAAGGTTTTAAATATTTGGATTATTTGTGACACAATATCAGTGGGTATCTGCTACCCAATAATATTAAAATAGTACTACCTATATGTAAAGTATACTAGTCCTTGAACAAACAACACTGAAATTATGGCTGTCTAGGTCAAGTGTGCCTGAGCAAACATTGTGTGTTCAGTATATACCATGAATTGTTTAAAGAGTAAAAAAAGTGCCTGAAACCAAATGATATATTGTAATTAAAATGCATATGTTTAAAAGTAGATTCTAATAACACACAATAAAATTCTAAGTGTTTGGGGATATTGGATTACCCTTAAGTAGCTTTGGGGGCTTATTTTGAGAGGTCAATCATTTATTAATTTATTTAAAAGTATTTATTGAGTGCTTACTATGTGTCAGGTATTCTACTACGTATAAGATATGCAGCCACATACATGAGTGGCAATATTTTTACTTGCATAGTTTGTATTCCACTAGATGTAGACAGAAAATGGAAAAGTAATAAACAAATGTAAAAGTTAATTCCAGATAGTAACAAGTACATTAAAGACAATAAAAAAGGTTGATAAGAGTGACTGGGGCCAGTGGTGGGACCAAGTGCTGGCTACCTCGATATTTTTCCTTTCTTTTCTTTTTCTTTTCTTTTCTTTTCTTTTCTTTTCTTTTCTTTTTCTTCCCTTCCCTTTTCTTTCTTTTCTTTTTTTTTCCCCAATATATTTCTAAGAGAACATTCCATGGAGATGACTAACTGGAGATGGGCGTTAGCGAAAGAGCCAGGCATAGAGAGATTTGAAGAAGAGTGCTCCAGGTAACTGAACAGGAAAAGAAGAAGCCCAGAGCTGAGAACAATCTTGATATTTCTAGGAGCATAAGAAAGAATTATGGCTGCAAAGGGGAGTTTAGTTTAAGTTGAGAAGAAAAAGGCTGAAAAAAGACTGACTAGTTTCTTGCTAGTCATAAGGAGGTTGATTGTAAGCCTCAGGAAAGTTTTTTTTTTTTTTAAGATTTTTTTTTTTAAGATTTTATTTATTTATTTATTAGGAAAGAGAGAGAGTGAGAGAGAGCAGGTCAGAGTGAAAAGCAGACTCCCCATGGAGCTAGGAGCCCGATGTGGGACTCGATCCTGGGACTCCGGGATCATGACCTGAGCTGAAGGCAGTCGCTCAACCAACTGTGCCACCCAGGGGCCCTTTTTTAAAGATTTTATTTATTTATTTGAGAGACAGAGAAAGTGAGAGAGAGCATGAGAGGAGAGAAGGTTAGAGGAAGAAGCAGACACCCCGTGGAGTTGGGAGCCCGATGTGGGACTCGATCCCGGAACTCAAGGATCATGACCTGAGCCGAAGGCAGTTGCTCAACCAACTGAGCCACCCAGGCGCCCCTCAGGAAAGTTTTAAATAGAAGAAAAACCCTATCAAAATGCCCATGTTATATTTCAATTTGTGGTTAAGCTATTTAAAGTATCCTTAAAGTATCCTTAAAATAAAAATATTACCTGAGGTTATCACCTCCAGAGAAAGGTTGACCCTCTCCTTCAAAGACTTGGAGTTGAAAGAACTATGTTCCACATTCTCATCTACTAAGGGCTAACATTCCCTATAGAATGCCTCATCTGCATACCAATCATTTCCTTCTAGTGCTGACAAAACAGAAAATTTTTTTGTACATTGTTATCAGTCCTAAAAAACAATTTCATTTAGGGTTTAAGAATCAATTATTTAGGAGGAAGATTTTATAATCATATAAACACCTTTATCAGCAGGCATTACATAAAAATGGTGTTTTCAGCATTTCTAAATTGGGCCATCTTTATTAGAAATTGCAAAGATGTCACTTGACTTAAAAATATAGCCTGGTGTTCCATTCCTAAAGGTGCTATTATGCTAACAATAAATCTGAACAAGACCGTAGGCAGAGAGTGGGTTGTGATGTACTCAATATTCATCACACGCTGACCCAAAGGAATATCCATTATGTGCTTCTGGGATCCTTGAGCAAAGCAGGTTTATTACACCTGCCAATTTTCATGGATTTTCTGTGTGATACATCGTCTTCTTTGAAGAAATCTTGGTCACAGTACATATTTCCATTCTTGTAGCTTTCTCTCTCAGGTAGTTCATTTTCTCTGGTTCTCAATTCAATAGAAGGTTATGCTTGAAACAGAGTAAAATTCAAGCAATCATAAATACTTTTCAGTGTCTCCTTATCATAGTTCTCTGACTGTGAATGTTTAGAAGGAGGTAGATTTTCTCTCAGATTCATTTTCAGGCTACTAGATTTGCAAAACAGCAAGCTATGTAAAAATACTGACACACAGGTTGTTGTTGTTTTGTTTTCTTTTTTGGTATAAGCTCTAAAAACAGCTTTATTCAAATTTTAAAAATTGATTACTTTGGGAGAAGTTTTGATAATAATATAAGCACATTTGTCAGTAGATACTGCATGTAAATGGTTACAGAAAAGACATAATTCCTAGTCTTGGTTTATTCATCAAGAGTAATTAATACAGAGGGAGAAACCAGCTCATTAGACCCTGATGACATAATACAATAGTTAGAATGCCTAAAGGAGGCCTTTAATACTACTCTGTCAATAAATGTACTAGTGTACTAGCTTCATGTTCACTTCTTTGAATTACTCAGTTTCTCTCTGAAACAAAAATGAGTCTCAGAGTGAATAACTAGTACTACTTCAGGACTGACCAAATAGGTCTTCAAGTCCATAATTTTATAAGATATGTACAGAATGCTCAGCCATAACAAAATAAATACAAATGGCACATAGATAAGCCTTACATTTATGAACCAAGTGGTGTGTTTAAAAAAATTAACATTTAAGTGATAACATTTTGTTAAAATAACAAAGTTAAAAATAGAATAGGCAAAAGTTCTTAAGATGGTATGAATTTTGTCTGCCATGGAAATAAAATTCCTTATAACTAGTAAGGGTTGCTACTTCTTAATATGTTCTATATTATAATACCAGCCATTTACCTTCATTGGCACTATTCTTAAGGATTGCCAAGCATGTATTAGGCACTGGGTTTAAAATTACACTGTCTCTAAGCCCAGATGACCTAGAACAGACACAGCAGAGGATTCAGCTGATTATTACTTTTATCTTATTATTCAATGTTTTAAACTTTTTTACAATTGTCACATTTTTAAATGTGAAAACTTGAATTTTGCAATTTGCCTATAATTTATCAAATTTTACACAAAAATCATAGTAAAGTGAAAGATTTAAAAGAAACTTGGGTTTCTCACACTTGTGATATTCTATCATCAACAGAATCTGATCCTACATGGCTTTTCAGCTTCTTCATTACACCTACTATAGATTTGCTCTAGCTACTTTGTTTAGTATTTATCTTAAGAACAAAATATTTCTTTGTGAAAACGTCCTGTGCATTGTCTAAAAGAAAATTAGAGTTTTCCTCTATTTATCAATGTGGTCTCCAAGTTATCCTATTAATATTTATTTTTTGTCTACCCTAAAGACAAGCACATGCCTCAGTAATTTGGGAGCTAAAAATCAGACTTCTGAGTCTATACTAACCCTGTTGGTGCTTTTTCTCCTTCCAGGAAAAACTGTGTCTTTTTGTCATTCCTTTATTTGCTCTGTTCTTCATCCCCAATAGTGACTTTATATTTATCCCAGGTGGAATTTCATGTTTAGCCTAACCTTAGCATCTTCAGTAATTTATATCAAAAATAAATTTTCTAACCTGTAATAGACAAGATTCTTTCCATTACGAGGGACAGAATCTCAATGCAAATGAGCCTTAAATGAGAAAGAGACATCTTATTGGCTTATCTTACTTAAAATTCCAAAGGTAGAATAAAAAAAATATATTTTTCTTCCCTTGGATTGTCCTGCTTCTGTATTAATTTCATTTTCAGGGAGACTCTCCTTTACAGTGGCCTTGGGTACATCCTTCCACTAACTAGAAGGACACAAATGGAATTCCTCTCTGTATTTTTATTTTAGCAAAAATCTAGAGATTTTCTAGATAAAATATATAAGTAGATTGAAGATTGAAAAAAACAGCAGATGTCCTCTTTGAACATTTCCATGTTATGTACTCTCTACTGTGTTGTTCATACAGCAACTTGTACTTAACTGCAAAAATTGACTTACTTGCTTGTTTCCCTTTTTAGACTGTAGGGTGAAGGGGGCAGGGACCAGGGTCTCTTGTTGCTGAAGGTCAACAACTAGCTCAGTGCATGGAGCATGTGATCTACTAACACACATCTGTTGAACTGAAAGGAACTGCTTTCTTTAGTTTATTTGATAAATATTTCTAGACCATCTGCTAGGTAATGAAGAAATAGTAGAGAATATAGCAGATGGAAATCACTGCCCAAATGGAGTTTCCATTCAAATGGTTTGAAACTTTTAAATAGTACTAGAAATTCATCTCAGAAACCCAATGACAGTATCATTATAACTTTACTTGGAAAGACTAGACCAATTTTTTCTCAGAGGAAATGATATGACTAAAATTTTTTCTATTTGATGATAATCCAAACAGGACCAACAACACTGAATCTCATTAATTCATTCATTCAACAAATGTTTACTGAATCTCTGCCAAGTGCCAGGAAGATACAGTCCCTGACCCCTGGAGCATAAGGTGTAGTGCGGAAGAAACATATTGCCTTGGTTTCCTATGGTTTATATAAAAATTACAAGGTGGTGACCTGAGACAACATACACTAATTTTCTCACAGTTCTGGAGGTCAGGAGTCCAAAATGGGTTTCACGTGGCAGAAACCACGGTATCTATAGGGCCACGCTCCCTCCAAAGGTACGGGGGGTGAATCCATTGGTTCCCTTGCCTTTTAGCTTCTAAAACTTCATTCCTTTCATTCATTGGCTAATAGTCCCCTCCTCCATGCTTAAGGTCAACAGCATAGTATCTTTCAATCTTTTTCTGCTATTTTCATATTGCCTTCTGCTCTGTGTCTAAGTCCCCCTCTGCCTTTTTCTTATAAGGGCACTTGTGATTTCCCACGTGGATTTTCCAGAACAATCTATCTACCTCAAGATCTTTTTAACTTAATCACATCTCAAAATCCATTTTGTTATTTAATGTAAAATTCAATTTCCAGATACTAGGACCTAGATATTCTTGAGGGCTATTATTTAGTCTATCACACACATAAATGAAATAATTTAAAAGTATATGATTAGTGGTTAGTATCTTATTGAAATGGGCCTTAGTTTTCTCACAATATTGAAAAAATACTAAGATAGAACAACAGAACTTTTAAACACTCACAATTTAAAAAATGTTCCAGAATCATAATACCTACTTACATGGACTACGATTTATAGTAAAGGCTTAAGGACCTATGTCTATAATAAAGGTGGTGGAAGAAGTTGTAAACTTAATGGAAACAAACAAATAAAAAGAAAACAGGAGAAGAGTTTGGGGGCAAAATTTTTTTAGAGTCTAGGGGGTGACTGGTTGGCTCAGTTGGTTAAGCAACTATCTCTTGGTTTCAGCTCAGGTCATGATCTCTGGGTGGTCAGATTGAGCCCAGCTCCGCTCTGCACTCAATCCAGAGTCTGCTTGTCCCTCTCCCTCCACTCCTTCCCCTCACTTGCTCTCTCTCTCTCTCTCAAACAAACAAATAAATAAAATCTTAAAGAAAAAAAGAATCTGGGAGGATTCAAATATCAAAATTTTCAAAAGATTATAACAGTGAAAACAGGAAGGAAAAAGCAGTTAACTGTAAACGATTTGCTAGCCTTTCAGAATTTTTTTTGTTAATTTTTTTATTTTTGTATTATATTAGTCACCATAAAATACACCATTAGTTTTTGATGTACTGTTACAAGATTCATTGTTTATGTACAACCCCCAGTGCTCCATGCAATACGTGCCCTCCTTAATATCCACCACTATAGCCTTTCAGAATTAATAAACAGTAAGTTTTGGGAAAGCAAAGAAGATATTTTATATATGCATAGAAATAGCACTTCCTCATCAGAAAATCTAATTTTCTGACTTTAATCAGAAATTTTAATTTTCCAAACTAGCATAGTATCTGCAAGTAGGAAGACACATCATGAGATCTCTAAAAACAAACAAACAAGCAAACAAAAAATTTAAAACAATGCTCTCTTGTGGATATCATTATCAAAATCTTTACCTCTGGAGCAATGTTTAGCTCAGACTATTTTATTTAAATAGCTATGGATTAAAAAAAAAAGATTTAATTTGTTCTTTCACAAGATATGTGCACCAAGGACATATGATTATTTTTCCCTTTAGTCTAAAGCAAAAGGACATGTTGAATCTCAGAATCACATCCAATTTGGATAAATAAAAGTTAACAGAAGAATTGGAGGATTTCTCAGATCTAATAGGCATTCTGAGAATAATAATTTATTTTAATTTAACACAAAAGGTGTTTTAGAGATACTATGTTGATTCAATATACATATTTAAAGGGCAAATGTTAATGCTAAATTTTGACAGGAAGCTGAAATGTGAAGGTGGAAAAGAGTTTATTATTAACACATGTATAATTTGGGGGCACCTTGATGACTCTGCTCTGTCCTTTTTTAATCTATTACAAAAAGAGACATTATTATTTAACTCTGAATCTTTGTTACAGAGAGAACATGAATCAAAATAATGTTAACTGCTTTGAATAAATATGACTAGTGCTTCTAAACAGTGGATTCTCTAGTGGTAAAAATACCTTTATTTATATGGTTTTCTGATTCTAATGGTTGACTTCTACGTATTTCAGCATTTTCATAGCTTTCAACATTAGTCTATCTTTCCATTTCTTGGAATTGCTATTTAAATATGTGTCTCTTATAATTGCTGCTTTTCCGGCTTATAAATTACTATGTTAGTTTCTGTGTTCTCTCAGCATATTACTGCCTTTTTTTTTAACAAATATATGAACTTCAAAGGTACCCATTATCACACAGTTGGTGGGAAGCAGTATGACATGGTAGAAGGGCTACTCTGATAGTGAGATAATCTAGCTAATGTCCAAACTCTGTGACAACTCAAAGAGGTAAACTTGACAATTAAAAATAGAACTCTGATCTTAACAGACCATGGTTGATGATTTAGAAGAAATGGCCAATATTTTTATTTCTATGCTCCTTTATATTATAGCTTTGCAGCTTTTCTATCAAGAGATGAAGTATATTTCTAAACACCTGGAATCTGGACTGGTCTTGTGACTTAAAGTGGTTAAAAGAATGTAGCAGAAATGACACTGTGCCAGTATTTTGCAGTGATCCTGATTTCTCTTGGTACTCTAAGCAGTCACTATGTGAAAGATCCCAGAGCTACAGAGAATGAGAGATCACTTGAACCAAGGCTGATACAGCCTAGTTTTCTCAGCTAAGAATATCCTCCACCAGCCTAGTCCCAGATGACCCAGGTGCTGACTGCAGATGTGATTCACAAAAGCCAAAACTAAAAGAACAGTCCCGAGAGAGCCTACCCTAAGTTGCCAACTTTCAGACTTGTCAACTAAATACATGGTTATTTCTTACTTTAATCTACTTAGATTTGGGATGATTTGTTACACAGCAAAAGCTTTAACTGACACACCAATATTAACAGATATAGTCGAGTAAAAATATGTATCATTGAAATGGGAAGAACAATTTCAAAGGTTATTTTTGGTTTTGATATAACATTCTTTATCACTTTTTCTATTTCAATATAGCTTTTTTAATATCAAATCTTAAATTTAAGAGAAAATAGATATTTCAACCTTAATTTGTAAAGACTTCACTATATAGGAAATAAAAAAAAATATTCATTGTTTATTGATGCAAAAATAATTTAATTGTATCCTTCCACAATAAAAATTTCATATTTGACAATTTATAACTGAAATATTAGTTCTGTTTAAAAAGAGGGCTTGATGCATTTTTTAAGTATTCTATATTAGCCATAGAAATTACCTTAAAATTTTTGTTTAGCACTTAATAATTCAAATAGTATAAGCATTATGCATTTGAAAATTGCTTCACATATAGAAAAAAAATAAAATGCCAATAGATTATCAATCAAAACTCATAATAATAGGACACTTTACCTGCACAAGTATTTATGAGTGGCAGCAGAATTACCAGTTTCCACAGCAACCTCATTTCTACTTTCTGAGGTCAAAATTTCTCCCATACGATCAGCAGGAAAAAAAATGTCTATCTTGCAGTCAGTATCTCAAGAGGTCTGAAAGAAACAAAATTGTCATGAAATGACAAATATACAAACATGAGTACTTAAAAATGTATATGAATTTTTGCACATTATCTAATTTATTATGAAAATATTGTTATCCAAAATAAAGCAATCTAAATGTCTACCTTTCATGTATATGTATATTTTGCAAAGTTTCTATAATTTTAACTCACATTTCCATAATTTTAGTTCATACCTTTGATTCACATGTTATTGGCTATAAGATTTGATGTAGTAGATAATGGGGTGGGATGCAATTCAATTGAACCTATTATGTAGATTAAAACTTTCACTATTATAATTTTGAGTTTATGCTTTTGAAATGTTAATGAGGATTAAAAACATATTGAATGAACTCCTGTAATGCTGTTGTTGCCCTTATTTTTGATTCTATGCCATTAGAAATAGGATAAAATATTACTCTATCTTATATGCATTAATAGTGATTTTATAAATTTCATGGACTTTTATAAGTTTTTTTACTACTATTTTTGAGAATATATTCATTAAGAAACAGAATCTTTCCTAACATTACTACAACTAAAACTAATATTATACTATAAAATTTATGCAAGAAACGAATTTCTGGAAATATCTTTCAAATATGACACATGCTGTTCCTAGGTGTTACATCATAATTTTCTCTAATTTATTTTGACAGTTAAGCTATCCAGTGATAAATGAAATTAAGGTGAAGTGTTTTGTGTTATTTCAAAAGAGAAATCTAATAAGGAGACTCTTAAAACTCATGATCTCAAAAATATATATGTGTAGAATAAGTTCAGAAAAAACTCAACTAGGTTACATTTGATAAAATGATTATATAGCCAATGATAGGACCCTTTGGGGATTTTTAACTTACATATATATATTTCTTGTAACTTCAAATACTTTTGGAAGTATGTGGACTTTACATGTGATGCTAGCAGATAATGAAATTTTGAACGTTTTCTGATACATTTTTATATTTTAAAACCCTTTCTGTTGCTAATTACTTCAACTAATGTAAAAAATTGACTACATTCAACTTTAAGTTTTTACAAAACGTAAGTTAAATGCTTTCAAATTTAATCAAGGAATAAAAAATCCAAGGGAAAATAATTAATATTCAGTCCCGCCATCTTATGACAGACACAAACATTTAAAAAAACAACAAAAGCAAATACAGATATATACATTGTTGAATGTTTATGTGTGGTAAATATGGTAAATGTTTTGAACTAAAAAATGAAATCTGTAAGATGTATGGGATGAGGTTCTAGTAGCATTTTTGAGCTACTAGCCAGGTAGCTCTTAGCCAGGCAAAGAGTGGGTATACACGGGATGGGGGTGTAGGTTTGTGGTGATTAAGATGGGTAAGGATGAGGAATGAGACTGGCAGTCTAAGCAAAAGGGGAAAAGTAGGACATAGTCCTGAGGTAGGACGAAGTGTGCATTTTCAGAGACCTGAAAAAGCAGCAGTTTCACGACATCAGAAGGACAATGGCGTAAGACAAGGTTGGAAAAGGAGAAAGAGGCTCAAATATGCAAAGCCTGTAGGCCATGTTAACTAGTATGGATATCATACTTTCAAATTATAATTGAGGATGTTAAGCAGGACAGAATCAATTTAATTTACATCTTACAAACATTACTCTGGCTGATGAGGAGAAAGGAAGGGATGGACTGAAATGTGGACTTATACAGATAAATTAAGAGGTTACTTTTACAGTCTAAGAAAGGGATAATGATGGTTTTGACTAGAGTGGTGGAATCTAAGATAAAGATAATGTGATCTGTGAATAGTCTTCCTTTCTGAAATCTCTTGTCTTTTTCATGCATGTGAATATTACACACAAAATTATCTTTCTAAAACAAAGATTTAGTTCAATTATGCCAGCATTCTGAAACATTTGATCATTCTCTATTGCATAATCATCTGAAGTTTTTGGAATAGTATCCAAGGTCATATATAATAAATTTCTAACTGTTCTTTTCCAGCCAGATTACTTTGTAAACACTTCCAGTATAGGCTGAAGTATCTACTCTCTATTTACTTTGCACATATATCATACATTGTCTCCATATGGATGCTCTTTGACTTGCAGAGAATTCCCCATTGGAGCCCACATATCCTTTAAAAGCAATGTAATGGTAACATGACCATACAACTCTGTTTTTCCCTGACAGTTTCTGTTTATTGAAATGTCAAAGCACAACTAGTAACAGTGCCCTTTCCTCCTCCAAAAAAGTCCTAGTATACAAGATAAATTATATGACTCACTTATTTGATGGACATTCATTATTTTTCCAACTCAGCAATTTCTTCCCCTTCTTTTGATAAAAGCTCTGAGACTTTCTTTTGAGGAACCACTTCCCTAAACACCCTCAGTCCATATAACTGGAGTGGGATTGCCTCCACCTTCTAGCTTCAGGGATGAGGATGTAACCAGGGCCCTGTCAATCAGAAATCCATTTACCTCACTACCGTGTTTTATTTTATTTTATTTTTTTTAAAGATTTTATTTATTTATTTGACAGAGAGAGAGAGAGATCACAAGTAGGTAGAGAGCCAGGTAGAGAGACAGAGAGGGAAGAAGGCTCCCTGCTGAGCAGAGAGCCCGATGCGGGGCTCAATTCCAGGACCCCGAGATCATGACCTGAGCTGAAGGCAGAGGCTTTAACCCACTGAGCCACCCAGGCGCCCCACTACAGTGTTTTATAAAAGGAGGAGCACATTAGCCAAACCAATCACAATTAAAAACATGACCTTTGCCGATATTATTAAGATAATTAAGTTGCTAACATAAAAATCTGTTGATCCAATGTAATATAATATTTCACAAGGGCTGTCTTAACCCAATTTTGTAAATGTGGCTAAAAACTCTCAATTCCCCTTGGCAGACAGTTTACTAAGTCCTCACCCCAACCGTTACTCTTACAGGATCCAATATTCCTGGTTTATAATGCACATAAACCCAATTTCTAGCAGTGTCCAGATATCTAACACTCAGGAATGGTTCCTTCTTCCTTGCTGGTATAATTATTCAAAATACCCAATGCCACAGAAGCCCACAAAATCTAGCTAACCTATCCCACCTAATATCCATGAGTTGCTTCTTACTCTCCCAGCTTGCTTTTATTCTGTCCTTGCGTACACTCTCTTGCATGGCCCTTGTCTCATCTCAATCTGTAAGAAATAAGAGTTCTGGTTCATCTATCACAGTTTCATATATCTGAGTATTATTGTGCTGTGTTTTTTCATTCAAAAAACCTATAATCATACCGGATACCATGAAGTTATGAAACCATCTGCCATGCTTACAACCCTAGAATTTCTAGATGTGAACCAATAAAATGAAATTTTTGCCTAATCCAGTTTGTGTTGCATGCTTATCTCCTGCAGCCCAAACATCTGAACAGTACATTCATTCTTCACTCTGAATTTACATGAAGGGTTTCTCAAAGACACCAGAGCAAACTGACTGATATACACCCCCTGAGACTTGTATTTATCAAAGGCTCCACTGCATTGCTAGAATTTTCATACCTTACCTTGAAGATAAACATCATATGTAATACTAGCTCATAATACTTGGTGTGGTATGTAATGTAGAACTAACAATTATTCCATAATATAGGCTTGGTTTGTATTTGATAGCCAAACAATCTAGTATTACCAAGAAAAAGACTAAACTCAGAACCTAGAGACATTGCAGGATGCCTGGGTGGCTTGGTGGGCTAAGCCTCTGCCTTTGGCTCAGGTCATCATCTCAGGGTCCTGGGATCGAGGCCCCACATCGGGCTCTCTACTCATCGAGGAGCCTGCTTCCCCCTCTTTCTCTGCCTGCCTCTCTGCCTACTTGTGATCTCTCTCTCTCTGTCAAATAAATAAATGAAGTCTTAGAAAAAAAAAAAGAACCTAGAGACATTGCTTCTACTATTGTTTCTTTCTCTTAACCAGCTTAGTAATGTTGGGTGATTCATTTATAATCACATTGACTGTCATTTTCCTCTCATGAAAATGGAGTGGTTTGACCTAGAGATTACCTTTATGTTTCTTTCAGCTCTAATATTCTAAAATTGTTTAATTAAACCCAGCATATAACTTCACAGGAAATATTTATTTTTACCATCCTGTATTGGGCCAAAGTCCAGGAGATATTTTATTTTGCAAGACTCTATAATGACGGGTTAATAGCTATTATTTATACATCGGTTGTCATTTGTAAAAGTTCCATTCGTAAAAGTTTAAATTACATGAGGAAGGAGAGTACTCTGGCTCAATGAGAGCCACCCAAATTAGAAGGTTCTGGTTATTTACTCACAGCCAAATAGCCTAGAAATATTCAGTAGGTAAAATTTATGCTGGTCACTGACACACAAAATAGCCACAGGAATTATTTCTAGTTTCCTAGAACTCTAAAGATTGATTGAGGCAAAATAAAGGGGCCAATATATAAACTTAAAAGAATTTCCAGAGGTTCTAAAAAAGTTTCAAAAATGCATCACCAGCATTTTGTTATAGGTGAGGTTTTTTGACTATGCAATCTTAAATGCCATTTTGACCTGGAAAAGTGGGAGTCTGGGTTCATGACCCAATTGCTAAGATCACTATTGTATTTTTACTGAACAAACTTTGTCCTCTCTAGACCATGTATGTTTTCTTTTACTCTCATGGACTTTCTCAATGCAAAAGTATTACTTTCAAACACTTCAACAAAAAAATATGCTTAGGTTCACAATTCCTTTCTTGTAATTCCAATATATATATTTTTTAAGTCTCTGAAAGTTAAAATATCTTTGTAAGTTGGATGGCAAAATTCACTGGGTGGTAAAACCTGTCCTGAGTTAATGTGAGGTTGTTCAGTCTCTTTTATCCAATTTATTGGAGTATTTACATGTTTGTAAATGAGTATTTACATGTTTGGCTGAGTATTTACATGTTTGGCTGCTGAACTAGAAATGCTGGTTGACAGAGCTGTTGCCCACTGGCGGTATTGTCTAAATACATATGAAATTACGCCATAGTGTTCTTTCTTTCTTTTTTAGATTTTACTTACTTATTTGAAAGAGAGAGAGAATTAGAGAGAGAGAGAGCATGAGAGGGGAGAAGTCAGAAGGAGAAGCAGACTCCCTGTTGAGCAGGGATCCTGATGTGGGACTTGATCCTATGACTCTAGGATCCTAACCAGAGCTGAAGGCAGCTGCTTAACCAAATGAGCCACCCAGGGTCCCCACAGTATCTTTCTAAAGGCTAAAATAGGGATCAGCAAACTATAGAATGATGACAAAATTTGGTTTCCTGTCTATTTTTGTAAATAAAGTTTCCCGGAACCCAACATGCCTCTTTATTTATGTACTGTGTATGGCTATTTTTGTGTTACAAAGGCAGAGTTGAATAGTTATAACATATGAGACCAATATGATCCTCAAGAAAATATTGATTATCTATCTGGTCCTTTACTGATTTCGTTTCTGGAAGTATTTTTGCTCAACCCTACTCTAATACATTCTAAAGTCTAAAATATATTTGGCTATAAGGATTCAGGTAAAGGATTGTGGCACTATACTTCTTTAACTCTATGTACGTATATGCAGCAAAAATATCATCTGTTTAGCAGAAAAAAATGGGTCCTGCATTTTGAAGTAGCTTCAGCCAGTGAGTGTCTTGCCTTAAACTGACCTCTTTGTACCAAGTGTTGTTGACAAGCTTCGATCCCAGAAAGTAGGTAAGAGAAGAATTCAGAAACAATTCCTGTAACTGTGAGGTCACACCCAACATTAAGTATTCTTAACCCAGAAAACACTAACAGTTTCTTTGTATGGTTCAGGACAATTGCTTTTTTAGAATTGGAAAGCTATCGCTCAATCTATCCCTTAGCTATAAAACCGTTCATCAGTCTATGAATTGCATACAACTGCCAGTAAACCAGGAATAAATGAGGAAAATCAAGAATTGGCTAAACTGCAAGCAGTAGGGAAATTGGGGGGGAAGGGGCTGTTGTAATGTTCAACTGTGGTATTCTAGCTGATATGGGAGACAATAGAATTTATCAAAAAAGAAAGATTCTTTTTCTTTTAAAAAAGAGGTTTCCAACTTCTGTTTGCACTGGGAACTAGGGACAGGGGCTTTAAAAAAAAGGCAGGGTGAGGAGCCCCTGGGTAACTCAGTTAGCTAGGCATCTGACTCTTGGTTTCCACTCAGGTCATGGTCTTGTGGATGGTGGGATCAAGCCCTATATCAGGCTCCACGCTCAGTGGAGTATCTGCTTAAAAGATTATCTCCCTCTGCTCTCTAAAATAAATAATTTCTTTTTAAGTCAGGGTGAATGTGAATGTGTAGCTCTATAACAAGCCTTTGAAAGGGGCTCATACAGGATTCTAGCTGGTATTCACCAAGCATACTCGCAAGCTTCAGAGAATGATTAAGATGACCTAACATATCACACTGAAGGGCAGAAGGAAAATATGGAGTTATCCTTGTCCAACTCTCAATCATATTCTCTTTAATAATAGAGATAATGTACGTGATACCAGTCTAGGTGATGGAGAACTCTGTTCATTAATACATACCCTTTATAGAAATCCTCTGGTCAATTACAAATTATAACTGTTCCTTACCCCTTCTGTACTATCTGAAATGATTTTCTCACTTTGATAGAAAAAACAAAACAAAGTACTGCTACTACTTGGTGATTGGTATGGCTCTAAATACAGGGTAATTGAATGGCCCATGCAGGAATATTACTTAAAATACTGGCCAATTTCTCTCTCTAATTGAGTCTACTTATGTTGCTCTAGCATGAAAGAAAGCCATTGTGGAAAATGCATTAGTCCTAATGGGTTTTATTCTTCCTCTACTTACAGCAACACTGCTTTGACATTAAAGAATTTTGTAGCAGAGATCAAGATCCATTTTCAGATTGTGTGCTCATCATCAGAACAAATGTGCTCTGCACTAATTGCCCTTTTGTTTTTAATTGACCAGTTAATTAACTGCATCAGATAAATTAAAAATCCCAAATCCATTTTCTTCAGGTACCTTCACTGTTGTATTTTGGTGTGATCAAATTCCACAGATGGACAGAAGAGAATATGCTTAACAATTTTTACAACAGATTTCGAACCTCAGCATTCATGGAGTTATTTACTATCAAACTAAATCAATAATAAATTAAAAGATGAAATATTTATGATGTGAAAAAAATCTGGCTTAAAATAGGAAACCCTAAATGCCATTAAGTCAGGCAAAGTAGCAAGATAAATTGTACCATCACATTCTTTGTTTTCAGAATATAATGCTATCACTTATGATAATTGTTATGCCAGCTCTCAAAATAGGCAGTCATAATAGATGATAGATTAGTAATAAGATATAACACAGCGTGTTTAATGCAATCACAGAAGAAGCATTACTTCTTTTCTTAGAAGAGGCATGATTACATGTTAAGTTGTTAGCAGCATGAAATAAATGCAAATATGTTTGTTATGAAAATAGAATGATTTGCACATTTTTGTTGTTGTTATTAGCACAGCCACACTGTAGAACTCAACTCAGTCTTCAGTACAGTTGATCTCAGATGACTTTTGCTTGAGGAGTCCCGCTGAAAGAGATTAGTGTGGCAAAACCGATTTTCTAACTGCTAAAAAATCAGACTTTCAATGGATGCAGAATTTAAAGAGACTGTATAGATGAAACAGGCCAGCCCTTTGCTTGCACAGATGAGGACACTGAGGCCTACAGCAGGTAAATGTTTATTCCAATTCAGTTTAGGACCTAGAATAGACTTGGGACTTGCCAGCACAACCCTGTCAGAGGGTTCTCCTTACTAGTCATTCCTCTTGATCTACAACACAGGGCATGCCATCCAAATCTAAATAACTTCAGCTTCTGTGGGTTCATTTTTCCAAATGTAAAATGTGGGTAATTATACCTCAGAGGAATGCTCTCAGTGTTTATATTAATCAGAATAAGAGAATGCAGGATGGGTGATACTAGTTGGGAGGCTTTGTAATGTCCACTCTCCACTCCTAAAAGGGTGACAAGAAATATCTGTTCAGCCAAATCCAAGTTTATTAGACTTACTGCCGAAAAGGAGAATATACCTTGACACACTCCTTTAGCACTACCTCAGAAGGGGAAGTTATGGATGATATATATGTAGGATTTTACGGCCTGAGCTGAGTGATTTTAAAGTTGTTCTTGCAAGACAAGAACCTGAGTAGGACTGGGCACAGTTTATGGAATAATAGCTTTAGATGGATGGGCACCATGAGGTGAAACTCTTGATGTGCATCTTGAAATGTAAGTTTTATCCGGTGGAAGCAAATAACTAAATGATTTTTTGCTTTCAGTATCATTGAACATAGGGATAGGAATATGCCCGTTTTAGTTCCCATATAATAGAATGAATGGACTGCTAACCAACCGCGCAAACAGAAGTTGGGAAACTTTTTCTGTAAAGGAGCCTGTAAAGGATCAGATAGTAGATACTTTTGGTTTTGCAAATCATTTGGCCTTTGTCACCACTACTTAAATGGACTATTGTAGCATAAAAGCAGTCATACACAAGACAGTAACAAATGGAGTGGCTGTGTTCTAATAAATCTTTGTTTACCAAAAAACAATCAAGGACAGAGTTTAGTCCAAGGTTGCAGTTTACCAATCCTTGGCTAACGAATGACATGGAGAGTAGTTTCTAGTGGTTAAGTTCTTAGCCCAAACCTACTGAATATTTGATTAATCTCTGGAATAGTAAACATATCAGAAAACAAATTTCTGAAATATTGGGATTACAATGAACGAAGTGTATGCATTTACTCCATTATTTTTAATTCATATATTTTTGAACTTTGCTACTGTATAAGATATACATATAATAATACGTATGATTTTACATACACACATATATATATATACATACACACATACACATATATACATGTTAAATAGCAAGGAGCAGATTATTTTTCTTTTCATTTTTTGCCCCTTTCATTACAAATTAACCAAAAATTAATCAAAACAAGAATATTTATAGCAAGATATTATTAAAACAGATATGGGTGAGAAGTATTTTTTGTTGTTGTTTTGAGGAAAGTATAAAATCCGGGGAGCAGTATTAAAGCAGCAGAGAAGAAAAAAAAACACCTTTTACTTCCTTCTGTGTCTAAAAAAAGGTAGTTGGAATATGAGAATTTTTAAAAAATTCTGCTTTGCTACATTTTTCAAAGTAAAGAAAAACAAAACAAAACAGATCAGCATAGACCAAAAAATTACCTAAATCTAATAAATCATATTTAATAAAATATATATTAAGTCTTACATTTAGGTTTAAAAATTGATCTACTTACTTAGAATTGGAGTGGAGTGGGGAAAACTGATTTTATATCAATCAATGCTTATAAAAGGACACAACATATACATATGAGATGAATCTGGGCCAATATTTTTATATTTGCCTATTTTTTTTACATATTTGTCAAAAATCACATATAAGCAAGATTGTATTAATGAAAGCATAGTGGTCAAAACAAGGGAGGTGTTATTTCTGTCTTAACCAGCACTATGTAACCACATAGAGAAACTGTATTCTCTTCTAAACATCATGGCTTAAGAGGAATTTTGACAAATTGAAACTCCCTTCTCAGGAGCAGGGCGAGGATGATGAAGTGCCTAGCAACTTATGAGGGGCGGTAGAAAGAAATGAGTGTGTTTAGCCTGGAGAAGAGAGGATTTAGCAGGCAGAAAAGAGCCATCTTCAAATATTTGAAGGGCTGTCTTGTGGAAGAAGGATTAGACTTATTATTTGTGTCTCAGGAGAACAGAACTGTGACCAAAGGGTAGACATTTCAGGGCAGCAAATTTCAGCTTAGTATCAGCCCAGAGCATTTTAACAAGTAGAATTGTTTAGCCAGTGGTTAAATGTACTGGCTTTAAAACCTAGACAGTCTGGGCTTCTATCTCACAACCTATAGATACTTAATAGCTCTGTGACTTTAGAGAAAGTAAAAGAGCTTCACTGAGCCTGAGTTTCATGATAATTGTAATGGAAAAAGTATTATCTACTGCGTGGGGTTTATATGAGTATTCCACAAAATTGTTCCTATAAAGAGTAAAAGTGAAATGTTTTCTCTTTGAGATACCAAGTTCTTTATGACTAGGAGTATATAAGAGTAGCTAGATGATATCTTTTCTGGATATTATAGATGGCATTTTTTTAAAAGATTTTATTTATTTATTTGACATAGAGATACTCAGCGAGAGAGGGAACACAAGCAGGGGGAGTGGGAGAGGGAGAATCAGGCTTCCCATGGAGCAGGGAGCCCAATGCGGGGCTTGATCCCAGGACCCTGGCATCATGACCTGAGCCGACGGCAGATGCTTAATGAGTGAGCCACCCAGGCGCCCCAGATGGCATTTTTGCATCAAGGATAAGGTTAAACCAAATGACCTCTTAAGCCCTTCTAAACTTATAGCTTTTTAATTCTATATCAGAGTGGGAAACCAGAAATCCTCTGGACCAGGGTTCATCAGGTGGTGGTCCAAAAGCTAAACTTTTGTAGCAAAATATTTACACACTGGGAAACCCCTATAAAATTGGACACTTGGGCTTCTCTTTAAATATCTCAAGAGATATTTAAAGAACCTCACACCAGTCCAAATGGCTAAAATGAACAACTCAGAAAACAACAGGTATTGAAGAGAATGCAGAGAAAGGGGAACCCTCTTACACTGTTGGTGGGAATGTAAGCTGGTATAGACACTCTGGAAAACAGTATAGAGATTCCTCAAAAAGTGGACCCAGCAATTGCACTACTAGGTATTTATCCAAAGGATACAAACATAGTGATTCAAAGGGGCACCTGCACCCCAATGTTTATAGCAGTAACATCCACAATAGTCAAACTACAGAAAGAGCCCAGATGTCCATCAAGAGATGAATGGATAAAAAAGATGTGGTACATATGTATACAATAGAATATTACTCAGCCATCAAAAAGAATGAAATCTTGCCATTAGCAAGGACATGAATAGAACTAGAGGGTATTATGCTAAGCGAAAGAAGCCTGTCAGAGAAAGACAAATACCATATGATTTCACTCACATGTGGAATTTAAGAAACAAAACAGGGAAACATAGGGGAATGTAAGGAAAAATAAAATAATATGAAAATTGAGAGGGAGGCAAACCATAAGAGACACTAAACTCTAGGAAGCTGAGGGTTGCTGGAGGGGAGGTGGGTTGGGGGCAGGGATAACTTGGGTGGTGGGCATTAAGGAGGGCACTTAATGGAATGAACACTGGGTGTTATATAAAACCAATGAATCACTAAATTCTAGCCCTGAAGGTAATAATACACCATATGTTATCCAAATAGAATTTAAATAAAGAATTTTTTAAAAAATACGAAGATTTGGCATCACTGGGTCCACATTTTCACACAGTAACAATACAACAAAAATGCGTTAACAACAACCAGTTTCAGGAGTGCTTGGCCCTTTTCCACTGTTTGCCTGTGTCTGGGGGACCTCGACTGTTTCAGACCTATCTCATCTCACTCTTTCCTACCACGTGCTTGGTCTCTACCATCTCTGCCTGACGCCAGCTGGGTGAGACAGCTGGAGGCAGACTCCTTTTGGATTGTATGACAGCACAGAGAAATAGCAGGAGGAGGAAAAAGAATGAGATACCAGGGGGCTGGCTGAAAGGGAAGATCACAGGATGAAGAGTAATAGGACTTTTTGAAAACTGACTAGGCTCTATGCCAGGGATTGTACATGCACTGTCTCATTTAATTTTCCCAGCAGTCCTACAAGATATGTACAATGACTGCTCTCAGTGTACAGTTAAGGGGACTAAAGTTGGGAGGGGTAAGGAATTGGACAAAGTGCAGCCAACTAAATCAGTGGCAGAAAATTCCCTCATTTGACCAGTATCTGATTTGAATCCTGAGCCTGTGCTTTCTACCACAATGGTTAATTTTATAGATGTTACAATTTTGTCTAAAACTGGCTCTGGGAGATGCAGCTCAAATTTCTTAGCATTGAAAAAGAAAAATCTCTCCCTATTAGAGTTGCAAATGAATGATTCCTCCTTCATTGTGAATAATCTGAACTGTTATAAAGGTATATGGCACTGGGCAAGGAATCGCATCATGTGCTTTTCAGGCTTTAAAAAAAATGCATGCAGTAAAATATTATGCAAACCACAAGGTTAAATAAGGTAAACAAAATCCTGCAGGATTTTTCATTGTCTCTGCTACTTGAAGGTATATCATAACATTTGAAGAAAAAGGTATGGTACATAGTGTTGCTCAGACTTCCAGGATCCTGGGATTCTGTTTTCTACAGTGCTTTTCCTAGGGTGAATGCTCCAAAGAAGCACTTTGGGAAAACCTGATTCAGGCAAAAGAGCCCTGGACCAGAAAAGCAAAGGTCTCCTCCGAGTCCCATCTCTGCCAATAGCTAGTGATACAATCTGAGTAAGTCTTAACAACCTCTGTTCCTAGGTGGCTCATAGTAAATATTAGGACAGTAATATCTGTCCTACTGACTGCCCCTAATTTTTGTAGGGATCAACTAAATAAAGGATTCAAGAGAGCTCTCTAAATTGGAAAAAGCCCAAGATATACCTCAGAGATTAAATGACTGAAGTGTCTCTCTCTCCTGCATAACTGATCAGGAAGATCGGCTGGCTTCTAATCGCTTTCATGCCAATCAGTGATTTTCTGACCACACTTAATGGCATGTCTTCACTTTTTAATGCCTGGATGTGTGAATTTTCTGACCTACCTGGAAGAGAATTAGGAAAAGAAAATCTATATATTCATATTATCATGAATACATTAAAACTATGCAGTTGTAGGCTCTCTGCTAAGAACACACTTTCTTCCAAGGCTATCCATTAAGAGAGAAAGGGTGAAAAAAATAGTGAACATGCACAGCAGGACGTACACTGATTCCATTCTGTTCCCTTTGACTAAGGTTCATGGTCCTCGGCCCCTGGACAATTGGACCTTTTGCCTTCTCTTCCATCAACCTGTCCCCTGATATGTGCTCCCATTGGCAGTCTTGACCTCACGGAAATAGGAGTCGCCTCAGGAGGAAAATGCAGTTGCCTATCAACACTGTTGCTGCAAAAGTCTGGGAGATTCCTCTGCTATTGAGAGGCTAGAATTTTGAAAATAATAAAAAGGAGAAAAAGAAAAAAAACAACTCATTTGGGAACAGGGAATGCCATTACACTTCAGTCTCTTAAAGGCCCCCATTCCTTGACTTTTTGAAGTTACAGAAATGCGGATCAGGCTTTTTTGTTGAAGGTGTGTTATTCTTGGTTAAATACATGGGCCTTGAGAGGAGAGACTGTGGCAAGAGGCATGGGGGACCGACCTCATTCCCAGCCCTTGGTACATTCTATTGCCTTCGGAGATAGCATCTGCAAGCAAAATAAATGCACCTACTGACCTGATTAGATGCTTTCCCAAGGGGAGGGCATTAAGATACTGTCATAGATTTCCCCCATTTCATATATGCTTGCCCTCTTACTAACACTTGCCACTTACTAACACTTACCACTTGCCCTCTTACTAACAGGATTTAACTGCCTTCTAATTCATGTTCATATAAATAGTACCCACTTTTGTAAACTGATCTATGGTGTGAAAGGTGCTTTCCCAAATAAAATATCTTATCTTGATTTCTTAAATTACCAAGAAAAAGAAAGTAAGGCTCAGAGGGGCGCCTGGGTAGCTCAGGGGGTTAAAGCCTCTGCCTTCGGCTCAGGTCATGATCTCAGGGTCCTGGGATTGAGCTCCGCATCAGGCTCTCTGCTAAGCAGGGAGACTGCTTCCCCCCTCCCCTCCCCCCGCCTGCCTCTCTGCCTACTTATGATTCTCTCTCTCTGTCAAATAAAATAAATAAAATCTTAAAAAAAAAGAAAAAGAAAGTAAGGCTCGGAGAGATTCACTAATTTTCCTAGACCCACACAGGATAAAGTGCGCATACTCTTTTAAAAGCGCTGTTTTATATTATGTACCCTGTGGTGACTTGGGACAAAACTGTAAGCTTAATTTGTATCCAGATCTAGCCAAGAGTCTTGTGAGCTATTAACAGTGGGAAGGAGTTAAAAGGACATGAAAACCATACTTAGTGCCTTCTGCAGAGTTTCCCGAAGGGTAGACTGGCTCAGCTTGGGGTAGGGGAGCAAGGGGGGGGGGGGTTTGAACCAGGAATCTAAAGGGCTCAGAGAGAGTCCACCACTGCCCGTAGTCAGTGACATAATTTCTGTAAGTTCAGCAATATTTGGGGTCTCAGAATTCTAAATTGAGACGAGAGATCAGGCAATTCAACAGAGATAAGTAGGAAGGAAACTTCCAAATAATGTAATACTACTTCAAGTATTATTAGGTCAAAAGCACATAGACGGTATGTGCCAGAGCTGGACCTTGTACCCAGATCTTTTGATTTCAAGACAAGGGCCCTTTTCATATTATAAATAGGAAGCACAAGATTTTTGTCAGCTATCTGGATATATGTGCTTGGAATTACTCTGAAAGGAATATTAATTGGCTTCCAACACAGGAGGCAGGTTGAATGTGAAGGTAATTTGCGCAAAAGGTCTCAGGAAGGAGGGGCTGCAGTGAGAATAAGAGGAGAGTGTTGTTCTCAAAGATGGCATTGGTTCTGTTAGACCACCCACGTGTGAAAGGAAATGAGAAGAATAATAGCCATTGACTCAGTGGCTCTGTGGGCTCCTCAAGAGGAGGCAGTAGTAGGTAAGAGTCCACGCTTTGTAGCCAAGCTACTCATTCCAGCCCAGCCTCTGCCTCTCCCTAGGGGAGGGACTTGGTACAAGTTACTTAACTCTTCTGTGCCTTAGTTTCCTCCTCAACAAAATGAGGATAATAATAATAACTTCTTTCCAGGTTTGAGGTGAGGGCATCTTAATTCATATAAACTGCTAAGAAGAGCATCCCAGATGAAGTTGGCTCAACAAATAATAGTTGCTATTATTACTGTCATTGTTATCATCATTATTAAGTAAAAAAAAAACAAAACAAATTTGAAAGATCAGGTCATTTTCAAGGACACTTCTATCTTTGATTATGTTGGTCCATCTTCCCAGAATTCTCTAACTTTAGCAATCTGACAAGATCCGATAAATTTTGTTCCATGAATATTTTTATTATATCTTCATTTAGAAATGCTTTTGCTTTCCTTTCAACTTCTAATTGATATATCTTTAATGAAGGAATGAATGAAACATTTAAGGTATGTCTGCTTTTTCAACATATATTTTCCACCATCTATCTTTCAGGGTAGTGTCTGTATGTATATGTGTGCGTACGTCTGTGTCCTTATACACAGGAGGGGTTAAGTTACATTCACTGAGTGAGTGGGTGATTTGTTGGTACTTATGAGCGACTTAAATGTATTTCGGGGTGTTATGGAAAAAGTGATCCATAAGCAATAATAATTTTGAGAGTTACTGTTCTCTTTGTTATCTTGATAGAATTTAGCATAATCTCCTTGAAAGGTGATACACCAGACTTTTTAAATAAGGACAGTGAACAGAAGTAGGCTTAACCTGGACCACCTGCCTTCATGTGACTGAACAGTTGAGAATGAGAAATAAGTAAAGGAAGAATTCTTTTTGCACAAAAGTGACTCCAGGCAAGGATGGCATCACCCACCGCCTCTTTATATCTTTTTTTTTTTTTTTTTTTACCTATGTGTCTGGTATAACATCAATGGGACAATCGATCTTCAGGTCTCAGAAGAGGTGCATAACTTCCAGAAAAAGGCAATGACTTCAGATTCTGCATGTGGATTTCCAGTGGCTTAAACCTACCTTCCCAAATGTAAAATGGTACCCAGGTACAAGACATTTTTGGCTTACTGGTTACAAACAGAGTTTAAAAGGTTAAGAGTTTAAAAATGTATTGATCATGTTGCAAGATGTTATTCAGAGGTTTTAGAGTCAAAGAAATATAAGCACAGCTGCATACTTCACAGGTTTCAGGCCCAATCTGGTTGTCAATTCCCAGAACATACTAGTTTTTCAGGGGATGTACACATATAAATAAACCAAATGCATATAGAAAAGCACATACATCTTTTCTTTCCAAATCGCTTCCCTTCACTCTACCTGACATAAACTCCCTAATGTCCTGGCCAGAGTAGTATTTTTGGCACAATATTGTTCCTGATTTCTCTATTGCCTTCTGGGGACCTGCCTTTCAAACATCTAATGTGAATTTTCTCATGAATGCCAATGATATACAACTACATTTTTCCTTCAAACTTTTCATCCCTCAGGCACTCCAAGTAATCTGTGACTACTTCCAAGATATCCATAAGTAGATGAATAGCAATTACTTGTAATAGAGGGTAGAAAAGGCAAGGGCATTTTTATTGGTTCTGGGAAGATTTAACTACACTGATACAGCATTTACTGAAAATCCCCATCACCCCCAGAGTATGATGAATGGGCACCTCCATCTCATTTCTGCCCCGGGAGATTTCTGGGTACAAAGTGCCCTGAGGTCTTCCCTGCCACACAGAGAAGTTTGTCTCCATTCATTCTCACGTGTTAACTTCACTTGAGTTTAGTGAGCGGTGAACACTTTATTCACTCCCAATTCAAATCAAAATAAAGGTTTAATTTGCTTCCCTGTCTTCTGGGGCTAATTTCCATTCATTGAACACTCATACTTCCATTAACTCAAGGAGAACAACCCCCTAAGCAGCCCCTGATTAGACTCTGAAGGACTGTTTGTGTGGAAGCTTGCACATAGCTCCCACCAGCATTTACAAGAACCTCCCCTTGTGTACCACATATCCCCAGGCGGAACAGGCTATGAGACATGACCATCAGGCTCTATGTGACTCGTGGCTCATAATTCACACTCTACCTATTTCTGAGTTCTTGTGTTGAATTTCTAGGATACATATCATAGTCTTCCATCTCCCCTGCAGACTTACCATTCACAGTAGAATACCAAGACTTTAACTCCTGCTAAGTGTCAAGAACTTTTACCACATAGGAGAGATCAGAGCAGGCTTTAGCAGCACCCAGTTTTATGGAACATCTCCAGGGTCTGCCTCTTATGTTAATGGGTCAATCTTGCAGTTGAGAAAAACAGTTCTCAATTCCTTTGCTGTTCTTTATATTCTGACTTCAACTTTATTCTTTATATTCAAAGAATCTCTAGAGACAAAGCACAATAATAAGTTCTACCTTAATTAAGAAAGGACTTATGATAGTTGTTATAAACCTACTTAGAAAAAGATGACATGATTTGTATGTTGACACAAAGAGGCAGAGGCTTACCTATATATGTGCGTATTTTTCATACAGGTGGATTAATTTTTTGTCAAACATTATTTTCTTGTTTTGAGTTCCCCCAAAGTAGATTATGAATTAAGAACTTGAACTCAAGATTTTTGGGAGGTAACCCCAAGGAACAACAGAAGAGAAACAGGTTACTCAGAAAATGAAAATAAAGATTTGTTATCAAGCCTACTATCATTGTGGTCAACTAAATCTCAGTCTCTCTGGGGAACACTGGATACGGAACAATGTACAGTTATCCCAACTGAAGGGCACAGAAGATGGGTATTTATTTATCATTTCCCCATCCATTATTGATTGAGGGTTGCTTCTGGAAGCATTAACTCTTAGGCAGTTCTAATTTGTCCTGCATGGAGGAAAGCATGTTTTGCACGTGAAAAAACAGTCAGAGATAGGTTTCTATAGTATTAGCTAGTCATCAAGGTTGTAGTAGTGAATCTTGAGGGTGGGTAGTGGTGTGAGAAATTCACTCAGCAAATGGACAGCATCAGCTATAATTATTAAGCTTCTGCCATCTATTAGACATAGGGTTAGCCTTAATGTACAGTCAGTACCTTTTATAAAAATTGGACTTTAGCAAGAATTTTTACTACTAGCATACCAAGATTATTGCTATTAATCAATCTTCCTATTTTGCAATTGGCTTTTTCATTAAGTAAAGAGAAGATAGAGGAGACAGAACTTTTAACAGATTAGTCACACTAAAAATTAAGGTTTGGCCTTTCAAACCAATTTTTAAATGCCACATTAAGAAAACATATCTCTACCTAGACATGTATGTGTGTGCGTGTGTGTGTGTGTATGCATGTGTGTATATGCAGGTGTGGGTATATAATATACACACACATATGTATGTATAATATACATATATATTCAAAATGATTTAGTATTTAATAAGGGTAATGATGAAAATTGAAAAAGAAGACAAAAGTTATCTTATACAAATAAACAAGGCCTGATGTAAATAGTTTCCAAAAGCATGACTTGGGACTTGAAATCAATACTGATACATACACAGAAACTCATATACAAAACTAAGGCATGTACATTTAACATTCAAGTTACAGTATATGTGCTTCCAGCAGTTATCAAGTAGAAAGTGTTGTATGTACCAACACTGACGCTGCAAACTTGTTGGGAGTTAAGAAAAACATACTTACATAGCATTTTGAATATCAGAATGCATTTCACATTCCTATTTTTCCTTAAACTTCATAAATACATGTGAGAAAAGTATTATTCATATTTTAGCAAAAAAAAAATGGGAAGTGAGAATGAACAGTTGGGTGATTTGCTTTAGGTCACAAAACTAGGAAAGGTTGAAGCCAAAAATCAGCCCAAATCTTCTTCCAGCTTGTGCCTACGTACCCAAAGACAATGTATTCCTCACTACTTTTTCAATCAGAACTTTTGGCCAGACCAACAGGACCAAATTTCTTGAGCTGTCTGTGAATGTAGGGCTTGTTAGGATGCAATATTTTGAGTTCTATAATCAGAACCATTCCAGGCAAACAGGAAAAGTTGAGCCCTCTGATACTTAACACATGCACATAATTTTATAAGCACATGCTGAAGTCTGTGGTACTCATACTGCTCTGTATACATTCTCGAGAATCATAGCTTTAGATGAGCACACTGCTGATCTTTTAAGGTTAGTAATATTTATAACTTTCTTTTTTAAATTTTTTTTTAAAGATTTTATTTATTTATTTATTAGGAAAGAGATAGAGTGAGAGAGAGCATGAGAAGGGAGAAGGTCTGAGTGAGAAGCGGACTCCCCATGGAGCTGGGAGCCCGATGTGGGACTTGATCTCGGGACTCCGGGATCATAACCTGAGCCGAAGGCAGTCGCTCAACCAACTGCGCCACCCAGGCACCCCCTATAACTTTCTTTTTTAAATGAACCCATTTTTTCCTAAATGGTTCCCAAGAATGGCATTAGCTATATCAGTGTTCTAATATCCTTCTTGGAATGTATTTTACTCATTTTTTGCTTATATCCATTTTATAAATACTAAAAAGAAAACCATACAAATAAAAGAAGGCATATACCTAGTTGTTCCAATACTGAAATGAAGATTAAATGAGGTAAGAAATGAAAAACTACCTATCCAAAATAGCTTTGTAGAACTCAATAGTACACAGAAAGCTTGAGTTATTAGAAGTCCAATATCTTTCAATTTATAATTTGAATATATTTGGGTTACTAAAGGGAAAATCAGAAGTTCTAATGTTGTCATTTGATCAAAAACTTGAGAAACAAAAAGCTACAATGTTGCTGTGTAGTAGAAGGCTGTTGACATTCAAAAAGAAAAAAAGTTAGGTCAGTAGCTAGTGACTTTATCTCCCCAAAACCAGCACAGCTAAATTCCTCACTTCTAAATGCAGTGATTGCATCCCTTGAGGCTTCTATAGTACAACTGTTTATATACCTGAGTTCTGCTATATGTACTGTCTCTAATTTTCTGTGTGACTTTAGGAATGTATCTTGTTTGTTTGGATGTTAGTTTTTTAACTGACAAGTTGTGGAGCAGGGAGAAAGTCAAAGTAGACTGAGTTAGAGAAGCTGATCGGATGACAAGGAACACGATAGTTGGCTCTAGATTAATGGGGGACCACAAATAGGGGTGGGGCCCACTCTGGCCACATATGCATTCCTGTTCACTTCAAGGCATCATCATCAAAGTAAGCATTGTATAATAAAATGTCAAAAATACATTTACGGTACATAAATGTTGAAAGTTGTTGTATAAAAAAATATTCTGACATGAGAGATAGCAATTTCAAAATGATGGGATAATTGACTCAGGTAGGACAATGTCTTTATAATTCAACCATTAATAAATTAAACCATTTCAAGGTAAAATCTAACCGTAGCTAAAGGGAAGGCAATTACATAAACCCCGTTGGTACATACTTAATTTAGAATATTTCTTGTAGACAATGATTCCCTGCCATAAAATTTTTGAATTCCTAGGCCCTGCAGTGAGTACTTTCTCAATTAAAAAAAAAATACCCTTTCGGGGTGCCTGGGTGGCTCAGTGGGTTGAGCCTCTGCCTTCGGCCCAGGTCATCATCTCAGGGTCCTGGGACTGAGCCCCACATCAGGCTCTCTGCTCAGTGGGGAGCCTGCTTTTCCCTCTCTCTCTGTCTGCCTTTCTGCCTACTTGTGATTTCTCTCTCTCTGTCAAAATAAATAAAAAAAAATCTTTAAAAAAAATACCCTTTCAATTTTTTTTCTTGAACAATCTGTTCTATGTATATACACACTCACATAAAATTGAATGGCCATATCATATATTGAAGTTTCAGGTACTGAGAATATCAGCTCAACAATTGCGTTAGCTTAATGGAAGCCCCCCAAAATTTTAGGAAAACAGAAAAGATCCTCTCATTATATGTTAGGTTGTCTTACCCAGTGGGCAGGAATTCAATCAAAAAATACATTGAATGCTGAGAATACTTGATATCAAAGTAACAGACTAAAAAGTGAAAAATTCAATCATTGTATTGTTTTTGTATACAAGACATGAAACTAATTTACTGACTTGACAAATTTCCTCTGGTTGTGTCAGCTGAATCTAATAATTGGCCCTAATTCAATCTCATGATTATAGAGGAATAAAATATAGTCAGAGAGGTCTATGTGCTTACATCTATTTCTGACACTACATATCGATACAGATAAATTTGACTTGAAAAGTTTAAAACTCAAAGAACTTATGTCACTGAAAATAGATTTGGTTTATGATACACAAAGTATCAATCTTACAGAGTTTTCCTCCTTTGATCTATTACATAAAAATATTACTGGTATAGTAAGAAACATTTCTATAAAGTTCTAACTAATTAATAAATAATTTATTATAAATGACAAGTGGCCTTTTTTGTGGTGGTTGTGTAATTACTATCAAACTGTGGTAGGGTATGTCTTTTTTAAAATTTATTTTTATTTTTTTTAAAGATTTTATTTATTCATTTGAGAGAGAAACAGAGAAAGCACAAGCAGGGGGAGAAGGAGATGGAGAGGAAAAAGCAGGCTCCCTGCTGAGGTAGAAACCGGAGGTGGGGCTCAATCCCAGGAATTGGAGATCATGACCTGAGCTGAAGGCAGATGCTTAACCATCTGAGCCACCCAGGCATCCCGAGGGTATATCTTTTAAGCAACCACATTTCCATATCTGTTAGTAAAGTAAAAGAGGCATTTTTAACTTTTCTATTATATGTGCAAATAAATACTTTTACAAAAGTATATATAAAGTATATACAGTACATATAAAATATATGAAATGTATATAATCATAATTTATATATTATATATTATTATAATAGTTATATATTGATTATATATTTCTATATTATACAGTCTACATTATTATATGTATCTTTATCTACTTCTGATACATATAATATATGTCATTTAGAATGGTTAAGCTGCCAGTGATGTACTGATGACCTATAAGATTATTAAGAGACAAGAGAATTCAGAACCAGCAAGAAAAGTACTTTTCTCCAAATGGCTTTCCTTCTTCCTTTGGTTATGTGGGAAGTTCTTAGTTGGTCTTAGAAGGAGGAGGAGGCACGCAGAAGATACACATAAAGCTCTAAATGTAAAGATTACGCAATCTTTGTAAAAGCCTTTCTTATTTCTTCTGGCTTTACCCAAGGTATTGATTTCAGTCTCTAAAATGTGATATCTGCAACCAAAAAAATCTAATTTAACAAATATTGGTTGATGACCTAATAAGTGCTCTTCATGTCAGTGATTAAAAAAATATATATATAGAACAAGGCAAACACAGCCCCTGCCCTCCTGGAGCTTTTGTTCTAAAGATGGTATTGTTGGAGACAAAAAGGAAGTAGGCAGAATCACAATAAATAAAGATTGCAATAAGTATGAAGAAGGAAATAAATGGAATAATAAGATAGTGACCTGGGGTATAATGAAATGGGGAGTCACCGCCTCTACTTTAGATTGATTAGAGAGGATAAAATATCTGAAAACCCTTCCAGCTAAACGTACTCTTGCCTTACTGCATGCTAAGACAAAAGTGAGGAATGAGTCTAAGGATCAGATTTATCTTAACCAGAATAATACGATTTATTTTAATGAGAAACTATAATCAGTATATACTCATATACATGTATATGTTTTTTAATATCAAGTACTGATTAACTTCCTCTCCAATTCTTTATATTGCAATTGAGGAAATGGAAGCTCAGAAAGTTTGCCAGCAAAACAGGCAATGAAATCCAAAATTTCTCCAAACAATTCTCAGTTTAAATATTTGTACAAACATATGAGGAAGACAAAAATACTCTGAGGAACATAATATACATTTAAAAGATTCTGGTGGTTTTGGTATGTAGCTAATGGTAAAAGAAGAAATAATTTTGATAAATGCTAAGAAACATGAGAGTGAACAAACTGAAAACTATAATCCTCAAAAGGCAGAACATATCTAGCACACCATAATAACATGGTGTTAGCTTTTGCTTTAAATCTTCTCTCCTAAGATGATACTATCTCTGTGTATTGGGGCTTGTCAAATAACTATTAGGATATATTATCAGTACTCTGATTAGATTAAGTGAAAAAGCAGCTTTGATTTACGGACGTTCACATCACCGCCAACTCTTACTTGAAACACTTCTGGTCCTTCAAGCAATACTGAAACTTGAGGCATCTTGCTGACAGTGTGACTTATTTTTTAATATTTGTAAAGGGCAAAAAGTGAGAATGAGTTCTTATATCATTTTACAAGCTAGATAGCTGGTTAGTAGTCATTTTTATTCTGATCTGGTTTGAACTTGCACAACACTCACATTGCCCCTGGCATTTGACTGTGTGCAGATTACATTTTGTTTCTCTCTCCAGAAATTGGACACTGCCTGGGAAACCAGAAATTCCTAGAAAGTCATACTCCAAACCTACTGATTTAAAAGGCTGACGCGAGCGACTTTCTTTCGCCCCAATTTCCACTTTCAAATCTTGCTTGTACATGTGATAATTTATTCAAGAATCAACTCTAAAAATTAGTACTCTAAAACTCTGGGTCTGAATCTCAATCTTTGAACAAATACTGGATCAACCATTTGACATTAAAAAGTCAGATATATTAATAACTAATTACGGGTTAGGCAGAGTAGCAAAATTTTAGATAACAAAAATTAAAATAATGGTTATTTCTGTGTCACAGATATATCTGAGATGTACACACATAAAACACTAACTTACATTTCTTAATTCTCACCCTTCCTAAATGTTTCAGATAAAGGAAAACGAATTTGGGCTCATTCATTTACTCATGCAACTTCAAAAACAAAACAAAACAAAACTACATAAATGGCAAGATGTGTGTCATGATGATAGAGCAATTAGGATTGATAAAAAGAGCAAACAGAATTGGATATGATCCTCTAATACTTTACAGAAATTAACATATGATTTTAACAAGTTCTGACAATTGCAATGTTATAAGCAGTGCTGGCATTTGGGAAAAATGCTGCAAGAGTACTTTTCTTAGTCTAAGGGGAATCAGAAAACCATTCTGGAAGAAGTAACTGAGAACTGAAGCATGTGTAGAAGTGAAACCTAGTGATGGTGTTGGGGAGTAAGAGAGGGAAAGTGATATTCTGATCATAGGGAAATATATGTGTGGAAGATGAAAGCAAAAGATAACTTGGCTGACAGAAAAAAACTGAGGTTTGCTATGGCCTGAGCATGAAAGAAGAAGGTAGGAAGAAGGTGAGGTATTTTGAGGAGGCTGAAGAGAGTGAGATCAAGTAACAAGTTAGAGAGAGAATGGTTGTCCACACTAGAGAAACATTAGCAGGGTTGGCATAATTAAGAGTTTCTCACCCTGGACAATAATGAATATGTTGTTGCTAATGGATATGGCTAATCCCTGTTGTGTGGAGGAAAGAGAGCTATCCTCTCCATTGTAGACTTTTTAGCAACACTCTAGCCTCCACACATCAGATACAGTAGCACATCTTTCCAGTTACAATAATCAATATCTTGACATTGCCAACCGTCTATCAGGGGCGGGGGGGGGATCACCATTGGCCCAATACCACATTAAAAGGATTATACAACATGCCAACTGGAATTTATTCTACGAATGCAAGGATGGTTCAACATAAGAAAATCAATCAATGAAATATACCACATTAAGAGACTAAAGAGAATAAAAAATATGAAAATGTTAATTGATGCATGAAAATGATTTGACAAAAATCTATCACCCTATCATGATAAACACATTCAGAACACTAGGAATAGCAAAGAACTTACTCAAAATGATAAAAAGCATTTAAGAAAAACCGACAGCTAAAATTATACTCAATGGTAAAGGACTGAAAGCTTTCTAATAGGATCAGAAACAAGACATGTATATGCCCTCCTTCACAACTGCTATTCAAATTGTACTGGAAAATTCTTTAGTTAAGAAAACAAAAAATAAAAATCGAGAAGGGGAAAATAAAATCATCCTTTTTTGCAAATGACATGATATTTTATTAAGAAACAAAAGAGGGGTCCCTGGTTGGCTCAGTCATGAAGCGTCTGCCTTCAGCTCAGGTCATGATCCCAGGGTCCTGGGATCGAGCCCCAGATTGGACTCCCTGCTCAGCAGGAAGCCTGCTTCTCACTCTCCCACTCTCCTGGTTGTGTTCCCTCTCTCGCTGTGTCTCTCTCTGTCAAGTAAATAAATAAAATCTTAAAAAAAAAAGAAAGAAACAAAACAGATGAACATAGGGGGAAGGGGAAAAAAAGAGGGAGAGGCAAACCATAAGAGATTGAACTACAGAAAATAAACTGAGGGTTAATGGAAGGGAGGTGGGCAAGAATGGGCTAAGTGGATAATAAGGAGGGCACTTGTGATGAGCAGTGGATGCTATAAGTAAGTGATGAATCACTAAATTCTATTCTTGAAACCAATATTATACCATCTGTTAACTAACTGGAATTTAAATAAAAACTTGAAACAAAAAATTAATAAATAAAAAGGAAAAAATCCCAAAGAATCCTCAAAAAAGCTATTAAAATTAATAAATGAATTTAGCAGTTTCAGGGTACAAGATCAACACACAAAAATCAGTTGTGCCCTATGCAGCAGCAATAAACAATCTAAAAAACAAATCAAGAAAACTATTCCATTTGTAATAGCATTCAAAAGAAGAAAATACTTATAACTATAACCAAAGAGGCACAAGACTTGTACACCAAGAACTACAAAATTAGCTGAAAGAAATTAAAGAAAGCCTAAATAAATGAAAAAATTTTCCCATGTTCATGGATTGGAAACTTAATATTGTCAATTTGTCAGTGTCAACTACCTAATGTGAGCTACAGATTGAAAGCAATACTTTCCAAAATTCTTTTTTTTTTT
>CM052799.1:37760832-37789889 GCA_028533885.1 Nasua narica | reverse complement strand
ACATAGAAACTCAGCTTTCAACATCTCCAAGGCTTGATTTATCAGGTGAATAAAGCAACAGCTAATAACAAACTGCTTTCAAGTTATGTGATAGCTAGATCGGAAAGAAGTTCACACCATGAATACAAATATAGAGCTCTTCAATTAGTGCTATCACTCATCCTGCCATTACAATCATTCCTTTCCTCTCTTTTAGTTTACTTATATCCTCTTGTCCTGCCAAAGTCTGTGACTAGAATACTGAATACTCACATACTCATACATAACTGAAGAGTCTATTCTTTAGTACATGGATTGTATGCCACTACCCTCTTGAACTCTTTCTGGGTTTTCCGGCTGGAAATCATCTGCTCTTTTGAATTCTGTAATATTTTTGCTATCATACTGGCTGGCTGTGAGCATTCAAATCTCCACTGAATGGACAAAAAATGAATGGTGGCTGTATACGAAGAGAGAATTGTTCTAGTTGTGTGCCCATACCACGGAGAGATATCCCAGAGAGATGATTCTCTTAGCCCATTGTGTATGTGGGGCTTTTGACTAATATGTTTTAGTAACATGATACCATTACATGTAATTATTCATGAATTGCTGTGTGCAACCTGAGACAATCTGCAACTTAATAGAGGTCTCCAGTTAACACTAGAGCACTATCTAGGATTAACTAGATGACAAAGGAGAGTTACCACTGTATCCTAACCACCTGAGCCAATCCTCTAGGACAAACAGAGCAATGCAGATTCAATTGTCTCACTGTGCCAGTGTTAGTGAATTTGTTTATTGAATTTGATTACTACATCCTGCAAATATTTTTAATTATCTCTTAATTTAATCCTTAAGATTTTTAACGTTATTATCTTTCTTCAGAAATCAAGCCCTTTTCCTAGAATTTACAATGAAGTTATTCACATATTGAGCAATCTATTTTATTGCATTAATTACTCCCAGGCTCACATTTTTCATATGATAATTTGTTATTTACTTATCTTCTCAACCAATAATTAGACCATAAACTGAATAAGTCATGATTCTGGAAAAATATACATATGCCTCTCATTTATTCAGCAGGAGGGTACAAAAATTTGGCATCTTTTTTTCAGTAAGATGAAACTAATTTGAATAATATCAATATTTGTGAATGCATTTGGTTACTAGTTAATCCAAAGTAATTAGGCCCTCTATTTATTATTCTAAATATCTCTTGCCTCTTTAGAAGTTAAAAGCAATACATTACATCCACCCCAATCCTTCCCTTCTAATCTCACCACCTACCACTCACTTGAACTCAGTTTTCTTGTCAAGAACCCCAAGAGATATCAGAGTCTGAGGAAATGCACTCTTTCATCTTCACAACCCATTACCAAAAGTATTGCCTGGGAACTCATAAGTATTTAATAAGTGATAGTGTAATTAGTAAATGCTCCATTATTACTGTATTCATTATTCTATAAATGTTGTACATTTAGACCTCTCTCATTCATTTATCACTTCTTATAGTTGCTTTTCCACCCAATGAAACTTCTTCCTATTTTTCAATGCCATGGTCACTCTAAATCTTTATGCGACCTGCCTAGGAGGATCTGGTCCTTCTGACACTTAACACCACACTCTCCTATGAACCTTTGTGTCTGTTTTCCCTATTTTACTGTGAGCTCCTTGAGAAAGGAATTTCTAAGTACCTGAGAAATTACAGGTGCATTAAGGTTTGACTGAACTGATCCCTAAATTTCAAATAGAGTTTCCCCAGAGATGCTGGACAATGCAGTGTAGAGGTTCTCTAACTTTTTCTGATCATGTTGCTCTTACTGTCTCTGTAATTTTCTTAGGGCATTCCTAGGCCAAAATAAATATCTAACAATTTCATTTATAAAGCAGTTTAGTTCAAACAACTTATGTTCTAACAATGTAGGGGGCTGTTCGAAAATCATATGTATACACTGGAAAAAATACTTTTATTCCATTAATAAATAACCAGTTTTACTTATGACAAGTGTGCTCCTGTTAGGCAAAACACAACTTCTCAAACCTTGGAATAAGGGTGCTGTATGTTATTTCTTGTTCTATACTGATTGTCATGCAGTATTTGGTTCCTATCAAAACAACTTCTGGAAACCCAGCTTCAACAAAGATATGATATTGAAAGGAAAGCAGTACCACATAATGTTGAAAGAAACCTCAAAGTAGTGGTTCATGTAGTAACTGACAAATGTCAAACATCAGCAGTGTTTCTCTGAAACATTTTAATTCTGTCCTGCGATGCCTCTCTGAGTTCACTGGGGTGCAGTGAGGTGCCTTGGTTTTCAGTTTAGGAATGCAGAGTATGGTGGTAAAACCCACTGATTTTGGCAAAAGACTGCCTGGTTTTGAATTCTGGCTGTACTGTTTAATGGCTATTTGACATTAAATAATTTCTTTTACCCCTCTGGGTCTCATTTTACTTATCTATAAAATGTAGAATGATATCACTTATTTCTTAAGGTTTTTATGAAAATTGTTAGTTTATGTAAAGAACGTGGAAAAGTACCTGGGACTATATAATGTGGGTAGCTAGTCTTGTTACCATTACGCATTTGAACTGAGTATCACACATTTGCAAGAGTGATAAGTCTAATATTGTGTGGCATCCCTATATATCTTCAGCGGGCTACTACTGTCCTTATACCATCTATAGCATTTTTTTATTCACAATGAATCTAATGAAACTATACCACTTTAAACACACCAAGTAATTACTATAATTACTATATGTCAGCCACTGTGCTAAATCTTTAGATTCATTAATACTAATTAATCCTCTAAATATCCATAAGAGATAGGGCTACTATTATGTCCCAGTTTTACAAGTAAGAACACTGGTGAGGCTAGAAAAGTCAAAATATATGTCCCAGTATTCAAATCTAGATGTGTCCAACTGCCAGTGTGAATTCTTCACTACCCCCTCTTCGTTTGGACCAAAAGGAAAAGACAGATTCTATCTCTACACTAAGAATCTGAGATCTTCTCACAACTGAAGAAAGAAGAAGAGGTCATGAAACCAGGTGTAGGTTTGGGCCAGGATCCAGGAGGCCTTATATTCACATCACTCACAATGTTAGCTTCATCTCAATCACAATCCTGACAACTCTGTCAACCTGCTCATCATTTTTTTCCTGAAGTACTCATTTAGAGTAGAAGATAGAGAAATCCTCAGGGCTGCTGAATATTAAGTGAAAATATTAGCGGAGTCTTCATAAGACATGTTACCTGACTGCAGGATTCATCTATAAAAGGAATTTATTTTTCCCAAATTTGCCATCTTTGAAAGAAACTATTTTAGAAATGTTCAGAAGCTGGAATGTGTGCATAGTCCTCCCTCCAAGAAACAATGGATGGTATTGATTTCTTCCAGCCATTCACACCTCTATATGAGTTTATGGGATCCTAAATCAAGAAGCAATTTTTGTTTTTTGACAATGATATAGAAAGTACCTACTTTCCCCATGATAGTATACCTGCTTTATGTGTTTTTTTCAATTAAAAAAAAGGTTCTTCTATTGTTGAGCAGAGTTGTATATGTTTTAAAGCCAAACTTCTAATAAAAGTGAATATTTATATATCCTAAATCAAAAAGCAATTCTGCTTTTTTGACATTAATATTTAAAAAGATGATTCAAATGGAGAGTTTTAGAAGGGAGGGGGGTGGAGGAAGAGTGGGCCTGGTGATGGGTATTAAGGAGGGCACGGATTGCATAGAGCACTGGGTGTTATATGCAAACAGTCAAACATGGAAAAAACTACATCAAAAACTAATGATGTACAGTATATTGACTAACATAACACAATGAAAAATTAAAAAAAATAAATAAAAAGATGATTCTTCCATCTATTCTCATAAGACTCTGTTCACTGCTTTTTGAATGTCTGTGATGTAAACATCAGATGTAGAGAACATAAAGCACTTTTCCTGAAGAGGGACATTGGTCGAGTACATTTTTGGCCATGTAAAATATCCAAGGGTAACATAACAGCTAAATACAAGCGCTCAAATATAATACAACAATTTTAAAACACCATCCATAGGTAGTTTAAAATTGACCTACCCTTAAAAATAGCAATAAAAGAACTGTGTGGAGAAGAAATATCTGAAAATAATTTAACATGTAAAAAATTATATTAAAGGGGAAGAGTGAGAAGAGGCATTAACAATTTTTGAATCTGTTTGTAGTTCCTTTGTCAAAAAGTTGATACAGCTTTATACAAATACAAAGTATGTGTGTACATATGAATAGAAATATAGGTCTATTTGCTTTCCATTTAGATTTAGATCACAGGATCATCATCAAAATTGGTAAAAGGAAGAGAATAAAAGATACCATTTTTGTAGATATTACTCAGAACCTCTTTGTTCAAGAGTCAATAAATAATGTACAATGATTTATCGTACATTCTAAATAAGAATATAGTGTGAATATAGACTCAAATTCGTTATGCTATTTTAAAAGTCAACAGCATCAGAATTGCTGGTTCTGTTTAGAGTTAAAAATTATATCCAGAAAGACAAACTTCTTTTTTAACTGGGAAGAGAAAAACGATGTCAGATAATATCTTACAGTAGTATGACTTCTTTTAATGTACTGTAGGTTTATTTTCTTTTGGCTTTGATAGGTTTTAAACAAGAAAATTAACCATAAAAGATTATGGATTGTTTTAGGACATTACATTATTTTACTCTAAAATTTTGCCCATGTCTATAAAAAGCTAACTTTTTTTTTGAGAATGAATATGGAAACCACAGCCACTGGATTTGCATATTAAAATCTGAGTCTTAGTGTGTGCTCTGTAGTCTTGGGCAAGTCTCCTTACTTCCATAGAACCCAAGGTCTCAGAGCTTAGCAAGGACATTAAATTACTATCTACTCTACTGGAGTTTCATGTAATGCTGTTTTCTTCTTAAAATGTTAAGCTTAATTTATATGGCTATACTTTTTGTTATGTTAGTCAAATAAGAAAAAACTTCACTTTTGCCATGATTAATATTCAAATATTTCAAATTGAATAGATGAAACATAAACAATCAGGCTCACTGACCACTTAGTTTGTTATAATTTCTTTAATATTTTGAAGGTTATTTATAAAATTAAAAATACTCTGTTTTCCTGAGCGTTTTAAATGCTTGACCCATCAACTTTAGGACTCTAACAAGGAAAATACTTCTAAGTATTTAAATTTTGTATATTACCCTCATAAAATAGTAAATCTTAACTTCTAAATATTTCTAAACTTTTAAAAATAAAAGTTAGTAATTTGTTTTTATACTTTTTGATTTAAACTTTTAGGTTTTAGTCAGTTATTTAATTACAAAGTCTAACTGGGCAGAGGCTCCTTCAGAATTTTAAGCATTATTAGCATTTTATACACACCCACAGAAATGGTACTAATTAGCACAGACTTAATTCTAAACCTTAAATCCTAAGTTTAACTGAAAAGTATGAATACTATGGGCTTTATTTATGTCACTGTCTCTATTTCATTCTAAAATTTCCCGTACAGAAAGACTTTTATCCTCTAAGGAGTTTTACCACATAAAATGAATTAAAACTTTTGGGGTGGGGTCAGAAATTTGAGGACAAAATGTAGGCACTGGCAGCCAACTATGTCTCGGGTGATTTTTCTGTATAACACTCACACAGACACACTGAACCTTCATTAAAAGTATATCTATTATAACAACTGGAGACTTCAAGTTTAAACCCTTCAGATGGAAGTGGATTTTTGTGGGTCCTATTTACACTTAAATAGCTTCTTGTGATTCAGTTTTGTAGCCCCTGACTTAGGTAGCCGCTAACTTTGTTCAGCAAACTCTTTACAGCTCAAATATTCCATATCCATTTTATATTATTCTCACGTTGCTGGACCACAACTCTTATAAATACATCTCTGCCTTAGAGGTCACAACTCTGAAATCAGGCTACTTATATACATTAGCACCTAATAAAAACTGAAAGACTATAGAACAGAGAAGTGCATCATCTTCAGAAATTCACCAACACACCTGGAACATGGTCAAACATTACTAAACTACTCAGTGTTTATCACTTGGGAAAATTTAAAATTCTGGGCAATTTCATTTTGATCTTTTAAAGTCTAAAATATGATTAATGAAATATTTAAAAAGCAATCTAATTTTAAACAGGAAAGGTTATTTATTTCGCCCTCTCACAATATACACAATAAAAAGTGACATTTTTGACATCTACATGAATGGCAACTGCAAATGAACGTTCTTGAATTTGGTATGAATAAATATGCAGTCACATCATAATTATATAGAGAATCAAATCAATTTAACGTTTAGTTTTCCAATGAACAATGGGACTTTTAGGGAAATAGAAATGCCATGAATATAATTTTAAAGCAACAAAGATATATGACAGTCATTTCTCTACCTTTCATCTGTAAAGTACCTGTTTATTAACTAGGTCAACTGAGTTTCTCTTACCTACTGATAAGATAACACTTGAAGAAATCATTGTAGTTTTATTATCATCATTAGTGACCACGATGATATATATTAGCAAAACAAAATAATCATGCTATAAAACAGAAATCCATGTGGTAATATGCATTGTAACAATAAAATTATGCTTAAAAATATGAATTTTCTGGTTATATTTTTACCTCTAAATTGTCCTATGAGCCAAGAGAAATAATATGACGCTCATTAGACAGAATTCTAAAAATAATATTTATAAGCTGATATAAAAATAACACTGAAGTCCACAGTGTATTAAAGAAATCACTTAAGAAAATTATTAAGGTTTTCAAAAACGAAAAAAAAATAGTTCTCCATAATCTTGACCTAAGTGTATGGGTATCTGTAAAACTGTTTTATTGTTCTTCCTCCCAACCCACCTCAAAGACCAAAAATAGCATACATATTTTATATTTTGGTCTTAGTTCAAGTTCTCCCGAACTCCGCACATATAATACACATCATGGTGAAAATGAATCTAACAGAGATTTCTTGTCTATTTTTTGTTTTCCTTGGTCTGATATAATAGTCTAAAATTTCAAAGATTTGAAAGTCCAAAATTAACTACATACAGCTTTCAGAGCCAAATTTATGCCATGGAACTCTTGGCATATATTTTTTAAGATTTTATTTATTTATTTGAGAGAGACTGAACTAGTAGGGAGGAGGGGCAGAGGGAGAGGGGGACAGAGAGAAAGAGAGAAAGTGAGAGAGAGAAAGTAGACTCCCTGCTGAGCAGGGAGCCTGACACGGTTCAAATCCAGGACCTGGAGATTATGACCCAAGCCAAAGGCAGATATTTAACCGACTGAGTCACTGAAGTGCCCCAATATATAATATAATATACAATATATAATATATTATATATAATATATAATATAATATAATTTATATTTTTAATAAGGATATATAAATTAGGGATCTGCAATGTACAAAATAGGAAACTTGAAGATACTCCATAACATTTTATTTTCCTTGTAAAAAATTAACTAAGTGATTGTAACTGTTTGACTTATTTAATGCTCCATAACAAACTACCTCAAAAATTGGTGTTTAAAACAATTCATTATTTCTCAAAATTCTGTGGGTTCACTAGATAGTTCTTTCGATTTAGGTAGTGTTACCTGGAGTCACTGACACTGCAAATGGACTGGAAGATCCAAGAAAAGCTCTCTAAGCCTTGGCACAGGTTCTTAGCTGGGTAGCATACGTTTCTCTTCCAAGCAGCCTCTCTCTATGTATAGTTTTTCATTATTTAGGGATTCTATCAACTGCTCTTTCTTGCAGACACCACAATGTTCAGATACAAGTAAAAACTGTCTGGTTACTCAAGGACTAAGAATTGGCATGGTTTCACTTCCACTTTCGGTCAGAGTAAGTCATGAGTTCAAAGCAAAGTCAAGGGGAAGAAAACAGACATGCCTCTTAAATGGTATGTAGCATATACATACATGATGAACAACCTGAAAGATTATCTACCACAGTGAGAATCTTACTTGTCTTGGAAATGTTAATACCATTTTAGTTTAGAATGAAAATACTACAACTCTTGTTATCTGTAAAACATGAAGGTTTAGGGAAATATTCTGGAGTAATTTTCAGAAGATGTATTGTTTGATTTCCATATTGTTATTTTATATATTTTATGAACTTTCCATTTTGAACCTATACTTAAAAAATTAGTAAGCTTGGAGCACCTGGGTGGCTCAGTCAATTGGGCATCTGACTCTTGATCTCAGGGTTGTGAGTTTGGGGCCCACACTGGGCTCCACACTAGGTGTGGAGCTTATTGAAAAAAAAATTTAAAAATTAGTAAACTGTTATTTTCCTTTTTTTTTCAAATGTTATAATTGACAATTGTGTGAAAAAGTTAACATGTGGAACAAACAACCAAATTTCAGAATCCGTGAAATTCAAAACAAGGTTTGCTTTATTGTCAAAGGAGAAAAAACTAGGTGGCCATTCTCTCCCTTGCCCATGTCATTCCTTCTTGATTTCCATATCTACCTGATGCCAAATATTTGAACAATGAAAGATCAAGTTTCTCATATTGTAGACAAGATGATTATTTCAATATCTAAATCTGATGACATTACTTCCTTTTCAATAGTTTTCAATAGTTCCTCTATAATCTTAGGAAGAATATTCAAAGTCTTTACACAAGGTACAAAACCTCTTGGTTAGTTTCTAGTCTGTTTCTCCAGCTTCCTCTGGCACCTGGACCTTTGATCCAACTAGACATCAACCCCGCATTTTTCTCCCTCATCCTCGCCATGCCTCTTCCACTCATCTGCTCTACCTTCTACGTGAACTTTTTCCCCTCACATCCGCATAGTCAACACCTAGTCAGCACTCACCCGTGGAAGTTTTTGCTGGCTTTCCTTACTTGATCAATTTAGATTCTTATAGCACCATGTAGCTGTTCTTCTGGAATGCAGACACAGGTGATTTGATGATTTAATTCAAATATATCTCCCTGAAATGCTCTATGATTCAGAAGTACAAGGCATGTTTCTCTAAGCCATGATACTCTAAACAAAGTCTTAGACATGGTGGATAGATGATGCAGATAGTTACCAACTGAATGAATCAATGAGTGAAAATGCAATGAATGAGATGGCTGATAAGTGCATAGCAAAGAAAAGTTGATCACAAACTATACTTATTCTCAATATGTACAAAAAGTAAAAATGCATCTCAAGGGGCACCTGGGTGGCTCAGTGGGTTAGGCCTCTGCTCTTGGCCCAGGTCATGATCTCGGGGTCCTGGGATCGAGCCCCGCATTGGGTTCTCTGCTCGGCGGGGAGCCTGCTTCCTCCTCTCTCTCTGCCTGCCTCTCTGCCTGCTTGTGATCTGTCAAGTAAATAAATAAAATCTTTTAAAAAATGCATCTCAATAAAACAAAATGAAAAAGTTACCTGAAGTATTGAGTGAGACTGCTTAGCACAAATGAAGTTAGTGAGAGAGCAAAAGGGCCAGGCAGAGAATTTCTTGTAAGCAAATTAAAAGTGGGAAGTATTGCTACTACTTACCAATGTTTCTCACTGTCCTCTTTCAAAGTATGTAAGCTATTAGAGTTCTTCATTCCCCTGAGTGATTTGCTTCAGCCAATTAAATGTGAATTCAAGTAATAAGTATCACCTGGGTGGAAGCATTTAACTGCCACTGCAAGACACTAGAATTCTCTTTTCTGTAATTGTGGAAGAGCATATTTATATGAAATTTAACACTGAACTTCCTTAGAGATGTACACTGAGAAATCTTTGTGGATTCAAACTCCTAAGATTTAGGGGTTGTTTCCCTTTGTACACTGTTGCTGGGATTGTATGTTGGTACAGTCACTATGAAAAACAACATGAACATTCCTCAAAAAATTAAAAACAGGGCTTCCATATAATCCAGTCCTTCCAGTTTTGAGTTAAATCATTGTCTTAAAGAGGCATCTGTTTCCCAATATTTACTGTAACATTATTTATGATAGCCAAGACATGGGAACAACTTATATTCAACAATGGGTTAATGTATTAAGAAACTGTGGTATGTATTTAGACATACACACACATACATGCACACGACACACAGAAATACTGGAATATCTTCCAGCCATAAAAAGAAAGAAATTCTGCCATTTGTGACAAAATGAATGAACTTCGAGGGCCTTATACTAAGTGAACTAAAACAGAGAAGGAAAGACAAATGCTGTATAGTCTCACTTATGGAATTAAAAACCTAACACACAGAAACAGAGAGCAGATGAGCGGTGCCAGGGAAGGGTGTGAGGGTGGAGGTGGGAGATATGACAGAAAGTGGTCAAAAGGGACCAGGTCCCAGTTATAGGATAAGTAAGTTCTGGGGATGTAATGCTCTGTGTGGTGACTATAGTTAACAATACTGTATTGTATATATGAAAGTTGCCAAAAGAATAGACCTTACAAGTTCTCACTATAAAAAAAGGAAAAAAAAATGTGATTATGTGATGTGATGGATGTGTTCACTAACTTTATTACGGTAATCATTTTTCAAAATATACATTTGTCAAATTACTATGTTCTATAGCTTAAAATAACATGTTATATGTCAATTATATCTAAATAAGGCTGAAAGACAAAAAACAATGTGTAAAAACAGCACTCAGTAACATGCATACAGCAATATTTGATTTTGTATTTGTTGTCTATGCTCTCTGCTTAAAGTAGATTATATTGATATTTCCTGAATATAAGTCATTGAATAAAATGAGCAAGAGCTCTTGTTTAAAAAAAAAAAAAAGAAAGAAAAGAAAGATTAAGAGGTTATTTTTTTACTGCAGTATAGCCTCATTTATAAATGTCATGATTCTAAATAGAAATAAAACAAGTTTATTTGATGGCTTTTATCTTATTATTAAATATGCCAAACAAATGAATATATTCAAGGCCAAATCAAACAAAAATTTATTCCTAAAGTGTTGTTTGGCAAAGCCAAATATCTCATTATTTTTCTCAAAAACAAAATAGCATCACATATGAATATAAAAAGTTATACTAAGGTAAATGCAGGTTAACACAAAAATAAGTTCTTCAGCATCTGGAGAAGCCATTTATGAATCACATTCTTTGAGATATCTCAAAGAGAAATTATCACACATCTCACATATACAGTCTGTCTCTCTGTAAATTTATAAATTGTTGCCAGATCCAGAGATATTTACAATTACAGGTAAAACCTCAAAATTATTTTCTAGTACCTATATGCACTTCTGAATTGTTCTAATAGACCAAATCCCTGAAGACCATAATATACATCAACTCCAAAGTTGGATCAAATATAATTTGTAGTTATATAATAAATAACTACTTAAATTTTCTGACTGTTTCATCGTGGACTAGATTATAGTGGTTGTCAAGGGCAGAGACATAAATTTAACATTAATTATCATTTTAATATGTCTTATTTTTGACACCATTAGATTTAGATAACACTGTAACAGCATTATTTGGAATAAGCAAAAATATACTTCATTTAATGCTTCTCTAGTATATTTAGAATCTACACTCATTAGAGCAAGCATTTGTTGAGTGCCCACCACATGCCAGACACTGTGAGGTGCTGGAACTATAAAGTTGAAAACATAGTCCCTCTCCTTAGTAACTTCAAATTTATTCATTTAGATTTTATGACTTAAAACACAATCCATCTAAAATAGTGATTTATTTAATAAGACGGAGAACAGTAACTGGATATCAGTAGTTGTATATCACAGTTACAAAAACATATTTGGAAACATTAACTCATTCAGTTTTCATGTAGTTCTTTGACTTTGTGGAATCAGGCTACTGTATACACATAGAAACTGAGGTTCAGATATTATTTCACACATTTTACAAGGTTTCATTCCTAAAATTCAATTACATTATAAACTTAGAAAAAAGTTTGAAATGTGTGAAAAATAAGTGTGATCTTCTAGATGTATGTTGAACTTCTTGAGCAAAAAAAAAAAAATGCAATATGAATGGAAAAATGAACAAAGGATATGGGCTGACCTTAATAAAAGGAGCAGATACAAGTGCTTCATGAACACTCATGAAATATTCAGAACATATTTGTGGAAAAAAGGGTGATTTAGAGCAATATTGGAATGGAGTTTATTTGTGTGTTTGTTTTGCCAATCCAATTGGAGAGTACTCACAATATACGCATGTACTGTTTACAAGTATGTGGCGATGGGAATTTAGCTGCCTGGAAGTACAGATGGAACTGTCTTCCCAAAGGACAATTTAGTAATATACACACTGTCACCTTTAAAGTAATACATACCATTCAACACTGAAATTTTAATACTATGGATTTCTTTTTTAAATAGAACCAGAGATGTATATAAAATATTTAGTTACAAGGATATAGGTAGGCATCATATTTTCATAAGTAATAAATAATTCTAAAAAACTAAATATCTGATGATACATTATTGGTTTGAGAAAATTTATGGCACACCCATCTGGTGAATATCTCGCAGATTTTAGAGAATATCTATGAAATTTGAAAATATTCACAGTATGTTAATTAACAAGTTATAAAACAGAACATATAGATCCTCCCCAAAGGTATATTTTACACACACAATCACAAAGATGACTGAAAGGACGCCATAGCTTGAGCAGCATGATAATCAGTAATTTTTCTGCATTTTCCAAATTTTCCATAATAAAGGCATATAACTCTCATAATCTGAAAGAAGGATTAAAATAAATGATAATTCTTTATCAAGTTAGTCCCACTACTGGGTATTTACCCAAAGAAAACAAAAACACTAATGTGAAAAGATACATACACCCCTATTTTTATAGCAGCACTATTTACAATGGCTAAGAAGGAACCCAAGTGTCTATCAATAGTTAAATGGATAAAGATATGATACATACACACACACACTTTGAAATATTACTCAGCCATAAAAGAAGAATCAAGTCTTGCCATTTGTGACAACATGGGTGGACTTAGAGGGTATTATGCTAAGTGAAGTCAGTCAGATACAGAAAGACAAATACCATATGATTTCACATATGCGGAATCTAAAAAAACAAATGAACAAAGAAACAAACCACAAAACAAACTTTTAAATACAGAGAACAATCTGGCAGTTGCTTAGGAGGAGATAGGTAGAGGGATGGGTGAAATATAAAAAGGGGATTAAGAAGGACAAACTTCCAGTTATACGACAACATACTCAATAGAGATGAAAAAGACAGCTTAGAGAATATAATCAATAATATTGTAATGACATTGTATGGTGACAGATGGTGACTATACTTATTGTGATGAGCACTGAGTAATGTATGTAATTATTAAATCAATATGTTGTACACCTGAAACTAATATAACATTGTATGTTAATTTGTCAATAAAACTAATTAAAATAAATAAATAAATGACATTTGTTTTTTTCTTTACCTGCTATATAATTTTCCGAAGCTACTTGAGAATTTGATGTAGTTTGCAAATTTTGAACAGATTTCATCATCTCAGTAAGTCCATAAGTACTAGTTACTTGAGAATGAGTAACATTCAGGCAAAGGAGACAGGATATGTGATTAGACAATTATGTGAACATATATAACATGAGATGCTACTTTTTGCTAATGCACTCTTTTTTAGGCAGCTTATGAATCCTTTGCATAACCCAGAATATATCACTCTCTATCACAAGTGAGGGATAATTATTATTCCAAGCAAATACATGTATCTTTTAATGTAGTCCTTTGCTATTTCTCTCTATGTCACAGTATTTTATCTTTAAAAAATTATCCAGGAATTAGATAATTTATTAACTTCTAATGCTCATTTCTCAAGTAAGATATAAAATTAACAATGTTAGTCACCCAACTGCTAGAGATGAATGCTTAACTGAGTTCAAGAACACATATTAAAATTTTAACTTCTCAATAGCAGAACTCTTCTCAATCTTATTCAGAGTTTAAATATCCCCATGACTGGAATGGCATCAATCTCACAGTAAGTTTTTAGGCAATATTTGTGGAAGTAAGGTGTTAGTGGAGACCACTGTCTACTATGAACGGGAACTGGAAATTCAAAGAGGAATCAGCCAAGGTCCAGGCTTTCAAGAACTTAGACTCTGTGACAGAGCACAATCACAGTTAATGAAACAAGTCAAAATATGACTCAAACTTCTGTGAATACCAAGTATTTTTTTAAAAAAAAGCTAAGAAAAACTCTTTAAAACTATGTTTAGGGTGCCTGGGTGGCTCAGTTGGTTGGGCAACTGCCTTCGGCTCAGGTCATGATCCTGGAGACCTGGGATCGAGTCCCATATCGGGCTCCCAGCTCCGTGGGGAGTCCACTTCTCCCTCTGACCTTCTCCCCTCTCATGCTTTCTCTCTCTCTCTCAAATAAATAAATAAAATCTTAAAAAAAAAAAAAACTATGTTTATAAGAGTGGCAACTAATACTATGCATCACATTTTTCAATCATCTATAAACATGAAATTAATGAATTTTGGTGCTCTGAGATGTTATTTAATTAAACCTTAAAATTACTTTTACTACTGCTTTATTAGTAATATATTTTATTTAGTTATAATATTAATATTGGTAATTAAGTAAATTATTTATCTAAATTAACTAGACGTTTTGGATAAACTGAAGTGATTTCATGTACAAATGAAAGCCTAAAAGAAATAACATCCAGGGCTGTAAATTCTGAGAACAGAAAAAAAAATATTTTAGGACATCCAAAGATATATTCATGAATCTTGAAACTTCAGTAACATAAAATGATTTGTTGTTGTTGTTCCATGCTTCTTTGTGAAAAATGACTTTTACCTATTAAGTAAAGAAACCACTAATGGTAAAAGGAATTGTCTCAAGTATTGGGCAGGTAAGGAATGTGTGTTTTTTGTCAATGTATGAAAACTTATATCTGGCTTTCTGTGTTAAACTACACATGGCAAAGAGGTGATTTTTCTCTTAAATTTCAGTCTCTCTTTTCCTATAATAAAGTTGTTTCTGTCACTGTATAATCATTCTGAACATCTTATGACAAAAGATGGAACTAGAATGAAGGCAACAAACAGAAAGCTTTCCACACCAAAGTACCCTGTATCTTGACAGGAAGATGCAGATAAAGCCCTCATTCTCCTGTCTACAAATCACGGAGACACAGTTTGTACAAAATATCAACTTAAAATAAAGTAGGCACCTCTGAAAAATACATATATTATAACCAATATGCTAATTTAAAGAGAATCCTTGAATATACACTTCTATGTTAACTTATAAATAGGAATGTCAGAATTAGCTTATCTGTTAGTGCCACATATTCACAATTAAGCATGTTTAAGAATTTGCTGACTAACATTAAATACCCAGAAAACATCTTCATGTTATATTAAATTACCTTCAAAAAATTTACTTTCTATCAACACTTGAGTAATTGTAACCTTTCCATCCCAAAAAAACTTTAAGGACTTTCTCTAATTTACTCTTATATCAGCTGATAGAAAATTAGCAGCATGTCTGATTTCTGACCTTCTCTTTCATTTATTGCTCTTTACTGACTGGAAGATTTTGACAGGTGCTAGAAAGGAAAATTATGTTCTTCTGCTAAGAGCTCTATTCCAACAAGTATATTATACTCCTGATATTTACAAAGATACTACAAAAGTCTCCTTACATAACCCCTTTATCATACAAATGTAAGAGAAGCCAGATCAATTAAACTTTAAAATAATGGACAAATAAAATCATTGAAAATAAAATGTTCATATTGGCCTCTTACAAACAAGGGTGATAAATTACTAGAAACTTACAGAATGTCTTATTTGAGTTTCTCCTTCCACCCTTAAAAGAACATTTATAAAAAATCCATCCAAAATTCTCACTTTTAATCAACAGAAGTCATCTAAAGGTAGAGTGGTCTGTTTAAGCACTCCATTTAACGTTTATTAGGAATTACTGTGTTTATAAAATCCTTAAAAAGAAAAAAAAAGGGCGCCTGGGTGGCTCAGTTGTTAAGAGTCTGCCTTTGGCTCAGGTCATGATCCTAGGATACTGGGATGGAGCCCCTCATGGAGCCCTGCATCAGGTTCCCTGCTCTGCGGGAAGCCTGCTTCTCTCTCTCCCCCAACCCTCTCTTTGTGTTACCTCCCTCCCTGTGTCTCTGTCAAAAAAAAAAAAAATCTTAAAAAAAAAAAAAGGAATTACTGTGCTGACAAACATTTTGAATAATTTCCTCTATATTTTAAGAATTTGTACACCATTAAACATAGGAATTAATATAGCTACCACCTCTACAGAATATGTAAACACCATCAATTGGCCAGCTTTTCTAACTACATCTAGAGTGTTTCCTAGCATACTGTCTGAATGAATGACAGACCTTTCGGACTAAATCAGCACTTCAGCACTTTGGTAAATTAAATTGTTTGAAGAATTAATGGAAAGACATATACAATTGACTTCACAACTTCTTATAAGCTAATGTGATGATCTAGTGAATAACTAAAAAATCATGGAAAGACATCTTTGATTTCTGTGAAAAATCTTATTTTAACCCCATAATTAACTTGTGGTTCAAGATTTTGGACTGAGTTTATACCTTGACCCCTAAAGCATCACTAAACTGACAGAAACACACCAAAGGAAATATATGAAATTGTAAGAATACCAGGAAAAAATAAAGTATCAGGAAACCAGAAAATTTGATGACCTTCTTTTTGGTGAGAAGCAGATGAGGAAAACTGTAGTGAACATGGCAGTATATGATACTATGCAATATGCTGCAGAAAGGTTCTACCATAGAAACATAGAATGCTATACAAGAATACTTTAAAATATGCATAATCTAGGTTGTAAACAAGAAAGATAAATTGTCAGGGACCCAAAATGAAGAGGAAACTCAAAGTTAGATTGGTGAAGACCCAAAATGAGGAGGAAACTCAAAGTGAGCTAGAATAAACCAAGGAAAAGGGGACCCTCCACAAAACATTGGACTTTAAAGGATTCTGCTTATATGCTGGAAAGAAAGGGTCTTTAAAGGATTCTGCTTATCTGCTGGAAAGAAAGGGTCTTCCAGAGATAGGCTGAAAATCAAATTTTTGCCAAGTTTGGTTGTAGGGCCTAAATTTATTCTTTCTGCATATTAAGATAATTTTAGGCCAAAAATTACCATAGAAGCTAGTACAAAATGGGAAAATTACAGAGCAAATCTAGAGGCAAAAGTGAAACAATGCTGTAGAGAAGCATCTTCAATGTGATAATGCTGGTCTCTCATGGGAATCAACAACTGCTAAGGTGGATCTGTCATAAAAGAAGATTACAAACATCAAAAGGAATAAACCGCCATGAGGGAGACTCAGCAAACACAAATTATGAAGTAATCTGTCCCTGAAAAAACTAAAACTAATTGAATAATCAAAAATCAACCTCAAAATAAGATAATTTTAAAAATAAACAATAGAAATTGCAGAAATAAAAAAATATTTTCTGAAAAGAAAAATAAATTTATAAAACACAAATGGCAGGAAACCACACAGAGTGAAACACAAAAAAAGGAGATATAAAAATACATAACATAAGACAAAGATGAACAGAAGAAGGTTTAAATACTTAATGAGCATCTTAGAGAAAATAAAGATGGAAAAGGGATAAAAGTAAATATATAGTAGCTGAGAATTTTTCAAATTGAAGCTAGACAGATTTAGGAGCTTGTAGAGGCCAGAGTTGTATAAATTTAAAACAAATCCACACCTACACACATTGTAATGAACCCAAAGACATCATTGCAAAGAGAAATTTTTAAAATCTACCAGAATGAAAGACAAATATATCTTCAAAGATGTTATAGTTAGACTATGAGCAGTCTTCTCATGAGCAAAATTATATTCCAGAAGAGCAATGAACAAAATATGCAAAAAATGTCGAGAAAAAAATTATTGGTCATCATGGAGTTCTGTAAGCAACTGTATTCTTATTTTAAAATGTGAGAAAAGTAAGTAATTTTTAGAAAGATAAACTATAGGACAGTTTAAGACTGTTTCTATAATGATCTTCAAACGGTCTTCAGTACACAGGAAATGAACCCACAAGATGTATGTCTGTAGTAAGAAGAAATGGTTACTAAATAACTCAGAAAAACATGTCATAAATCTAAATAAATATTGATAAATATTAGGAGAACCTTAAAAACAAAGTAAAAATAAAATAATAGAAATATGGACATTGGCAAAAATATCTTGGAGGAAATTTAAAAAAGCCATTGTTCTGTTTGTGAAAAGGATATATATCTATCTTTAGCTCTTTTTTTGAATATATAAAGATTTATTTTATGTTAAAATATTTGTTTGCTGAAATGTAACAAATTATCTATTTTAACACAGTAAAAGTTGGAAGAAATGAATATAGAATGCTTACTAAATCCAATAAAGGACAGTAAACAATAAATAGAATAAAATAAACTGTTGAAAATATCTCTGGGAAGTGGGATTAGAAATATGTGGGAAGATATTAATTTTTTATTTTATTATTTTTCCTATAGGTTCAAATTTTATTGTTGTTTCCAGGTTCACAGAGTACTTTTTTTAGGACATTAAAATTTTAATTAAAAAAAGAAAAGAAAAAACAAAACCATATACATCAGAAGAGAAATTCACAGGTATTTTGTGATGGTTTTCTTTGGTGAAAGGAATTGTGGCTTATTTTTTTCTTCTGTTTTTATGTATATTGTTTTTATAGTCAGAAAATTAAATTATTTTTCTTGATCAACTCTGATTGTTTGGTGCATGCAGAACTATCATTTCTATTTTTAGGCTACGTGAATCTGAGGACCAGAATTTCTGAATCTTCTCAAGATTCTCTGTGCTCCATTTTCATATCTAACTATAATTTACACCTCCAAATTTAATACTCTACTACTCATAATTGGTTAAATGATGATTATAATTTTTATTTTTTTCATTATTTCATATTATTTTTTCCCAATCAATCCCAAGGCTCATAGATAAAATGTTGCAATAGTAACACTAATATAAAAATGATCAAATAACTAACATAAAGAGTGCTTATTAATTTCAAGGCTTTCTTGAAGATATTTTTTACAAGTTAACCTACTTATACCTCTTGCTATTACTATGAAATCAGTTCTACTATTATTCTCATTGTGGATGGGAAATGGAGGTGCAGAAAGGCTAAGTAACTTGCTTTAGACCCCAAAGCTATTCCATGCCAAATGTAGAGAAGAGCAAGTACATAGCTGGTATGCAGCCCTTCATCATAAGAGGCCTGCTTCCAGAATCTTGGTGTCACTTTATACACACTCGAGAGAATGGAACTTCTTTTACTAGTAAGATTGTTTTGTACTTCATAGGATACATGACTCTCTCATGGCTTCTTTAAAAAATTTCAATATCTAAGTAATTTCATTCATGTATTCATTTAATTGGAAGGTTGTTATGTATAAATTTTATGTCCATCCTACTGCCATAAAATACTTGAGACTCCTAATTTTGATTCATGGTACTAGGACCCAAATTCACTCTAAATTATCCTAAGATTCCTTGCAAGATAGTTCAGTAGGCCACAGACTTCAGTGTTAAAGACTGATAGGAGAATAAAAGAATAAGAGAATAAAAAATGAAAATATAGTAATAATAAAATAATAAATAAAAGAATAATAACAGAGTACCCAATGACTGACTCCATTTTTTTTTCTTCCCTAGTATGCCCTGTGTTATGTCTTCATAATCAACAAGTATTAGATTATATAGTACATGGGGCACCTGCGTGGCTCAATGGGTTAAAGCCTCTGCCTTCGGCTTAGGTTATGATCTCGGGGTCCTGGGATCGAGTCCCACATGGGGCTCTCTGCTCAGCAGGGAGTCTGCTTCCCCCTCTTTCTCTGCCTGCCTCTCTGCCTGCTTGTGATCTCTATGTCTGTCAAATAAATAAATAAAATCTTTAAAAAAAAGTTTATATAGTACATATTCAATTTTGACTAGCTTTTTTCAATATGAATAATGGGAATAATTTCATTTTCTAATGAAGTTTTTATTTCAAATAATTCTCCCAAACTGAAAGATTTTTATTTGAAGTTCATTAAATAGAGATTTTAATTCCTCTTTTGTTATACAGAAATAGCAAAGAGAAAGAAAAACATGATGTTGGTGGGATACAAAATCAAAACAGAAAGCCTTCTGTCTTTAATAAAAATGTATACATACACAGCCCCATAACATAGATTATGAAACACATTTCCACTGCTGACAAATACTAAAAAATCAAAAACAAAAACAAAAACATGGACCTACAAGAAGTGGCTGGGTGGAGGCATATAGGAAAGCTGACAAGTACCTTCTCCTTCATTTACTTTTAGGAGGATACAGATTGTCCCCAAATCTGATAGGTTACACTCCCTGCCCCCATACATGCACAGCTTCCCCTATTATTAATATTGCCACCATAGTGTACACTGTTTTACAATTTGTTATAATCAATGAACTTACACTGATACATAACTATCACCCCAAATCCATAGTTCATACCAGGGTTTACTCTTGATATTATATATTCTATGGGTTTAGACAAATACACAGTGACATGTATCTGCCATGACAGTATCACACAGATTGTTTCAGTGCCCTAAAAATCCTCTGTGCTTTTTCTATTCATCCCTCACGCATACATTTTTGAATAAAAAGAAGATAGAAGGGGAAAAAACTAAGAGAAATGTAAATCTCAAAAAATGTAAATCTCAAAAATGTAAAACTGTATCATCACAGTTTGAACAAAGTACTAGACAATTACTCTTATACAGATTAAATATCTCTAAAACATAATCTTTCCATGTATATTTTTAAAAAGAAAATCAAAATGAACTGAAAAAGTATGAAATTAAAAATAAATTTGGATAAAATGATAGATGTGGAAGACAGACAAATGAGATCCAACATGCTCATAAGTGGTGATCCTAAAAAAAAAGGAAAAAGTAATATAATAACAATAAAAAAATCAAATATGGAATGTAACAACAAAACTGAAATATAAAAATCTCACATCACTGCAGTACATCATATTTAAGCAAATTTGATGAAGACTGCCTAACTCTAGAATATACTATGGCAAAAAACAAAGAAAACAACAACAAAATACCCAACAAACAAACGAGCAAAAACCCCAAAGAATTAATGTGGACATACATCAAGAAGAAGCAACTTACATTCAAGGGTGGAATTTCAGACATACCTAATAACCAATGGACACCAACATTCAGTATGGGAAGAGTCTCCAGCATTGTTTACAAATATTTATAAGTTTTTAAAGGGGGAAAAATACATTTGATTCAAGAAGATTAATGTCTCTTCCATGTATAAGACAAAAGAAGAAAATGTTCTATGTAAGCACATAGGAAATATAGCATCTATGACTGTTTCTTTGGTGGAGGGGTACTACTTAACAATGAAATTCAACAATCCAAGAACTAATTCAAAATTAAGAATACAGCAGTGATGAATTGAGTAGTAAGTAACTGGTAAGGACTGATTTTTTTCTTCAAATTCCAAGGAAGTCTAACCAAAATTATGTGAATTAAGCCAGAATGTAAATACTATAAATCTCAATAATGTAAAACTGATAATATAATTGAGGTTCAGGAGGTGTATGTAAGGAAAATAACCATAAAGTATATAAAGTTAAATTTCTTTAACAAAGACTTACAAGAGATTGCTTAATATTTAAACATGCATCATAAAAATGGTGACTTCAAACTACTAATATTTTCTTAATTTTTGTTCTTAACTCAAGTGTTATTTTTATGGACCTAATATCCCTTTTTTTGGGGGAAGTGGGAAATAAATATCTGAAATTCAGCAATTTCTTCATTTCACATCAGCTCTATTTTTTTCCATTTAATCCAAATCTAAAATAAATTCAATACTTTTTTTAAAGAATAGGGTAAGATCATATTCTTTTAAAAGAATATCTATCTATCTATCTATCACTGATCACATTATCTAAATACTTATCTGCCAAAAACAAACAAAAATGTATGATAAGAAAGCATTCTTCTAAAATCTCTCCCTCTCATTTTGTTATTTGAATTTAGGCATAGGATGTCTGCAAATATCATGATTGTTTTTTACAGGTGACAAGATTTCTTTTTTGAAATTTTATGTTTAGCTTGAGTTATTTTTAAGGAGTATAGCTTATGCTACTGCATTCTAATTAATATGATGCTAAATATGCACATGGAAAAAAAATATTTCATAACCCCCTCCTTCCACTAAAATATAAAGGCACAAACTTACTTTTGTATTACTGAGTATTTTCATTTGTCAAAACCACAAAAGTATGCAAACAACTTAATATACCTCACATTCTTTTCACAAAATAATTGATTTTTTTTTTGTTTAAGCTAAGACCAAATATGTATTAATTCTCCAAATGACAATGTGAATTTATTTTCATTAGGGAAAGTTACATGGAGAATACTAAACAAACTATCTGGCACTTCACTAGAAATGTTCAAAGGAAATAATGCAGTGCAGTTTATAAATGACAAGCTTTTTGGCTAAGATGTGATAAGTTATGCATTTATATAACCTCATAGAAACCCTTATAAAAATTGCAAATTTATATATTTGAAATCTCTGAATTGCATAGCCATGATATTGCTTTAAAAAAATCACTGAAGCATCAAAGACGAAATGACTCTGGATTTGTTTGTTTGTTATGCAAATCATGTCAGTATTGTGTGTGTATGTTTGTTTTCTGAATTTGTGTAGGTTTACAAATGTGTGAGAGGGGGTGGGGCACGGGAGAGTGTGCTTAAATATCTTATAAAATACAATACACATAAATTGATGAAATCTTTAACAATAATAAAGATAATCCCATCAGACACATGAAGATTGTTTAAAACTAGAATCTCAATATTTAACATATGGCTCTTTATGTTACAAAAATTTTTTAAAAACATTGCCACTGTAGATATGATTATGAATACCTCATTTTCCAAATTGACTCTGTGTATTTCTACTGTTTTCCCCATTTTCTCTCAGTATAACTTCCGTTTAGTGATTCTGTAAATATTTCTCAGAGGACATAGTCAGGATGCTGATTATTTAAACATAAGTAGTTTTCAATTGGAGAAGCAAGAACTATGAATTCCAATTTCTCCCCAAATCCCCGAAGTTGACAGTATTCCATTAACATAATGGGTTATACATGGCTAATCTCAGAGCTCGTATAAGTTTTGTTCCCAAGTTATCAACTTCTGAAACTTTTCATAAAGTATTACAGGTAGCTTAATACTGACAAGCTTAACTATTGTGAATGGAAACTCCAAAAGCTATTATCTGGAAGCTGGGTGAAAAGCAAAATGCCAGACAAAATTTAGTGGGGTCATGTGACCTTTAGTCTTACACTGCTGCCCTCACCAAATCCCTCCCCCAGGAAACTTTTTATAACTATTCCTTTAAATCATCCATTGGACACTGCAAACCCCACCCCTCTACCGTTTGATGAAAAAAAATTAGCAATAACATTTTCCCATTTGCCATTACAGAAAGGGCGTGAAACCATCTGAAAGTACCAGAATTAGCACTGTCATCCCGTCTTGCCCATTAGTTTTACTGCAGCAAAGACTAGTGAAACACTGAAAAATGTACCTGTAGTCTCTCTTTCCCTGGTTTGATCCTAAGCTCCCCAGAATACAGATTCAATACATTTTCTCTCACAAGGAATAAATGCATTTTAAGCGTCAACATCACAGAAACATAGCATAAATAAAGCAGTCACTTCTCCCCCAAACCCAGCTTTTACCTGTTATGCTAATACAAAGACATTGAAAGGAAGAAAAGCTGCAGCTTGCCCAGCAAAATTCTCATTGCAGCAGACAGCACAATTTTGTACTTACAGATCTTACCAGGGAAATGTCTCGGGATCTTTACAATTTTTCTGCAGAACTCTGTTTCAAGCTCTCAGCCAGGCATGCTGTGCATCCAGGCAGAACCAAGCCGTATGGAATGTCTATGCAGCTGGGAGATAATAGGACTCTTTTTCCCAGCTGGGACTGCAAGCCTTTCATCCACTGAGTATTGCGTGGCTCTTCTCTGGTCTTAAGCATGAAATACGCTCCTCTCCTGCTGCATTCCTGACGGAACCTAGACAATTAGTTCTTGAGGCACATGGGCAAATCTCCCGTTTGGAATATTCAAAAGGAAAATTCTCCCTATACGGAAAAAACAGCTCTATCTTCACCATCCTTCATAGAATCAGAGAGAGCTGAGAGCAGCTGCCATTCCAGTGGCATGAAAGATTAAATTCACCCTCCCCTTTCTTTGACTAGAGATAGTCACTCCTGTTGGGTCATCAGAAAATCTCTTATTGAAAACTGGGTCAGGCTAACTACTTATTAGGTAAGTAATAGGAAAGGAAAGGAAAGGAAGTCATTTTTTTTCTTCCTCTGGTTTCACTGCATTGTCATTTGCAAGCAAAGATTAAGTCAGTCAAGGGTCTGCACTGATTTAGACTGTATTCAAACGTGTAAGCCTTCTGAAGCATGCCAGTAACTCCTGCTACTAGTTAGGGTAAAGAGAAAAGGGGAATAAAATCAAAGGATCTTCTGCATTGTCACTAAATCCTTTCTAAATCATATTTTTAAAATATGTGCACAAGGCTTCTAAAAGATGGGAAAGTACGTAAAGAAAGTGGAGTCAAGTCCAAAAGAGTATTGCTGCTTTCCCAGGTAACATATTTATAATCTCCAGAGGCCAAGAACAAGTGTGCATGTATTTGCAAAACAACTCTATAAGGGAAAGAATGCTGTTTGTGCTTCACACCCACCCCTCCAACTAAACTTTTTAATATGTTTGGGTCTAGTAATTGGTTTGGAAGGGACTAACTTCTTACTGAAAAAAAGCTAACAATAATAAAAAAGCTAACAATAGGAAAAACAGCTGAATACATACAGAGATACCAACACATAAAAACATGGCTATAACATGAGAGCAGAATAAATGCTTGGACTTATTTTCATGTTGTAATGAAAAGAAATTACACTCTCAGCAACTTAAAGTGAATGGATACTGGGAAAATAAGTCCACAAATAAAATGTGAAGAAACTAAAAGATATCTTTCAGACCCAGTTTACTTTTATCTGATGAGCCAGAAGGTTTCTATGGCTACATTCTATGACTGTATCCTATGATTTCCATGAAATTCTTCTGTAACTACATCTGTCATTCTCCTCATTTCTACATAGGGTCTAACCACCATCTTAAGAGGCTTGAGAGAGGAATTACTATTTCTTACCATTAGGTGAACTCAAATGAGTTCCAGTTCAGGAAAAGGCAAAGTGAATGAATTATCTTACAGTTATGATATTTGTCTTAATTGAATGTCTAATTTTTTAAATTAAAACCACCTCTGCATCTTCCAAAATAAAAATATTATTTATTTATAAAAATGCCAAAACACTGAATTTTTCTACTGAGATATGAGAAAAATAGTCACCATGTAGAGGGTTTTTTCCTTGAAGATAGATTCAATCAATTTAAAGGACACTCCTTTAGTTAGATCTCCACAACTTCTATCCCATTTTCCAAGACAGCTGATGGCTTTGCTACCATTTCACTGATAAGAAAATAAGAATCAAAGGAGACCTTCAGTAGCTCCTACCACTGCAGCTAGTCATGTGTGCACCTGTACCCATACAGTCTGCCTTCACTCTTTCTGCTCTGGGTGAACCACACTCCTTCCTGAGGCCAAGCTCTCTACTGTGCTCCAGTTACCATGCTCGCTTACATACTCAAGAGACTGTTCCAGGTATGCATCCTTTTCTCTTCAGAATCAACAGTTCTCCCTTTTCTTCATATCATTACAGCATAGAGATCTGCTGCTATTTTGTCCATCTTAAAAATCAACAAGCTTTTTGACTTCACATCTTCCTCTTTTAGCTACCAATTCATTTTCCTGCCTCTTTTTACATTAAAACATCTTCAAAGAATTGGCTATACTCATATCTCCTAAAAATCCTTTCTCATTCTATCTCTAATGCAATTTGATTGCTCTTTTGTCTCCCTTTCCTTACATCACTAGCAGCTCCTTCTCAGAAACTTCTGCTGATAATCTCTCATTCTCTTAATCTTTAATCACTGCAGGGTAATGGGATGGGTGTCTGGCTTCTAAATTAAGATCTATACACTAAAAACTACAAAGAACTACTGAGATTAAATAAAATGAACTAAATAAGTGAACAAATATACCACGTTCATGGATCAGAAAACTCAGTATTTTTAAGAGGTCAGTTATCTGCAAATAGGTCTACAGATTTGAAATAATTTCAATCAAAGTCCTAGAAGGTTTTCTGGGGTCAGTTATCAAATGATGTTAAAATTTATATGGAAATTAAACAAAGAAAGTAAAGATATATATGGAAATGAAGAAAAGTAAAATTAAAATAACAAAGTTGGAAGAATTATACTTTGATTTCACCATTCACTACTAATCTAAAGTGATCAAGTTAGTATGGTATTGGCAATACAGGCCAGTAGAATATAATACAATGTCTAAAAATAGAACTGTACTTATAGGGTCAATTGATTTTAGACAATTGTGTCAAAACAGTTCAAAGATAAAAGCATTATATTTCAAGAAATGATGCCTAAACAAATGGATATTCATTTGGAATAAATTAACTTTGAACCTTACCTCACACCATACACATAAAAAATAGCTTGAAGTCAATCACGAACCTAAAGGTAAAACTTTAAAACTCCTACAAGAAAATATAGAAGATCTTGGAATAAGCAAAGATTCGTTAAGATACACTGTCACAAATACAGATTCACATACAAAAACATAAAACCTAAGAGAAAAAAAATAGAAATATGGGGCTTCACCAAAATGAAAAATGGCTGATCCTGGAAATACATCATTAAGGTATTTTCACAGCTCAAAAACAAAACAACCAATTAAAATAATTAAAAAAATATATATGAACAGACATTTCACCAAAGGTATCTGTATGACATTTAAACACATAAAATGGGTATTCAACATCATTATTCATCAAAGAAACATAAATTAAAAACACAATGAAATATTACTGCACACCCATTAGAAGGCCAAAATTAAGAACACTGTAAATTCCAAGGATTTTTAAGGATGTGAAGCAACTAGAACTCCTACACCTGGCTGGTAGAAGTATGAAGTGTTAAAACTACCTTCAAAAGCAATTTGACAGTTCTTAAAATATGAAGCTCTATTCTTAAATATTTCCGCAAAGGAACTGAAAGCATATATGCATATAAAGATCTGGAATAAAAATTCATGATAATTTTTTAATAATAGGCAAATATTAGAAATAGCACAAATGCCCATCTGTATGATAATAAATTAAAAATTGTGATATATTCATAAATGTAAAACTAGTCAGCACTAAAAAGACAAAAATGACTAATATTCACTATTTGAATTAATCCTTTTTAAAAAAATATTTTATTTATTTATTTGATAGAGAGAAAGAGAATGAGCATGGGAAGGGGCAGAGGGATAGGGAGAAGCAAACTCCCTGATGAGCAGGAAATTCTCTGCAGGGCTCTATCCTAGGACCCGGATGTCATGACCTGCGCTGAAGGCTGACGCTTAACTGACTGAGCCACCCAGGCACCCTACTATTTGATTAATCTTAAAAAAAATGCCCCCCAAAAAATCTTGAAAAAAAGTCAAAGCAATTTTATATTGACCAGAAAACAGAGAATGGTTGCTTAAGGCTGATGTGGGCAAAGATTAAGTGCAAAAAGGCACAGGAAATATTTTAAAGTGACAAAAATATCCTGTTTCTGATTGTGACAGCAGTTACATGGGTATATGCATCTAATAAATCTTATCAAACTGCAAAACTGAGTATATTTTATTTCATGTAAAGTATATCATATAAAGTTGAGTTTTAATAGATAATGATGATGACAGACAGATAGATAGATAGTAGATTCTCTTAAAGGCTTCGGAAAAAAAATTGACAAGCCTTTCATTCTAACCAAAAAATTATTATTTTGTTGTTACTATGTTGTTGCTGTCATTGTCACTAATGATTTTAATGGACAATGAAAACCACCTCTCCAATCTCTTCTATGATTGTTAGTCATTTCAAGATTTTTAGATCTATCTGGGTCAATCTGAATCAATTGTATTTTTCTAGGGGATGATGATGATGATGATGATGATGGTGATATTGAGAGGTAACTTCTAAGAGCTCAAAATGTATGGTAGGAAATGTTTTAAGTACTTAAATTGGTAATCTATTTAATCCTCACAACAACCTGATTAGCATTATAATATTCTTTTCCACATCTAACAAACAACGAAACTGAAGCACACAGAAAGCAACTAAATTGTCCAAGAACATCCAAACAGGAGATCGAGGCGGGATCAATCCCAGGCAGTCTGGCTGAAGAATCTATAAAAATATTGATTTTATTATTGAAATCTTAATATTCTTTATATTTTATCTGCTTGACATGTCAAATTCTGTAAGAGGCATAGTAAATGTCTCTTATAAAGATTTTTAAAATCAAGTAATCTTAATTTTTAGAGAAGTTTAGCACTATATATTTTGCTACTACATTGCTTAAGAGATTAAGTGTGTGTGTATATGTGTGTGTGTATATATACACATATATAGGACTCTATATATCTCACTATATATAAGTATATAGTGAATTATATAAACAGTGAATTATATATATACATATATGTAACTATACACATGACTGTATTTCATGATTTTAAAAAATCTTTAAGAATTTGTAAAAATGTGTTTACATCTCTTAGAATTTTATTTTTATTTGGCATCCTTGCTTCCTTTCTGGTTTACATTTCCTTATATACTTGTACATGAACAAAACTTTTTTTTCTGCCATTTTGTTTTAGGTATCTTTCTCATAAATGTTATACAGCTGGATTGTTTAAACCCAGTATGACTTTATATTTTTGATAGGGTACCTTAATGCACTTGCATTTAATATGGCAGCTGACATTTATATTAAAATGTATT
>CM052799.1:37708259-37760332 GCA_028533885.1 Nasua narica | reverse complement strand
TGGTGTGACTACATCCACTACCTATTTAATAGGAGTAAGGAAACAGGGGTATATCCCATGCATAAAAATAAATTTGTGTAAGATAAATACATTAATTATACAATTTCATTGTATTGCTTTTCATGTGAACATAATTAGCTCATCAACTTAAAAAAAGGGCCCATCTCTCACTGGTTTTATTAAAACTTCCAAATTCCCTCATATCTTATTTCTTTCACATTTATCCATCATCTTAAAAAGCAATGAACAAGTGGTTTCTCTCAGACCTTTACACTATAGACACATCCAAGAGCCACAGCATAGTAGCCAAATTAGCATGTACCCATTCACTCTCTGAATGGCGATTTGCTTTTCTATATGCGCACTATCACACTGTTGTGTTTACAGGATTGCTTCCAGCAGCTAATTATTGTAAACAACATAATGCTATATGGTACTGACAAGAGTAAATATGATAATGACCATGCGTACTCATCATAGCTTCATCTTTGGAAAACTATTTCAGAAAGTAAGCAATTGATGATAGTTGGAATACAAAGCAAGGGAGAGGGGGGAAATTTGATTACTAGGTTTTAGAGGTTTCAATTTGCTGAAAAAGTAAATCTCTAACATAATGACATGCAAGAATGTGGAAGAAAAAGCTCCATTACCACTTGGACAGCTGTTTACATCTTCTTCCATCTGGAGCACAAGTGAAAAGAATAAAATTTTGTTTGATTGGAGAGACCCAGGTCAGGGAATTAAAAATGCAACAAAATTCCCCCTAAAGCAGCAGGGTCCGCGAACTGATTTCCCCTAAGCCAACACAAATTGCTCTTCCCCAAAGCAATCAGCAATGTGGACATTGAGTAAGATGGAGATTTTCCAGCAGTTGTTTTCCCCTTCGCCCAACCTCCATTGTCACGTATTGTTTCCTTCTGAGGTACCATTTCTTTTTTTTTTTTTTCCTGAGGTACAATTTCAACCAGAAGTCGCATCAAACAAGTAGTTTCTATAGGATCAAACATGAGGGCATTCTCCACCATAGGAAGAAAAGGATATAAGTTTTAGGAAATTTTAACAGATATTCTTTGTCCAATCATATACACTAAGATCGACACTGATTTCTGGTAAGTAGCTTAAAACAAAATTGCATTAGTAGAAAAATACAAATCACACAAAGAGAAACTGGTCTATGGCAAAATCAATTTTACTATGATACGGGACACAGATTGAGGTTTCTCTAAGGCTTACTTACCATGCTAAAGATAAAGACATTAACATCAACAATTAATTCCAAAATAATAAACATATAAAATAAAGAGTTAACTTATGAATGATCTGAAAATTTGACCTGAGAAGACAGACTTTACTGATAAATAAAATGACAAAGAAGCTTCTAGCTGAGGAATAAAGTATCTCTTTGATGTTTCCATATTGTATTACCAATGTCTCAGAGTATTTGTATACCCATTACTCTAGTCTCATTTCATACTACAGTAAAATGAATTAAATACAGTTTGAAATTTATATAGTAATTCCATATGTATAAAAATTTAAGTGCACTACTTTTACAACGAAAAATAGAAATATATAATACTTTTTGGCTTTTCACGTTTACTTTTTTTAAAAAAAGATTTATTTATTTAATTTAGATGTGGGAGAGGTACTAAGGGGGAAAAGAGGAGAGAGAGAATGTCAAGCAGACTTCCTGCTGAGCACAGAGCCTGGCCTGGGGCTCAGACTCACAATCTTGAGATCATGACCTGAGCCAAAATCAAGACTTAAGACACTTAATGACTGACCCTCTCAGGTTCCCTTGTATTCTTTGCCTTTTAATTCAATTATTCTGTCATTTTCAGTCTTCTTCTTTTACATAAATATGCTTGGGTATATTTAGACCTCTATTAGTTTTCTACTGCTGCTATAACAAACTGCCACAAACTCCATGGTTTAAAATAACATGAATTTATTAACTAACAGGTCTAGAGGCCAAAAATTCAAAATCAAATTTGTTGGGAAGGCTGTATTGTCTATGGAACTTTTGAGAAAGAACACATTTCTTTGCCTTTTTCAGCCTCTTGCATTCTTTGACTCTTGACTCTTGCCTTGTCTTCTTTCTCTAACTTTTTGTTTTTAGGGTCACAACTCCCACTGCCAGCTCTGATCTTCCTGCCTCATTCTTATAAGGACACTTGTCTTTAAGAGAACCCTTTAAAAGGTTCACTCACGTAATATAGGCAAATTTTCCCATCCATCTCAGGATTCTTTACTTAATCCCATCTGAAAGCAAGCAAGCCAACATACTGACAGGTTTGGGGGATTATGACATGGACATTTCTTGGTGGGGGGCATTATTTAGCCTATTGCAACACCTTATAACTTAAGTATGAACTGATTGTTTCCCATATCATATAATGCCATGTAAATATCACATTGATTTTTGCTTATTACTCATCTTGCATTTTAAAGTGCTTAATAATTTTATATTAAAGTATTTTATTTCTATGCTATAATAATAAAACCTCATGCAAGTTTGCCAGTCCATTTTATAGAACTGTCATTTAAAATTATTTTCCTAAAAAAAAATTTTTCTTTCACAAAAATAATAAGTCATTTTATAATGCTTTTCACACAGAATATACACAATACATATATGTATATTTATCATTATCTTTATCATTTATCTTAAAAAAGCAAATTTTCTCTTAGAGGTGTTTTTTTCAAGTGTGATGACCGATTTCTTGAAGTTTAGAGAAATATTAAATTGCTATGTGCTAGAAATTAAAGCTCTTTAATTTTAAATTATCAGAATAAAACTCTAAAGGTAGGTATTCTTATATCCAGTTCAAGAATGACAAAACCGAGACTCAGAATGAATTGGTAAATTCTCCAAGGCTAAGCAGGTAATGGATTATGGGCTTACTCTCTAAATTCATAAACTGGTCAAAAGGTAGACTACATCAGTAGAAAAGAGAAAATTCCATTCTGCAGGTAATATCATTGATATAGTTTTAGGTAATGGTTATTTTAAAATATCTTATTGTATGTATTCTAGTCTGGCTTCTGGGTTCTATTATTAAAACAAGGGCATAATAAGTGAAAAGCATCATAACATTAAGTAAACTTCAAGTTCTCATGGACATCTGAGAAGTTATCTGCTCCTTTGTCATATTTATTTTCTCTGTCTTCAAAGGCTGTTTTCATATGTTACTTTCTCTAGGAGGCTGTCCCATACCTACTCATTCGCGCACAAAGTCAGTTGTCATTGATTCTGTGCACTTCCTTTTTTTTTTTTTGGACTTAATAGATATTTCAGAACGTAAACAGCAGAATACACATTTACACATTCTTTTCAAGTGCACAAAGAACATTCTCCATAATAGATCACAGGTTAGGTCACAAAATGGGCCTCAATAAATACAAAAAATTTGAAATCATGCTATGTACCATTTCTGGCCACAATGCTATGAAACCAGAAATCAACCATAAGAAAAAATTTGGAAATACATGGGGTTTTATTTATTTATTATTATTATTATTTTGTATCCAGTTTTGATTTAAATTCTAGTTAATCATCATCTTCCCACTGAGCAGTCAGTCTGGTTCTTTCTCTTTATCTCTCTCTTTATCCCTCTGCTATCAGCTCAGGAAAAGAAGGGCCTTGCCTATCTGGTTTAAAGGCTGCATCACCATACCTAGGGCTTGGGTACTAGAATACATCTCATAGGCACTAATTTCTGGGAGGTACTAAATATATAACTGATAACAGAATGAATGAACAAATAGGTTAATGAAATGTGAGTTTTACAGGAATTTTGAGAATGGCTGCTAGAGCATTATATTTGATTAATATTTGATGGTGTCTAATTTTTCTTTTCATTTTCAATATATATTCAACATACTCCTCACAGAATGCTGCATTGTATTTAAACGTGTTCAGTTGGATTAACACTCTTAAAAACTTAGATTGAGAAAAAAAACCAAAAAGTCTTACTTTTGGTAGTATTTCTTACAAGAATGATAAAAGTGTAGAGATAAAAAGCACATCTGTGGGATCTGTTCAAAAGACACAGCAAGGATGTAAAACATGCACTTTAACAACTGTATGTACTCAGAGAATCATAAGTAGAAATTTTTGTTAGAAAATAACAGATTGTTTTATTAAAGTGACCAATTAATTGACTTTAGTTCTTCTAATTTTTAAATTAATATTTATGCGTCTCCCGAAATAGAAACAATCATACTGAGTTCTGTTTACGGTGGTACGTAAAGGTACCACCATTTGCATGTTTACAGGAATCTTTCCTTCACTGACTTCAATAAAGTTACAAATTCTCTCTCTAAAGCAAACATTAAGCCAAAATTAACTTTTTTTTTTAAATCCATGATTTCACATATAGAATTTGCTCAGGCAAGGTATACCTGCAGAGGCAAAAGCCATTCTAATTTTAAAGAGGAAAAATAGATAAAAGGCATTTTTTTAGGAGATGGAAAATTATAGATTATTCACAATCGAGTGACTACAATGCAAACAACCTGCTAGGTTTTCTTGCCCCCCGAGGAGATCAGTGGTATTCTTCTTCCCATTAGAAAAACCCACTTGTCAGAAGAGAATTAAAACTAAATCTAGTAGAAACTCCATGCCCACATGTTTTTATGTAACAAAATCTCAGTATCCTTAAAATAAATTGATGGTTTTTCCTTTACAAGCTTTTATTTCAAGAAGCTTGGTTAAAATTTTATCTGAATTTGCACTCAAACCAAATGATGGCCCACGATTTCTGAACCTCTTACTGTTGACATTTGAGTGGTAGGGGAGCGACCTTGTTCTCCACTCATTAGATGCCAGGTGTAATCAAAAGTGTCTCCAAATACTGCCAGATGTCCCCTGAGGATGAGGGGGGGGCAGCAAATTCACACCTTGTCAAAAACTACTGCCTAGACAAATGGAAGAACCAAACAGAATCAATGCTGTGTCATTTAAACAGCGAGACATATTCTCTGATATTGCTGTATGATACAGAGTGAAGCACCTCATTTGGTAATGATCAGGGTCACTCCTTGTGTCTTAAACTGTGGATTTTATGCCTGACTTTGAAAAGCCAAAGTATATATTATGCTTGGAAACTGGGTAGAGGGCACATACAGAACATGCCCTGGAAACAGAACTCACCCATTTGATTATTTCTACTGCTGAGATTTCTGACTTGAGAGTCAAACACCTCCCCCCTTCATTCCAACCCTTATTTATGATGGCCACACTAGTTACCCCGGTGAAAGCATGAGGTGAATTCAGCCATTTTGACCCTACAGCATACAGTTCTCAACAAATTCCAAAGGCTGCTGAGCTGCAACTGCTGGAATATTAGAAACTTACACAGAGAAGGAACAAAACCAACAGGAATACACACTTAAAACTGAATTAAAAAGTATATAATAGGGTGCCTGAGTGGCTCAGTTGGTTGAGCGACAGCCTTCGGCTCAGGTCATGATCCCGGAGTCCTGGGATCGAGTCCCACATCGGGCTCCCGGCTCTGCGAGGAGTCTGCTTCTCCCTCTGACCTTCTCCCTCTCATGCTCTCTCTCACTGTCTCTATCTCAAATAAAAAAAAAAAAATCTAAAAAAAAAAAAAGTATATAATATATGCCCCTCTCCTTTAATGTTACATAACCTACAGATACACACACACACACTGTGACTTGAACTTTCTTTCTTCCTATGATTCTATTAAATTGAGTTGTTTATTTATGTTGGGGCCTAGTGAAGCCACTGAATTGAAGGAATGGAGTTCTCCTTGTGTGTCTAGTTTTTGCATTTAGGCTGGTGCTTAAATGCTGGCGAATATGTTAGCCTTTCAAATCACCTGTCTCCTAGGTGTGGGGCTGCTTATTCTTCAGTGACTATTTCCACCAGAAAGGAGAGCTCTGAAAGGAAAAACATTGCAAAGCTTCTGGCTTTTGTTTTGTTTCTTTTGTAAGTAAACAGGAGTTGGAAGGCAATATTTACCAAAGGGATTTCAAGTAGGATCACAAGAAATAAGATTCTCTGGATCTTCTTACCTTGTTCAAGGTAAGACAGTGCATATGTGTGCAAAAAATTTCCAAAAGTTACCAGAAGTAAACAGCCTGCAATTCTTAACTAATTTGCTAAAATCGAGGGATAACTGGATTATGGATTAATTATGCATAGAGCCTGGATTATGAGTTTTTGGTCTAATTTGTCAAATTTAGCTGGTTCTCTCAGTTTAATAAAGCAAAACATGTCTACTGCTCCCTTGTAGTAGCCTGGTAGGGTACATTTGTTTGGGTACAGTGCAAATGAGGCCAAAATTCTGCCAAAACACTTTAGTGGGCAAATTAAGTTCAAACAAAATAATTAGTAGTATTCTAGTCACCTCTATAATCTCCTATTTTGCCCATGAAAGTGTAGAGTATCAATTTTTTTTTCTTGAGGGCCGACAAAAATATCTAATATTCAATTGAGATCTTTACAATTTATCTGTTTCTGGATACATGTTGCTTCACAACTTATTTCAAACTCTATAATGGCTTCACCCTCAATGTGTGGGTTACCCTGATCCCTTAAACACTAAGCAATGGCAATTATCTGATATTTTGAGGTTATCTTGTGAAATAAAGTGTGTATTCAATATTACAAAGGAGTTTCAGTCTAGCTAATGATGCACATTAGCATTTCGTTTCCAATTTTAAAGAAATCAATGGCTTACTTACATCACCTCATTTATTCCTCACAGCAACTAAATGGGGTAAATGCTGTTAACCCCACTGCAGCATGGATGAGGAAACTGAGTCTTAGTTTCATAAATTGCATATGGCATGGAAGCTGGCCCTGGTTTATACAGCTTCAATGTGTGTAGAACTGAGACTCAGAACTATGTTTATCTGAAATCAAAACCATACTCTCATCTACGAATGCCTTCCTTTCTTTTCAAACTATTTATCTTTTTATTCCATTTGGAAATTACGTTTTAGGAAATTAGGAAAGTAGGTCAGTGTGACCGGTATTTAAAAAAAAAACTTTCACAGTCATTAATACAAGAGTCATATTGCTAGTGTCCAGTGTCGACCACCTCTCAACAGACCAAGGAAACCCACGATAATGCAAACCACACAGGAGGTTTATTTCCAGCTAGCTGGGGTCCAAGTATCTGCCTGTCGCAGCGGGTTTCAACAAGGACTCAGAGTGCTCAAAGCCAAGGGGTTATATAGCATTTTCAAAACATCCAACTCACAGTAATTTTCCACAGTACATAAAACTTCTCTTGCTTAGGCTCCCCCCACCCCCAGTTTGGTCTAGCAAGATAAGTTCCCTCTTGCTTACGCCCCCCCAGGGGTTTGGTTTATTAGCAAGATAAGTTCCTTTTGAAAGGCTCCTTTTGTCATGCCCTGGTGGTGGTCTAGGCCGGGATATCTGTGTCGCAACCACCGCCCACGTTTTGGTCGGTTATAATTAAGTTGTTTTTCAGGTTTAGCTAGCTCCTCTCTTCTCAAGGTCACATAGGCAGTTTCGGCCAGGGGTTGTTCAGCAAAATGGCTCCCCGGCCCTTAAGATGGTCGTTCTAATGCTAACCCACTCTAACACATATATTCAAGTATTAATTTTCACCTAAAAATGATTTTATAAAGAAAATCAGTTAATTAAATTTGCATATAAAAGTTTCATACTTGCATTAGACATGTTCCTATAGATAGCTGCAAAGACCAATGTTTGTAATTTATTCCCATTGAACAAAAATTTATTGAATAAGTGCTAGAGACAAGGCAACAAACATTGTGAGGCTATAAAAATGCAGTTTATAATCTATCAGGGAACAAAGGGGAGGGAGAATGAGATAATTCTATTATAAGAAATCGAAACATTACTATGAGATTTTTCATGAAAATATTAGACAACACAGAAGTTTAGTTTTACTTTGTTTCTCAGTAATCTTAGAGTGGAAAAAACCTTTCTAATTATGATACCAAATATAAAATCCATAAAAGAAAAATTGATACATTTAGCTACATAAAAATAAATTTTGCATGACCAAGAAAAATTCAAAAGCAAATTACACACTTGTCTAAAAACATTTAGTATTTACAGATAAGAATCTAATATAAGGAGTCTTAAAACTCAGTAAGAAGAAGACATATATTTGTACAATGTTATTCATTACAGTATTGTTTACAATAGCAAAAGTGTTCCAAATATGTGCTCATCACTGGTTACATATATATTACATGTATACTATATCATTATGTATCCATTTAAAAAACAATTTTTTAAAGGAACATAAAAACATTCTTGAAGATATTGTAAAGTATTTAAGGTAGGGCCCAAAATAGAATTTATCTTAAGCTAACAAAAGTATGTGTTCTTGTGTATGTACATTCCTTCTTTATTGGGTTAGCATATCAGAAATTCAAAGCAGTGTTTGCCTATACTAGGATCTAGGGAACTAGGAGACAGAGATGGGAGGGATACTTTTCATAGTTACAAATGAACTCATTATCTAGTCAAATTTTAAATTAAACAAAAAAGTTTTTTGGGAAGGTATCTTGAAGAAGACTATGGGGAGGCTCCCAAGCAGTAACCATAAATATCTGAACAGAAAATTGGAATATAACTGACATGGCAGGCAAGAGAATCAGTTCAGCCTGGGACCCACTGAACACACTGGATTTCAGAATAGGTAAATTCGTCATGCTGAGGCATAAGTACAAAGAGTACTGTGGTACAGAGTTAGCAATGTGGGTCTAGGATTTTGAGAATGTTCAGCTTCACATTGTTCCGAACCTGTAGCACTAAGCTACTTAGAGCCCTTTCTAATACCCAACCTAGGTCTTGAGTACCTCAGCCTAAACCATAAACCCTACCTCATTCTGCTGTCTGAGACAGGAATTCTGATGAGGATGCTGGAGTCAAGTGACCACCAAAGAACTGTGTCAGGCTGGAGTGTCTGGGTGGCTCAGTTGGTTAAACATCTGAATTTTGGTTTTTGCTCAATCATGATCTCAGGGTCCTGTGATCGAGCTCTGCAGTGGGCTCCCTGCTCAGTGGGGAGTCTGTCTGATACTATCTCTCTCCCGTTCCCTCTGCCCCCTCCTCCTGCTCTCTCTCTCTCTCAAATAAATAAATAAATAAATAAAATCCTTTTAAAAATTGTGTGAGTTTCATAGACCTCAAAATTGAAGTTATAGGACAATAAGGAAGAACATAAGCCAGGTGAAATGTCATACTGCATAACGTTCCTTTTATTTTTTTCACTACTATGTTTCTTAGTATCTGTGGACATTGGCTGCATTGGCTCATAATAAGTTTTTTGTCCTTCCTCTGGAATCAGTACATTGATATTTCAGCCCAATTCTTCACCATGGGCCAAAGTTAGAGAGAATAAGTGAGTTAAAAGAAAGTACCTCGATTATGGGACCATTTTGTTATTCAAAACAGAGATGATCTCTTTCACTAGGGGTACTGTCTATGATAAAAATGTGTAAGCCTATAATTTAGGGGTCACTATATAGAGTGAGTGAGCTGTTGTAGAATGAAGTCAACACCAAGTGTGTGTGCATCTATGTGTCTGAGAAAGGGAAAAAATCCAGGTTACATCATCTGAGTTCTTGAATCAAAGCCAAAGTCCCTCTAAAATTTTATTTCTTAAGCCAAAACGTCTGTCAGTCTATATCCATCATCACCACTCTATTCCTTAAGCGTTCTCAGTTTAAGTTTTTTTACTTAAAAGAAATCTCACTTGCACATTATACTTGCCAATATGGTAGGTATAATTATAAAACTCCACGATCCATATTCTTTCTCTATTTCAGGTAAGACTCAATCTCATAAAATATATGAACACTGAGTAAATAGTTTTTTGTCAAATAGTTCTAATGGGCTCAATAAACACTTGTTGACTAATAGCTCTAATGACTCTTTATTTCAATATACAATTGAACCTTGAATAACATAGCTCTGAACTGTGCAGGTCCCCTCACATGTGGATTTTTAAAATATAAATACAGCACAGTACTATAAATGAATTTTCTCTTCCTTATGATTTTCTTAATAGTGTTTTATTTTTTCTAGCTTAAGGTATTATAAAATACAGTATATAAGACATATAACATTAAAAACTATGTGTTAATCTATTGTTTATGTTATCAGTAAAGCTTCAGATCCACAGTAAGCTATTAGTAGTTTTGGGGGGAGGAACAAATTATATACAGTTTTTTGACTCTGTAGGGGGAAGTGGGTGCCCCTAACCTCCATGTTTTTCAAGAGTCAACTGCACTTCAACAAATGTGTTGAGTTACTACTATAATCATGGTTTTGCTTCACTGAAATGAGGATTCTGATATATGCAAAGCATAGAGTCAGTTGACAGGCTTTATAAGGCTGGATACAAGAGTCCAGTGCTTTCATTTTGATGAGACAGGAAATCTATTAATAAGAAGCCAAATTTCTTGTAACCTTATTTCACCAATAACCTATAGTTTTATCTTTCTGCAATATGTATTTCGAGTTTCTCTTTAGCTTTAGAAGAGAACAATCTGTAATCTTCTATAAACAAAGTATAAACAACATTTAAATTGAGGTGAAAATAACCATGTATTTTAGGACTCATGGATCAGATCTATGTAGCTTACAAGTTAACTTTTTAAAGCATATACCAAATATATTACAAATAGCATATTGTTATGTTTGGCTTTTCCCAGAAAGCAATAAATAAAATCTATGTCTAAAGGCATTTACATATTAGCAGTGGCTGAAATTTTATAGATGCAGCTTTACTGCCAAAAGAAAAGGCAGTTATTTTGGGGTCTCTATAGCTATAAACCTGTACATAGATTTTTACAGTGCTGAGTAAGCTTGGATAAAATTAAAGCATAAAATTCCCCACATGACTACTTTAGTTATCTTTGGGAATATTAGTCATTTGAAGATTTTTATTTCAAATAGCAAATGTATGGAAGTACTTAATTTTTTTCTTTTGCTTGATATGGACCAAATTAATGAAACTAATATAACAAGCAGACAGAAATTGTCAAAGACACTTGTAAGACATTTTGCATAGAAATGTCCTTGTGTTTTGACATTCTGATTTCTTGTTTTCTGACAGGGCTATAATTTGCTTTAAGAATTGTTTTAATCAGTTACCAAATGTTTCTTATGCTGTGCTGGATACAAGTAATTGAATTTTTTAAAGGAATAGCTGAGTAGCTGGGGTAGGATTAAAAAATTTTTTTTCACTGACCCTTCTTACTATCAAACCCAGGGTCAATTAAAAACAATGTTTCCTAAAAGAGGTTATCATCAAAGATAGTTTTAGTAAAGCGTTATATTTTTTTTTATTTTTTATTTTTTAAAGATTTTATTTATTTATTTGACAGCGAGAGAGAGAGAGAGAGAGAAAGAGATCACAAGTAGGCAGAGAGGCAGGCAGAGGGAGAGGGGGAAGCAGACTCCCTGCTGAGCCGAGAGCCTGATGCGGGGGCTCGATCCCAGGACTCTGAGATCATGACCTGAGCCGAAGACAGAGGCCTTAACCCACTGAGCCACCCAGGTGCCCCTAAAGCGTTATATTTTTGATAACACTGTTGTTGTCTTCAACAAGAGGCCTAACAGTCATTGCTACAACGACCAAAATCAGTAATTAAACATCTCACAGTTAGCCCATGTTTAAGCTGCAGTTTCTGAGTGTTTATAAATCCATGAAAATAAATCTCTCTGGGGCCATCTCAACACCAGAAAGATAGCTTTAGATGAGCTATAGAACTGAACCTTGCTCTTTGCCTGAAGTGTGTGGTGCTTTGCAGAATGCCTAATTATAGAACTACTTTAAATACGATCATGACCTCTTCTTTTAAAAAATATATGTATTTTTCACTATTTTTTTCCATTTAACTTTGAGATGAAAGCCATCTTCCTTTAGTTCTGAGATTCTATTTACATAAGGCAGGGCTGTATGTTAAAGAAAACAGAGCGCATCTGAAAGAAACTGTGAAACACTGAATTATAATCTAACTATTTCCAGAATTTTTACAATGCAAACAGGACTTAGAAATTTATAGAGTAAGACAAACATTATTGGGGAGAAACTTTTTCTTTTGCCTGCCCAGTATCCATGATCTTTTCTATTAGTGATAACTCAATTCTCCTTTGCAAAATCATTCCTCCCCTGACCCTGACAGTACACAGTCCATTTTCTCCTAGTTCCTACCATCTAGTTTTCTAGAACTCATTGGTTATTTGCTCCTTCCAAAGCCTGGATTTCTAGCATCCCCTCCAAGTCTGTCAGGTACCCTGGGTCCTTTGAATTAAGTCATTTTTGGCTGGTGAGAACTCAAGTTGGTTTATGTAGCTTGTTCTCAAAGAATCCTTGCTGACTTTGGCTCATTAGATGAAAGCTCAGTTAGGACAAGAATGTGTCTATCATTGTTTCATGCACTGAAACACAGTGAGTGCTCAAATAATATTTGTAGAATTAATGAATAAAACTTAGTTGAATGCAGTGACATGTTACGTTTCACCTTTTGATATTTCCTTCCATTATTTCCTCCCAATAAACAGCCTTCTCTTAAACTATGCATGCTCTGCTCTAGCTTTTCAGACGGAAGAGCTGCTTATATTATTGGTTTTTAACATGTAACCATTTATGTAATATGGTCAATTTATACTATTCTGATATTTCTGGTGTTTTTTTAGAGCATAAAAGTATTCCAGGAATACCACTGGATGACACATTTATTAAAGTTATAACCCTCTAAATCCTCTTAAAGTCATAAATTAAAAATTATGACAATGAAATTGAAGATAGATTTTGACCAATTATTTTCCCATTCATATTCATTCAACACAGTGTACTGTACGCTGGATAGGAAAAAAAACCAAAACCCAAAGATTATGCAGTTTAGATAAGAATACAGATAGAACATGAATAACTCCTTGGCTTAAAGGGTTCTTTTCTTTTCTTTTTTTTAAAGATTTTATTTATTTATTTGACAGAGAGAGAGATCATAGGTAGTTAGAGAGGCAGGCAGAGAGGGGGGGAAGCAGGCTCCCTGCTGAGCAGAGAGCCTGATGTGGGGCTCGATCCCAGGACCCTGAGATCATGACCTGAGCCGAAGGCAGAGGCTTAACCCACTGAGCCACCCAGGCGCCCCTTAAAGGGTTATTTTCTAAGGAGCAAAATCAAAGTCTTGAACATACCCTGTAAGATTGCCCACTCTCTAGTGTTATTTTTTCTTTTACACTTCAAGTCCCATCTGCTCTGAATACCCAGAGCTTTTGCCTACATTTCCATTTTATCATCCATTCTCCATATACACTGAAATCTCAAAGAAATTTGAGATGTCATATGACTTTCTTCACCCCTGAAGCCATCTTATGGGTTTTTTTATTAACATCCTTTGAGGTGTGTCTGGGTGGCTCAGTTGGTTAAGGGGACTGACTCTTGGCTTTGGCTGAGGTCATGACCTCATGGGTCGTGATCTCATGAGTTGTGAGATGGAGCCCTGGGTGGGGCTCTGCACACATTGGGAAGACTGCTTGAAGATTTTTCTCTCTGCCCCTCCCCCAATCCACAAGCATGTGTGCTCTCTCTCTTGAATAAATAAATAAATCTTTAATATCATCCTTTGAGACCCAGAGAAAACATTAACTCCTTCATGAGCAATTTTTCAGATGACTCAGATATATTTATGTCTCCATTCTTATCTCTTAAAATATGTTCTATAAAAACCCATTCTAGTATTAAATACATTTGGTGATAATTATTTTTACATGTTTATCTCTCCCAATATTCCACAAGCTCTTCAATGATAAGAAATGGATCTTGTTCATTTAATTATTTCTCTGCATGCTAACTGATACATTGCAAGTTCAACATATATTTGACAAATAGAAACATAAATGAATAAAGACAAGATTAAAAGTGACAACACAATTCCCAGACCAGCTCCTCTTTCCATTGCACCAAGCTGACTTTATCCATGACAGACAGGCCAAGAAATACTATATTATGATCTAACCATAAATTAAAGTGATCCTCTAATTTCAAATATATCTATGAGTAAACTGTAAGACTAGAAAGGAGGACAAAGAAAATAATTATTTTGATGGTTAAGGCTACACATTTATTAATTCAAATATCTATGTTTCAGACTATATTCTTTTAGTTAGGAATACTCAATTATTTTACTTCTTCACTTCATTTTGGATACATGTGAACCTTAAGTTCCTCTTAACATTGTGGTTTATATTCACTTACTTCCAAATGTAAATGTATTTCAAACTAAATAAATAAATCAATAAATCTCAACCCTCAAGCTTTGCTTTGATTGGGTAATACAAAATAAAAATAGTCATATGTGTGTGTGTGTGTGTGTGTATGTGTGTGTGTATATATATATATATATATATATATATATATATATATATATATATACTGGAGCAAAGCCAGTTTTCTTTTTTAAAGAGTACTTAAAATGTTTCATATGTACATTAGTTTCATATGTACAACATAGTGATTTGACAAATTTATCTGTTATCTGTTATCCTATGCTCACCACAAGAGTAGCTACCATATGTTACCATATAATGCTATTATAATACCACTGACTATTTCCTATGCTGCACCTTTCCTCCCTGGAAATAAACACAGCTTGTAACCCTGGTTGACTGGGTAATGGTACTGTGTAGACTTGGTCTGTGTTTCTTTGCTAGTGTATCTTCATCCTTGCGCCATAGTTTCTATTAGACTTAATTATGCTCCCCTGCTACTTTAAAACGAGGGTATCCTCAAAATGAGGATTGTGTCTATTAAATTTAAGTACTTCCCTCTGTGGATCAAGTGCCTAGGATGCTGCTATTAAAAGGAGGCTGTTATTATGAGAGGCTGCTCCCAAACTGGAACATACATTGTAAAACAACTCTCAATTTCATAGTGTCATGGTTCCAACCAGCTGTGTTCCTTGCATGAGGTCATTCTTTTTTAGTAAACATGCCTAATGGAATAAAATACCCCAAATGGATATGCACACATCTTCTTTTTTTTTTTCTTTCCCCCTCTGCATGTCTTCCGAGCATTGATCATTTACTTCTACTTGACTGGTATTTCTTCAGGGAAATGGTATATCTATTCTACCACATTGTGGCTAATGGTTATTGTATATGAACCTTGAGGCTATATGTGCTTTTGCAATAATTAATTTATTAGCAATATCACTAAGGGTGTTGTAATAGAAACAGAAAGGTGATGGAAAGAGGAAAAACACAACGAGAATTATGCCAGCTGTGTATCAAGACCTATTATTACAAACAGTTAACTCAGATAATTGAATTCTAGGGGATGTTATCACTTGAATTTTCATTTTAGATTTGTCCCAACTTAATTCCATGGATCTTCAGATTCATTTATGAGCAACCTTAATACTGATGATTTATCTAAGAACTTCAAGCAGAGTGCCTGGGTAGCTCAGTCAGTTAAGTGTCAGCCTTCTCTCAAGTCATGATCCCAGGGTCTCAGAGGTGCTTTTCCCTCACCTCCCTGCTCCTATTCTCTCTTGCTATCTCTGTCACTGTCTGTCAAATAAATAATCTTTAAAAAATTAAAAAAAATAAAAATAAAGAACCTCAAGCAACAGTAGAAAATTGGAACAAATATATTAACTGTTTTCTATTAATAAGAACACTAACTTAGAGTTAGAATACCTATGTGCAAGTCTCTGCTGCCATCTACTAGCTAGGTGACTTTGAGTAAATTGCTTTGATTAACAATAAGATGATAATTATAATCCATGCCTTACCTTCTGAGGTTCTAAGAATAATGAAATATGAATTTTCATATTGAATTTCCATGTTAAAATTAAGAAATCACTATTCATAGAAATATATAATTCAAAACAGAGCTTAAAAAAAAACAGCAGAGAGAAGCCAAGATATTTGGCACATTCAGTGAAACATGCCCAGGCTTTGCCTACATGATTTTGAACTGGATTGACTGAATTTTTGACCCAACGGATAGAATGCTTTGGCATCTTGAGGACATCATTTAAAATAGCAATTATTTTCTCACCTTTTATTACCTTCTCCCAGACAATAGCATAGGCCAAAAAACTAATTTTCAAAAGCAGTTTTCATCATGCAAGAAATGGGTGACCAAATTACTTGGGTCAGTTCTTGAATAAGTATTTTTATATGATCTAGATATTTAATTGAACTGTGCTCAATTAGCCATTCCTACAATCCAATCCATATGTCCATGTTCTTCTGGTGCCTTCTGCACCACTTTTAAAATTTTTGTTATAATGAGATAACTCTGATTTATAAATTATTCAAAGCATAGTTAAAATGACAAGGCCATTCATCTCTGAGTTGGACAACTGAAAAGAAATATTCTGTACCCTATAAGGAAGTACTGAAGAACCTATTTACTAAACAATAAAAAAATATGGTAAAGTAGAAAGGGTATGAGAAAAAAGAAAAACCTATCCCATGAAAGAGAGATTCTTTAATTTTGAATAGCTCTTGAGAACACAACGGACATCACATGTTGAAAATTTTTAAATAAATAAATAAATAAAGTAATAAAGTAATAAAGTAATAATGGCTATAATGACTAATATTTATTCAGTACTTACAAGTTCCGGGCACTCTGCTAAATATTTTATATACATGTTTTAAGTAAGTCCTTTGAACAACCTTACCAACTAGGACAATTACGTACCCTAACTTTATAAATGAGAAAACTGAGACAGAGAAACTGAGTAAATTGCACAATATCACATACCAAAACTCAAATTCAGGGCTACCTGACATCAGAATGCACTCTTAATCTCTTTACTACATTGTAGAAAAGGCAAAATTCAATTCAATATAACTTTATCTGAGCTCTCCAACAACAGAATGAGCCTGTCAGTAGTAATAATTTCTATTCACTGAAAATGAACTTGATAGAATAACAAGCTTGATGTTATGCTATGGATGATGGAAATGAAGTCCAGAGCTGCAAAGTAGCTTTTTCACTGTCATAAAGTGGTTAGAAGAAGAGACAGGATGGGTGATCTCCTCTTCCCCACTCAAGTGATAGCTTCACTATGCACAATGGTCTTTCAATGTGATTCTGGAAAAGCAACTTTGATGATGTTGTAGAGGTGTTTCAGCAAGAAATAGTTCCTTGGACTATGTTAGCTATTTTCCTGCCTGTCCAGATAGCTTTCTTATCCTTATTGCTATAATTGACACTAGTTCCCTAAGTATAGGGATGAGCAATAGGACTTAGTAATTGTTATAACTTATTCCCCAGACAAATGTGATTAGCCCAAAGGATGGACAAATGAGAGACCTTCCTTGGTATTAATCCATGGATTTTAGGGACACTATGTGCTTTTCCAATGAAGCTACTGATATCTGATTGTCGATTTATGTTCAAAAGGAACTTGCTCCAGAACATGAAAAGAAATGCACGAGAGGTCAAAAAGAATCTTAAAGCCATTAAACCCTGGGTTTTAAGTTCTAAATCCAACAGTCTATTTTTTCTTTTCAATTTTATGAATTACCCTATATCCTTCCTTGACTATACGAGTCAATTAATTTCTTTTTTAAGTTAGAGTTGGGTATCATTTTCTTGCAAGTGGAAGACAGAAGTCTAACTACTCAAGATGGGGAGGGTGAACTCTATGTCCCTTAAGAGGTCTTTTTGAATCAAGTCACTGTGAATCACTAATCCTTATGTTAGATACATTCAGTCATTTAACACCACTGCCTATTTACCACCAATTCATGAAAGCACCCACCAAGTCCATCTGAGCCCCTTTTGTGAAGTCAAGTGAAAACCTCTCCAACATATAATCTTGTTTCCAAATGCCAAAATGGAGAGAACGTATAAAAATGAATCCCAATTTTCATAAAATGTTTAGCTTTCCTTATGGGAATTAAAAATACTGAGTATAGAAACCTTTCTATACTCTAGTAAAGAAACTACTAAAAAGAGGCACTTGAATGAAGCATTTTATGAGAAAAATCTTGTTTACTCACAGAGAAACTCCTCTGTGACCTTATGCACTAGGTTATTTCTTCCCAAGCACTTGTTTATTATCATGTAGTCATGGGAGCTGACATGAGTATTTGTTGTGCCTGAAGTGTAATTATAACTGTCTTATTGCTTCTCAGAAACAAGTCTTTGGAATTAGAAGCCAATGGTCAATGCAGTCGAAAGAGATGAGCAATTTCAAAATCACTGCAAAATTTCTTGCTCAGGACACTCAGTGACTTTGGGGAATAGTTTGTGGATAGGTTGATGACCAGCAACTCTCATAAAGGCGACAATGACCAAAACAAGGAATCACAGATTATGACAATACACCTAAAAAGTTCACTGCAGTGTTCTGATTAAATATAAAATTATTAAACTTTTAATGTTGCCTACCAATTAAAAAAACAAATATACATTGCCAATTCTACATCATTTTTCACATTGAATTGAAGAGAGATGTGGTAGTGTGAACATTGTCATTAGGGTCAAGAAAAACCAGCAAATGTATTTGAGTCACGACAGATATTATATTAGTATCTTTTATGTTAAATTGTGATCACTTTGTCACATAAGTTTGAAATGAATTCAAAGTCTTTTTATCTCTAATCATTCTTACAAGCAAGGAAAACAGGAATTTCTAGGAGCTCTCAGATACTCAAGAAATGACCATCTTTAGACCACTTTCCAGTCGATGAAATGGAAATTTTTTAAGCTCAAAGTATTGAAGACACACCTAAGGAGATGCCTCTATTACATGCGATGCGCTTACCCAACTGTATATAACTTTGAATCACTGACTTTATATCAAGACTTGCCAACACTGGAGTGACCTTATGGAGGTCAGGGTATAGCGGGAATTATTGAATGGATTGATTACGTATCAGGTTTATTGTGGGATAATGCCTAATTTTCTTAACTTCCACTTAGACAATAAATAGACAGAAATTCACAACATACTAAACACTCAATATTTCTCCATTCAGTCTTCAAAATATAAGTAATCATGTAAAAAATACTAAGTTATTTCAAACTGTGACTTGGGAATAAAATTCTTTTTTCAGTTGGTTACCACACCAAAATGACTCTCCTCTGTAAGTGATTAAAACTTAATTTTTAAAGATAATACTGTAACCTGGAAAGAAAATTAAAAACTATTCTGTGATTTTCACATCTCTCTCAGGATTTAGTAATTAAAAACAATATTCAGAACCAACATATCAGCTTCACCTTTCATGTGAATTCACAGCTTTAAAATAGTGATGCCCTTTCAAGAAAACACTATTCAAAATGACAAGGGCAGGGCATCACTAGGCAAAGAACCATTAACTTTCAACCTTTTGTCCCTTTTCTAATGTTTTGTGAAAAATATGGTAGTAACAGATAATTTATCTACCTCATTCTGAACTATTCCTCACCAAGCAATCTGCCCTTTTGGGCATCTTACTTTTCTGCAATTTCACACTTTGATATATATTTCATGCATACAGCCTCCTTTGACTTTAAACGGAGATTCATAGTTTTTAAAACTGGAAAAGCCAAAGCAAGCAAAAAACTATGGACTTGGCTAAGAACAGAATTCAACAAAAATTGAGTCAAAGTTGGGGTGCCTGGGTGACTCGGTCTATAAAGCATCTGCCTTCAGCTTAGGTCGTGATCCCAGAGTCCTGGGATTGAGTCCTGCATCCTGGCTCCCTGCTCCATGGGGGGCCTGCTTCTCCCTCTCCCTCTGCCTTTCTGTCTCTTTCTCTCTGTCTCTATCTGTCTCTCATGAATAAATAAATTCTTTAAAAAAATGAGTCAAAATTAAGAAAAATGGTGAAAATGTACACATCTAAGTAACTTCAATTTGAATTATTAGGATGATTCAACTTTGTTATGAGGTTGCTTCCCAACTTATCCATTTTGATGACTACAAACATGGTATTTTCTGGTACAATTTTATGAAATACCAAAGGATAAAGTGGGTTATTGTACAGATTGGGAATTTTGTTCATCTTTGAGGAGGTTTGAGGGATAATGAATGTTTTTCTTGGCATACAGCTGCATCACCACCATCATCTTTGTCCTCATTGTTGTCATTGTCATCATCATCATCATCATCCATTCATTAGTTAGTATATAGTAAGCCCTATGCTCAGCACTTTACATATATTATCTTCTTAATCTAACACAGAAATAGAAAAAAGACATGGTAACAACTTCATAAGTACATAGTAATGTCACTGAACTTTGCATATGAAGTAAAGAGAAGTAAATAAATGCTCAGACACATAGAAAGAACTAGTATAGAACTCAAGATTTGAACCCAAGCAGTTTGAGAGTCTTGCTTTCAATCCAATTTCTTAATTCAGTTCCAGGAAGCTATATGTGAAAATTTCTTTATGTAACATTCTTCACTAGTATGTGAATTATATGCTACTCTAAGACTGAAGATTACTAAAACCTAAAAAATTCTCAACACTCTTGAGAGTTTCATGAGGACAGGGCTTCATTCTTAGCATCAATTACAGTAACCAAGCACATGCAATGAAGTAATTTTTGACAAATATTTTATCAAAGTAAAACAACAATATGGTTTAAAGAATTGAATTTTTAATTCAATGGTTTAAAGTTCTGTCTAGAATAAACATAATTTCCTGTTACCCTCATCTCAATCTTGGAAGAAGAAACTTTCTTCTGGATCTTGCTTTTATCTTTCCAAATACCATGCTTGCTGTCTCTCAATGGATATCTGAAGATTGATATTTATAGAATTTTGTATTTTGGCAGGTGACGATTTTAGGTCTCCTACTCTCTACCTTTCCTACCTCTATTCTCGAAATGTTGTTGTATCACAATCTTTGCTTAATGCCATACTCAGTGTTTTAATTATCATAACCATGTGAAAATTGTTCACTATTGAGTCATAATATACTACAATAACTCTTACTTGTTATTACTTTTGTTTTTCCTGGAATTAGGATTGCTCATTTTTTTTGAAAACCCCAACTTTTATTTTTGAGAAACAGCTGGATAAACTGGCAAAAGCCAGTCTGTTGAAATTTCAAGATGGCATAAAAATGCTTCCAGGACGTAGTCAGCATTTGCACGTTCACTTCATCTCCATTCAGATGAATTTCAGCTTCCAAAAGGCACACTGCTCAAAAGCACTCATTCATCATTTGCAAACTTTGAGCATGAGGTACTAAAATCAATGGATGGAGTTCTTAAAAATTTACTTTAAAAGAATAGATGATGCTGAAATTCTGGACCTGAGGATCTCTAGTACTTGAACAAATCCACAGATGGAACCGAAGGCTGGTGAAGACTTCAGTTTGGGTTATCTCCAACTTTTCTTTGAGAACGTATATTCCATTAAACCTAGGCCTGTAGCCACACTGTTCCTTTTGTTTGGATTTTCAAGTTCTTTTTTTTTTTTTTTTTGTATTTTCAAGTTCTATGGTTGAAAATCTAACCAACCAGTAGCCTAAACAGCTGACTTAGCCATAATTCAGAGGCTCACATGGTGCAGCCACAGGGACCAGGCTCTCATTCACCCCTAAGCCATCTCTTGGTAATGATTTCCATGTCTAGAGACTGGGGAAGGACTTTCATGAGCAGCAATTAATCCACTCTAACAGTCCTCCTTGTGCTTGATGCCAGATTTCTTTCTGTGCCTACCTAAGCAATCTCAAAGTAGAACCACTCTTAGCTCAAAAAAAAAAAAAAAAAAAACAAAGGCCTACTTCTAAAATCTTTTAGGCATTGCATTGCTCATTTTTATTGCTTAAGAGTCATTAAATCTTTTGCCAAGACTTCTCACACCCTCCAATGGATCTGAAACTTCTCTCAACATAGTATTCATATAATCAGAATTGTCAGAAAATGTCAATTTCATTTTTTTTTTTTTTAAATCTTTTGTAGATATTTCTTCTGGAGTCACTTTCTTACTGCTCCAAATTATACTAGTATCTTTTATCAAAGCCTACAGTACAGATATCACAGGTTTTTCTTTGACCTCATCTTGGGAATTATCTTGATAACTCCTTTGTGATAGATCCTCTGTTCCCTGGATTCAAAGCCTACCCTTTCGTACTTTCTCATTACTTTTGAAGAGCATCCTACAACAGATTCCCATAGAACAGTGATGAAAGAAAATTTTTTGAGACACTGAATATCTCAAAACATGATTATTCTACCTTCTTACTCAATTTATAAATCTAAATTTAGTCATACCATTAGAATAAATGAATAAAAAAATGAATAAATAAAATATAAATTCTCTATGAATATTGAAGACACTGGATCCAATTATCTTCTAGCTTCAGTGTGAATGTTGAAGAGTTTCTTGCCAGGCTGACTTTCAATTCTTTATATGAAACTTTCTTATTATTAATATCTGGAAAATTTCAGAATCTTCTTTTTATAATCAATATTTTGACAAAAAAATGACCCAAAAAAAGAAAAAAAAAGGGAAAAAAAATAACCATATACCACAGAGTAGATCTTTTTATTTCCTTTTTTCTTTTTTTTTTTTTTGGTGGGCCCTTTCAAGATGGAGACTTATTTAACTTCAGTTCCATGATTTTTTTCCTATATTATTTCTTTGGTAATTTCCCATTATTTTGTCAGTTTCCTCTTTTTGGAAAAGCATTTAGAAGAATATTGGACTGCCTGACTCACTCAATTTTCTTATATGTTCCCCACTGTTATCCATTCCTATCTCCCTAGTTTCTAAGAGAATTACAGAATTTATATCTTATAAATTTGTACAGATGTTTTAAATTTTATCTAATCATTTAATTTCTAACATCCTTATCTTGTTCTCTAATTGTAATTTGTATAGTTTTTATAAAGCTTTCTCTGCTCTTATTCCTAGATTTCTCTGTGGTTACTATCTATCTATCTATCTATCATGTGTATATATATTTTTTTTCCCTTTTTCCTTTTTGAGGTGTTCTTCTTTCTGCCATCTTGTTCATCCTGAGTTAGGATTTTTTTGTTTGTTTTTTTTTTTTTTTTTAAGTTCATACATTTGATCATCTTCCATCCTGGAGAGGTTCCTCAACTATGGCTATTTGTTTATATCTCATTTGGTACTTCCAAATATCAATATTTAGCTGTTTCTTCTCTGGAGTGATTCAGCTCAGTCAAAAAAAAGGATGCTCATATATCTTTTATTGAAAATCACAAACTTCTATGCCAGCTTTATAAATACTCTTTCTGGAAGAAAAAGAGAACTCAAGCCCCATAGGTCATTAATTACCATCCCAACTTCTAGAGGTCTGAGATGGGAGTAGCTAATTTAATTACTTCAGAGATTAGATCTCCTGTCTCCTGGGATATAGGTTTACCCACTTGACTATGAATAATGGAAGAGGTAATCTTGGGTTCTTCTTGATCTATATACAAACTTTACCCTACATCGCTTTGAAGCATATCCATCATCAACCTCAAGTAACCTTTTTTCAGTAATCAGTGTCTTCAAATTTACAATCTTCCAAGAGTTCCGTGGAGTATGTCAGCTTCCACCTTGTTAGCATTTTCCTCATCTACTATGGAGATTTGACATTTTCTTCTGCCCTGCTTATTCTATTACCATGCTTTCAACTCTTTATCTTTTTATATTGTGATTTAGAGATATTGATTTATCTTAGATTCATTAAGGCCAGAATATGGATCTCTGTTACATGTAATTCTTACAGTATAAATGTGAAAAGAGCCTAAAAATTTCTCTACCATCTTAAAACTAAAAGCCTGTTAACTGTAAGATAACTTATATAAATGAATACACAGATTAATAAGCAATTAAAAATATCAGTAGAACTGTTTGTCTGTTGGTCATTGTACATGTGCCTCAAATACTTGTTGGAACTGAGTATAAAGCTACAATAAGATAGTAGAATCAGCCTGATTATATTTTCCCTTTCCAATAAAGTTTCTCTCCTTTCTAATTTTATGGAAGATGCTGAAATTGACCAGCGGGTGTGGAAAACTCCAGTGGGAAATTTTAAATAAATGAAATTGATGGCTAAGTAAACATAGTACTTAAATTTAAATATATCTAAAAGCTCAGCTATTATTCTTAAGTACCTCAGCCATCTCTCCTAAGTCTATCTAATTATTCAGAATGTAAGGAGATGCCACTGTTTATTCCACTATCTTCAGTGGATAAATGATTATATCTATAAATACAAAAATGTTGCTGTACAATCCACATCACATTCTCAGTAATTTACTCGAAAAATTTGGGTGACTCAAGCAATGATATTTGCTAACTGACCACAATTGCTGATTGGCTGGCCCTTTATAACAGAATTTTGCGTTAAGTTTCTCAAAATTTGAGAAAGATAGGGTACCTATAACAATTTTATGTGGCATACTATGAAAACAGTCAAATATTTTGAAAAGTAAAATATAATGAAGTAAAAAAAGTAAAAAGACTTTATATTTGATTATGTAAAATAATCTGATTTTTATAGTTGATAACATAAAACAATAATTAGCACATGAAAACTATAATATGAACACAATGTTTAGGAACTAACCAGGTTTAAAGAGTCCAAATTAAGCATATGTTAAAACTTTATAGGCACATATAGAGCTCAGACATGCTCTTCAATGTTTTAAAACTTCAGTAACTTCTACTGTAACTATTTAATACTGTAGTATACATAATTGGTCATTTAATGTTGAATTCTCTAAAATATCACCAGATCGCCTGCTATAAGTCAAAACCAACTTTTTAGAAGACACAGTAAATGAGAACACTATCTTGACAGAATCTTACCAGTTTCTTAGAAGGGGAAAGTCATAAGTTAGGTATTTACAAATATCTGTGGTCTAATTCAAATGTTTTAAGGCAGGTTCTTGGGGAGGAAAATGACTGTGATAAGGCAAAATTTTAAGATAATAGTAAAGACTTGATGGATGTATCTAGGCAAGGTCCTTTAAACGATTCTTGCTAAGTAAACCATTATTCAACAAGTAAACAGGTTGCTCAGGTAAATAAACTTTTGTTTCAGATAAACAGATTTTCAAGACCTTCCGGAATAAAATAATATTTGTATGTAGTTTTACATTTCTTAGGCAAAGTTTTTCTGAAAACACAATTAAGGCATCATAACATAAATGGTCTAAATTCTTTTCTTTCCTGGATAAATCTTCCTGAATACAAAACTAAGTAATGGTAACACAGGTGGTTTCAGTTATACTTCTCCTTAAAACAATGTGATTTTGGATTGAATGGCCTCATCCCAAGCTCTAATAGGTAAATTCTAATTTTTCTATTATGATGCCCTTTGGCCCAAGGAATAGAGAGGGAGGAGTGGCATCAGCAAAATGGCACTCAGGCCTCACTCCTCTAACTGGAACGCTGAAATCCAAGGAAAACTGTCAGAAGCAACTTTGTCAGAACCCTGCAAAGGAGTCAAAGATTTATAGCACCCAAGCAAAGACTGATGTTAAAATAGTGGAAAAGCTTTGTGGTATTTTTACTTGTACTTGTTCCATGCCCTCAGGGGCATTGCATCACTCTTTTAGAGGGAAACCTACACTCCCAGTGTGGAAATGATCCCTCATCTGGCAAGAGTAGAGAAGCTCTTAATCCCAAATTATCACATATGTCCACTCTAAGGTGTCTATGTGTTATCTGAATGAGTGATACAAGGCATTCATCTTTGTTTAACCTAGCTCAGAAGTCAGGCTGGAAAAGTAGTAGGGATTCATAAAAAACACTGAAAGATGAACTAATAAACCACAGATATCTGGGACAAAGGATTATAGTCAAAGCATACAATAGCCTACCTAAAGTCCAGAAGAAAAAGCTGAGAAGAAGGTCTTTGAGAAATTAGGAAGTTGCATGCATGGGAAGTTAGAAAGTCAATTTTGAAAGGTTTCCCAGGGTAAGATGGACGCTTAGAAAGACTGGCAAAGACATTTAACTTTTATGTTAAGCGGGACCATAGGCTAAGTGCAACCCTGGCTAAGTGATGAGAGTACTTTGACAGAGAACAAAGATGCAAACACTCTAACAGGTATTTTGACCTATTGTTTCTTTTGGCACCGAACACAATTTAAACAATATTTGTTTTAGCATTTAACACAATCACTGCCAAAACACCTGAACACAACCTAAGAAAAGTGACTATAGTGATCACATACAAGGAATATAGTTATTTCAAATATAGTTTGGGAAAATCAGTAAACGGACTACTATAAACATCAACATTTTAAAAAAACAAAGCAAAATAAAACAGCCAACTAGGTAAATGAGGAGAATTTATGTATCTATAATTATGGCATGATAATATTCAAATGTCTACAGAAAAGAAAAACAAACCAAAAAACTCATACATCTATAGTCAACTGATTTTCAACAAGGATGTCAAGACCATTCAATGAAGAAAGAACAGTCTTTTCAAAAAAAATTGTGCTGGAAAAACTACATTTTCATGCAAAAATGAAATTGGACCTTACACCATATGTAAGAATGAACACAAAATAGATCTAAATGTAGGCATTATACAACTCCTGGGGGATGAAAACGCTAAATCTCTATAACCTTGGATTTGGTAAAGGAGTCTTAGATATTACACCTAAAACATAAGCAACCAAAGGAGGACACTATATATAAGTAGGAATTCATCAAAAAAATTTTTTTAAAAAGTTTGTGGTTCAAATAATACTATCAATGCAGTGAAAACAGAACTCCCAAAGGAAAGAAAATATTTGGAACTCCGTCTTAAAATTGGGACAGGATATTGTCAAAACTGGGGAAAACGCAGTTATGGAACTGTCCTTTGCTACCTGTAAGGATTTATTCACTTTATTTTGTCTTTCTGGGCTAGAGTTTCTTCAAAACTATTGCCCCTTTTAACCTAATATTTTATCACTTTGTAATTGTAAGTGATAAAATTTCCTATAGTTCCATGACCTTTGACATGTACAATTCAAATATCATTTTGATGTTTTTCTGCCTGTCACTTTTGGGGTGGTAATGCTAAATCTTTATTCTAATTATATTTCATAATAGATGACAATTTTGGTTGTAATTTTCACAGTAAGCTCTTCTTTAGTAGGTTCTTTCCCACCCACCCTCATGGGAGTATCAGCATATCAGCAACATTTTACCACTTGGAATAATTTCTTTGTTGCTAGATCTTGAGATTATCTTTCTTCCTTTCCTTGTTCCTTTTCTTATTCCTTCCCTATCCTTTTCCTATTCTTCCCTTTCCTTCCCCCCTTCCCTTCTCTTCCTTCTTCTTTTTAGATGGGCAATGCCATCTAAATTATCTACTTTAGTTATATTTTATCCCGAATTTCTAGATACTGTTGGGGGGAGTGAGGATCACTTCACATCGGTTCAGCTTCCATATTACTAAAAGCTCATTTGTATCTATATATTATTATGGGAGCTTAGGTTTGCATTCATATTGGGGAATAGATGTGTTTACAGCTAAATCAACTTTATTTTTCCATCATAACTAATTACATTATAAAATTTAATCTATTCTATTTAAATTAGAAGATTTTAAATTAAGCAGGGAAAGCTATTTTTCATGGTACTTTGACTATCTTTAGTCTCTTATAATTCAGCATGTAATTTTTTAAAAGATTTTATTCTTTTATTTGAGGGAGAGCTAGTGAGAGAAAGAGAGAGAGAGAGTGCACAGGCTGGGGGGAGGGGAGAGGGAGAAGCAGACTCTCCACTGAGCAGGGAACCCAATGAAATTACCTTAAGCATTACTTCATATTGGAAAACTTCTATGACCCTTAAATTGGGTTATGACACATATTTATACCTGATCATAGTATATATTACACTTTATTGGAATTATGTTTAACATCTTCATTCCACCATCTTGTAAGTTTTCTGAGGGCAGTAACTGTGTAATCTAGTTTCTATCTTCAACTCTTAAACTCTTTAAATCTGGAAGATGTTCAAGAAATAGGTACTGAAGGTAGGAATAGATAAATAGACATGGATTCAGAACTATTCCTACACATAATTTTAAGATATATTATGTTAAAAGGTTTTTTAAAAAAAACCCATGTAATTAAATTAGAATAACTGCGACTTTCAAATGTTGATCATGCGTATTCTCTATAACCATGAACCTGTCTGACAGCAAAGACCATAATTATTTTTAAATGCTCGAATCTACTTTTATTGTTCCAAGGTTGCTCATCTTCTTTGGTATTAAACTTTATGCTTGGATCTCAATTTCCCTTTATATAAAGTGAGGACAATGCACTGGAATGATGATCTCTAGGAACATTTTGAACTTAATAAACTAATCCAGGCTTTTTATGTTTGAGTTTCCCATTTTAAACAATGAATCTTGTTACTTTCTTCCTAATATTCCAGGAGGAACTTTAGTACTTCTTTAGGAATTCCTGCATTCCAAATAAATACTTAAAAAAAAAAAAAAGTAATAGCCGTAGGTCTTAAGGTCTTATGTTTCTCTTATTCCAGGAAAAAAACATTTGATTGATTTGATTGAAAAAACTTAATTGATTCAGCTTCTTTGAGTACTCTAAAGGACCTGCTAGGTAGGCAGCAGAAAAGGATATCCTGATACTTTTAATACTTATAAACTAGAGCCCTAAATCTCCTTTTTGCTATGAAATCTTACTACTCTGTCAAAGTTTCTCAGAAAGACATTAATTCTGTTCAATTTTGTAGACCTTATTTTGCCCCATCTTATAACATTTATATGGTTTCTGAATGTTTTCTATTATTTCCATTGTTGTAAGTTTTCAGCAATTTTCTATTCTATTTATTTAAACACCCCTTTTGAATATAGCCAAAAGAAATATGATGTGGTAACCTATACATTAGAATTTACCTAGAAAATATAACAATTTCCAGCCAGGATTTTACTGGTATATTAATTTCTGTTGTAGCCTCAGATAATTGGGTTATAAATATGCACATATCATTCAACTCTCCCCCCCCCCATGTTTAGCAATACTTTAAATAGCTTTTTCAGGGCCTGGTTTATTCATTCGATTAAATAAATCTGTAAGGTAAGGTTGTAAACCACCAGTGAATCTATGATATTACATTAAAAGAGAAAAAGCAGAAAATTTCTGTTTATACACTCCTGGGAACCAATGTATTACTTCTGTAATATTCTTTGTAGCTAAAATTAATACCTGGACACTTTAGAGTTATTTAGTGCTATATAAATCAGCATTTGAATCTTATTAGTAATTCTATCCCTATTTTTTTTAATTACAGTTGTTTCAGTATGGTACAAAATACTTCAAGTTTAATTTGAATATTAAAGAGTTTTATGGCAGCATTTTGGCTGCTTCTTGGAGAGAGTTCCATTTGGAATTGCAATCTTAAGTTTCATAGGGCTTTTTAAGAAAGTGATTAACTATTTTGCTGTGGTGCTATATAATGTATGACTCCCATTATTTCAGTGTTACATGGGCTCTAGTGTTGGGTTATTTCTTTTTCATTTATTTCCATGGCACTTTTTACTATGCTGTTTCTTAATCTTAAAAAATAAAAATTAAAACAAACCAGTTTGGGATCATATATGAAATGTATGACCACATATGGATTTAAGAACTAAAACCTGGAATGTTTAACTCTAAAATTTAGAGAAGTATAAAGAATCTTAACATTTTAAAGTTTAAAGGGACTTTAAAAATCATCTTGTTCAGGGGTGCCTGGGTGGCTCAGTGGGTTAAAGCTTCTGCCTTTGGTGCAGGTCATGATCTCAGGGTCCTGGGATCAAGTCCTGCATCCTGCTCTCTGCTCAGCAGGGAGCCGGCTTCCTCGCTCTCTCTACCTGCCTCTCTGCCTATTTGTGATCTCTGTCAAGTAAATAAACAAAATATTAAAAAAAAAAAACATCTTGTTCAATCATAATACAATTCCACTTAGGGTCTGGAGTTTTTGATATATTCTGTCGACCATATCAACTATAATCTATGAACTAATTATTAATACACTCCCAATATTTTATTCATTGAAGTTGTGTATACCTAAAATCAGAAATTGTGATTAGTATATAAAATTTATTGGAACAAAGAATTTTATCGAAAAGCACATGAAACTTGATATTTTAGGCAAAGTGTGTGCTTCATTATTAAAAAAGTAATTTTTTTAATAATAAAAAAATCCTGCACCTATTACTACCATCAAGAATTTCATTTCATAAAGAACAAAGGGCTAGAGTAAGTAGTCTTCATTACCATGGGTTTGTCATCCATAAAATTGTTACCTTAGGAAACTCAGTCCAGGGGCCTGCATAAAACAAGGAATATCATAGAGATTCAAACCCTGGGTCATTACTAGTATTAAGTTCTTAATATTGTAGACTATTGTTTTATCCTCCAAATTTTGTTCAATGCTTGGCATATGATAGGCGTCCAATGTAGGTTTCTTGAAAAACTGAATTAAACCACCAAAATGAAACAAAAAAGCGGTGCCTGGGTGGCTCAGTCATTAGGCATCTGCCTTCGGCTCAGGTCATGATCTTAGGGTCCTGAGATTGAGCCCCACATCAGGCTCCCTGCTTGGTGGGAAGCCTGCTTCTCCCTCTCCCACTCCCCCGCTTATGTTCCCTCCTTCACTGTGTCTCTCTCTGTCAAATAAATAAATAAAATCTTTAAGAAAAAAATAGTAGGGGAGCCTGGGTGGCTCAGTGGGTTAAAGCCTCTTCCTTCGGCTCAGGTCATGGTCTCAGGGTCCTGGGATTGAGCCCTGCATCATGCTCTCAGCTCAGCGGGGAGCCTGCTTCCCCCTCTCTCTGCCTGCCTCTCTGCCTACTTGTAATCTCTCTCTGTCAAATAAATAAATAAACCTTAAAAAAAAAAAGAAAAAAGAATAAAACAGAAAGAACTTTATTGTGTTCTGAGTGAAAATTTGAGATATCTGTGTTCCCACATTGGGAGTAGGAAAGGACCATCTTAGAAACCTAGATCAAAGGGAATTTTAAAATAATTTAGTATGACTTCCTCCTTTTTTAGTTCCAAGGTACTGATGTCATGTGATCAAGATCAAAGAACTGACTAACCAATGGGATTGTCAGATCTTGAACTAAGGCTTCCAAGTGGCATGGAAATAATTTCGCTGGTTTCATTCTTTACCTACGGTCAAGGAAGACTGCTATATTCATACAAAAAGGAAGTGGAATCCCCTGCCTAAGCATTGATGCCTAAAGATCCTTGTTTTATACATTCTGCTTCTATTCAGTTCAGCTTCAAGCCATGAGAAAGATTGTTAGCAATCCTGATAACAAAGGTAACAGTTGAATTTCTTGATCATGGTGTTTTTAATGCTTCAAATAATATCAATTAGCAGGCAGCTGAGGTGATATTGATTTTACTAAAGAGAAAAAATTCCCCATACAGCATTTCTGAATCATTTGGTGGCAGACTGAGTGTTAGTTATGGTCTGTACCTATTAGATCTAACTCTGGTCAAATGGCAATGTATGTGCAGCAGTTGAATCCTATCTATCAAGGATAATGTGGAACAATTTTTAATGTAACAGAACTTATCTAGTTTGAGCCACAAAATCGAAAATTGAGTATCTATGCAGTGGATCTTCTAGTTATGAGGAGGTATCTTTGGTGGCAATTTGAAGCTAAGAACATAATATGGTAGATCATTTTGCTAACTGATAGTTGGTACCACTTATGCTATTGTAGCCCAAAGATAAAGGAACTATAAATAGTTATTTTTAACCACTAACAGGGAAGGTACTACTCAATCAAGCTCAATTAGTCAGAAATGGAAAACTTCAGGTATCCTGCATCTTTGTGGTTCATTTCTCATGTGTCTAGAAACATGTTTTTTTTTTTTTAGATTATTTATTTATTTATTAGAGAGAGAGTGAGAATGAGAGGGGAGAAGGTCAGAGGGAGAAGCAGACTTCCCGCAGAGCCGGGAGTCCGATATGGGACTCGATCCCGGGACTCCGGGATCATGACCTGAGCTGAAGGCAGCCGCTCAACCAACTGAGCCACCCAGGCGCCCTAGAAACATGTTTTATATCACGTATGTATACGATAAGAAACGTTTCTAAAACTGTAAATTTTTTTCTCAATCTCCTTGGTAAGAAAAAATAAGAAAACCCACATAGACTATCAACCATTCCACAATATTCCAGAAATGTGATTCTGGATAAGTCATGTATTACTTCATTTGTCATGTTAGCAGGGTGAAATATCTGATCATAGGTATGTTAGTATCAATATCTATATGTCATATTCAGTAAAATGTCTTTAACCTAGGTAACCTCACTTAACTGTTATAAAACCTTAAATGAGTTATCTTCATTTTGTTGATAGAAAAACTAAAGCTCAGCCAGAATTTGTTACTCATCTAAATTATGACAGAGTCATACTGTGAATGCTGGTAGTTGTGCTTCCAAAGACCATATTACTTTTACTACATACTACTGATGTCCTGTGATAAAGGAGACTTGTGTTTTATTACGTTCTTGAATATATACTGTGGAATCATATCCTTGGATATCTATGCCAAAGTAAGCTAAATAACTCAGTGATTTTGTCTAATTTACAAATGGAAAAAAGGATTCAAAAGCAAATAACATTTGCAAGGTTAAAAATTTAACAGAATATAATGTCTAATATGCTCTGTAATCCAAGAGTTGTTTTCAAAATGACTAAGGGGGTGTGTGTGTTTGGGAGCTCTGAAGGCTTCTATGAGATAATCCTTGTTTCAAACAAGATTTCTCTGATTTCTAATTGCAAAATTATCTTGCTTTGGCAGGCTTCCTTAAGTTTTCCCTATGATCTCCATCACACAATGTCTCCTCAAAGAAATTACGTTAGAAAAATCTGGCCCACAATAATAGATAATGTTAGTTAACACCAACAGTTCCATTTTGTTTTTAAATAAGCATCAATTTTCCCTTTATTTAAAGTTAAAAGAAAATAATATTTATGTAGTGTAAGTAGTGTTTAAAGCTTCCAAATCCAGGCTTTTAATTATTAATGTCCCAATGGTCTTTTCAATTGACTTGAAGTTGTACAATTACCTAAAATTTATTTATGTATAATTAAGATTGTCAATTTTTAGTTGATTTCGTAATTAGATGATCTCTGATTGTGCAAATGTATGCATGCAGACACACATTACTATGGAATCCAAGTTAGACAGATCTGTAGTTTCAAAGGGATAATTTTAAGTTATTCACAAATGCTACTGGCCTAAACATTAGCAGGCCAGACCTACAAAAAAGTCCTAGAATTAGGGAGATTCTCAATCATAAAGAGAATCTCAGAACTAATGAGATTCTTACTGACATACAAATCAGATATATATTCCTTTTATATGACCCAAGAGAAAGAAATATTAGATTCACTGATTAAATTGCAAGATGATTAATCTTTTGATTGATCTGACTGAAAGATACAACTGGAAAGTACTTTCAGAATCATGCAAAATGTTGGCATATCTGGAACTTATGTTCCTTTGAACATTCCCTTTCTAAGCAATATTTCTTACTTTGTTTAGACATACAAGTAAGAACAGACAAAGTGTGATTCCACCCCCACGCTATCATCCTTGGAAAGTTTCCTTTTAAGTGCAACTGTCGATGAATGTGCAAAGAGAGTGAGAGTCTTGCAGTCATATTATTCAAAGAAACCTGTATGAGACTCAGAACACAGCAAATTGAAAGAAAAAACACTGAATTTAAGACAACATTAACAATGAACAAGACACATTGGTCTTTCCAACAGGTTTACTGGGAACCTTTCTTTTCAATAATAACTGTACAGATAAAAGAAAAATATCTTAAAGAATACAGTTTTAATCTAAATGGAAAAACTGCAAAGCATGCAATTATAAGTGTGTAAAAAGTCAGGAGCTGAAAAAGCCAAAATAATGAGAGATTCTTGTAATACCTAGTGTCACAAAGTTGCAGTTCTTTCAGAAGTTTTAGTCTCAAGAGGTATCTTGGAAAGGAAAAAAAAAGCCTCAGGAAATAATAACTAGAACTTGGCAAAGAAAGCTCCTTTATGAGAAGTGCCTGCAGGGCAGAAGTAATTGGAAGCAGAGGTTTCCTTTGCCCTGACAGGTGCCCCTTGGTTCCACCAGGATTGGACTCCCTAAAAGACCCAAAATAGAGTATAATAAAAAATCATCTGGGGATGATCTCAGTATTGTATTTGGACAGAGGGAAAAGTGAGGAGAGATATTAACGTAAATGGACATTCAAATCATGTCCACCGTGGAGCTAGGAGACAATTATTGGGGTAGTTCAGGCCAAAACATCCTTTAGCCTGAAGCATCCAGTGGGTACTTCCTTGAAACTGAGATAATTGTTTCCATGTCCCCATCCATTTTTTTTGGGTGCTGAGCTGGTTTGAGAAACGTTAGTGTTTAGTGGAAGGAAACTTCTCTGTTGGTGGCAGTACAAATAGTGCCTTTGAGAATTCATTTTATCTACTGCAAAGTTCAACTCATAAGAGCATAACTAAAAATAAAGAAAAATCAAGTGGAAAAGAATGTATGATATCGGCTACTACCCTTCCAGGAAAAAGGCTGTTTTAGCTGCCAAGACAGAACCAAAAATTTGTATCTAGTAAAACAAAAGTCTGAATACTTTTATAATTTATTAAAAAAAAACTAGTATGAAAACTTTAATATCTTATTATATATTGAAGAAGTTTGAAATTGTCTAACTATTTATGCATCCCTCCATTCATCCATCCCAGGTAGACAGCAATGGAGAGAAAAAGAGAGAATAATCCAAATAGTTGTTTTATGAATATATTCACAGTAAGGAGCATTGCCTATTTTTAAAAGTTAAGGTTGATGTGAGATGTTGAGGAAAGCAACTGAGGTTCGCTCTGTTCCTTAGTCATGAGCAACTGTGGCTCATAACAATCTTATAATGTGGAAATTACAAAAAAATTATTTTACTCTATTCATCTTAGAACTTTGCTGCTCTCAAACTAACTTAGTTGAGTAATGCTTGAAAAATTTTACATTTGGGGTGGGTCAAAGGATAATTTGGAGAGGGTTTACTGTGACAGCACAACTACGTGTGAAACTCTATTTCCCAGAATCCCCTTTGCTAGATGGATACAGGTTAAATTTGGCCAAACGAGGAACTCATGTGAGGTTTTGATGGTGTACGTGAAATTGTGACTACAGAAAGTAATAGCTTTCTATAGTTTATCCTATTCTGATGCAGTCCCTAGGTAATCTCTTTCTCATCATCCATCCTGAGTCTACTAGTTTTCCCAACTAAAGGTCTGTTGACCACAGTGGCCCCAGGTCTATCACCAGATGCTTGGCTGTATAACCAGAGATGCCACAGCTTTCCATTGCTCTCCCTCCTTGCTTTCATTACATGCCGTAGAGAAAAAATTACTGGATTAGGAAGTCAGCAGGCCTCCATTCTCGTCCAGCATTTGCCATAGTTTCATGACCTTGGGCAATTACTTATTTTCTTTGTGCCTCAGTTTCTTCAATTATATAATAAAGAGATTAGACTAGAGATATTCTCCAGCCTTTTACAGGTCTAAAAATTGATTTGTGTCTTTATTAGCCTTTTATTACAATTTCCCTTGTGCAGGAGGTGAAACAAGTAAACGACTTCATTACCTCCTTTGGTATGCACACATGCTTGGGTGCAAAAGGCCTGTGCCTCTTGAAATCAATTTAGTGTTTCATGTTTCACTTCCACTCTGATAGACAAAACATGTGAAATTCTGCTTTAAGAAACTTATTTTACTGTTCTTGTATTTTTTTAATGTATGAAAACGAAATGAATATGAGCAAATTCTTCCAAATAGGAAGGAAATAATTAGATTCTGAGCATAGGGAAACATTAATGTGGTGGTTTTCTATATTTTTAGTTATTTTCAAACAAATATAAATTATGCCACAGTTCAATCTGTATGTTCTGAGTTAAAATGGCAAAAAAAATAAAAAGAGTTCTAAGGAGAGATTTAGAATAAGGACAGATTGAACTATTTTCTCATTTGGAATAAAGTTGAGAGATAAAAGTAAAAAAGAGATTCCAAAGTGTTCTTAAGAGTCAGGAAAGAAAAATCAATTGGAAAGTCATTAAAATTAATTATCAATTATTACACTAAACAAAACACTAAAATAATCTCTCAAACATACTTCTAAAGAGATCTTGTATATTGTACTTTGTAATCATTGAATAATATCAAGGACATTGTACATCAGTTTGACTGTAATAAGCTCACAAGATTTGCAATCAAATAGTGCTCAGGCAAGTGATCCTTAGTTCATCTCAGAGCTCAGTACCATGCTCTTTCATCTTTCTGTAATCATATTTAGCTTATCAATTATTTCAAATCATTTAGGAAAAAATGAAGTATCTAACCATCCATTCATTCATTTGATAGTTAATGTGGAATCACTTACTATGTACTGAACATGTGTGAGGGACTCACTTAATGCATTTTCCCATTTAATCGTTATAGGAACTAAACTAGGTAATATTATCTGCATTCTGCAGATGAAGAAATCAAGACTAAGAAAACTCAAGGAATTGCCAGGGAGCACAAACCTAGAACACCAAACAAAGATTTGAAGGCCAATGGGGCTGATTGCAAAATCCACACTTAACATTTGTAGTATATTAGCTCTTATGTATAAGCACGAATAGCACTGAATTTTAACAGTTTATAAGTCTCCTACTCATGGAAGTAGAAAATGAGTCCAATGAAGTTAAGTGACTTGCCCTTGTAGTCAGAGGCTATGACGCACTCAAAAGACTAGAGGTACTTGTGTGTAGATACAGATAGAGTTCAACCGGGAAGGGCAGCATCAATTGTACTCTCTCAAGGTCTCTTCTTTTAACCTCTATTATTTCAAATGACTAGCTTCTTGCTATTTTGTATACATACATAGTCTAAAAGTGTTGCTAAATATAGAACTCTAAGGAAAGGAATATTCCATCTAAAAATCAGAAAAAGGAACCAGGTGGCCCTTCATTTTCTTTCAAAACAGCCAAATGATCTTTATATTTTCCTAAGTTTATAAAATAATTCTAAGTAAAAGTTCGTGGCCATTTGTTTTTATTTTGTATTGATATCATTATCAGCCATTTTTGTTATTATGTATTAGGATGCTAACAACTTCTATTACTGTTAAAATTTTTGAGCAAGAAAAAAATTAAACAAATAGTTGTGTTGACAATTACTATTTTTTTAAAAGTACAATATACTATAGTATGATAATATATTCTGTTACATTCCTAGTTGTGTCTGACACTTGTAAAACTTTTCAGGTTGAATCAGTATTTGAATCATTTGGGCTCAGTTTTAGCTAAATATGGAAATTTTACAAATAGAAGATAAACATTAAAATTACATTTTAAACTTAAATCATTTAGTAACTGTAATTCACTCCTTACCTCATTTTTTCCAATTATTAACATCTAATATAAATAAAATCAGGATATATTTATTTATTAAATATAAAGCTTCAATTACTTATAATATTAGCATTCTATCCCTTTATCTCCACATGTCTCAAACTATTCATTTTTTTGGAATTGTTGAATATATAGCATTTATCTAACTCATAAATCAACTGTGAACTTTTTTGAGGGATTTTCTCTGATACCTCAAAAACATTCTAATTTCTCCTCTGGTAGTCTATTAAAAATATGCCTTCAATTATTTAGAGGGAACTTAGCCCAATAAAATAAAGGACATATATGACAAGCCCTCAGCTAACATCATACTTAATGGTGAAAACCTGAAAGCTCTTTCTCTAAGATCATGAACAAGATAAGGACATCCACTCTTATCCACTGTTTTATTCATTATAGTACTATTAGTCCTAGCCACAGCCATCAGACAAGAAAAAGGAAATAAAAGGCATTGTAGTTGGTAAAGGAGAACTAAAATCATCACTATTTGCAGATAACATGATACTACCTATAGAAAACCCTAAAGACTTAACCAAAAACTGTTCAAATAAATGAATTCAGTAAGGCTGCAGGATACAAAATAATATACATAAATCTGTTGTGTTTTTATACACCAATAACCAAGTAGCAGAAAGAAAACTTGAGAAAACAATCCCATTTACAATTATATATAAAAAAAATAAAATAAAATACAGGCATCTGGGTGGCTCAGTCAGTTAAGTATCAAACTCTTGATTTTGGCTCAGGTCATGACCTGAAGGTTCTGAGATCCAGTGGTGCACAGGGCTCTACACTCAGTGGGGAGTCTGCTTCAGGATTCCCTCTTTCCCCCTGCCATTCCCCCCACTTGTGCATTCATGCTCTCTCTCTGTCTCTCTCTCTCTCTTTCTAAAATAAATAAATAAATCTTAAAAAAAATACCTAGGAATAAATTTAGCCAAGGAGATGAAAGGCCTATACACTGAAAATTATAAGACGTGATGAAAGAAACTGAAAAGGACATAAACAGATGGAGAGATATTCCATGCTTCCATGCTTCTTCCAAACTAATACTGTTAAAATATCATACTACTCAAAGCAAACTACAGACTGAATGCAATCCCTATTAAAATACCAACAGCATTTTTCATAGATCTGGTCGATTAATATATTAAAAAGAGGCAAGTGTGTACATCGGGAAAAAGATGATCCCTTCAAAAATAAGATGGGAAAATTAGACAACTACATGCAAAGTGGTGAAACTGGACCACTTTCTTACACCACACACAAAAAGAAACTCAAAGTGGGTTAAAGACCTAAATGTAGTATCTGAAATGATAAATCTCTTAAAATGAAACATAGGCAATAATCTCTCAGACATCAGCCTTAGAAAATTTTTCTGGATATCACCTCAGGCAAGGAAAACAAAAGCAAAAGTAAACTACTGGGACTACTTCAAACTAAAAAAATTCAGCACTGTCAAGGATACCACCAACAAAATGAAAAGGCAATCTACTGAATGGAAGAAAACAGTTGCAAATGATGTATTTGATAAGGTGCTAATATCCAAAATATATAAAGAACTCATACAACTCATCAACAAAAAACATAACTGATTTAAAATGGGCTGAATATAAGTTTTTCCAAAGGATACATAAAAATAGCCAACAAACATTTGAAGAGATACTCAACACCATGAATCACCAGCAAAATGCAAATCAAAACTACAATGAGTTATCACCTCACACCAGTCAGAATTGCTAGTAAGAAATAAGTTTTGGTGAGGATGTGGAGAAAAGGGAACCCTGATACACTGCTGGTGGGAATGTAAATTGGTTAAGCCAGTATGGAACACAGTGTAGAAGTTCTTCAAAATATTAAAAATAGAAATACCATTCAATCCAGTAATTTCACTTCTGGAAATTTACCCCAAAAGTGAAAATGCTAATTCAAAAAGATATATGCACTCCTATGTTTATTGCAGCACTATTGACAATAGCCAAGATATAGAAGCAACCTAATAGATGGATGGTTAAAAGAGATGTAGTATATATACTACAATGGAGTACTACTCAGCCATAAAAAAGACTGAAATCTTGCCATTTGCACAACATGGACGGACCTGGAGCATTTCATGCTTACCAAAGTGTCACAAAGAGAAAGACAAATATCATATAATTTCACTGATAATATAGAATCTTAAAAAATGAACAAACAAAAACAGATTCATAAATATAGAAGATAAATTGGTGGTTGCCAGAAGGGACAGAGGTAGGGAGACGGGCAAAATAGATGAAGGGGATTAAGAGGTACAAACTTCCAGTAAGAGAACAAATAAATTATGGGGATGAAAAGTATATAGTACAGAATGCAGTCAATAATACTGTAATAACACTTCATGGTGACTGATGGTAACTACATTCATCGTGGTGAGCCATATGCAATGTAAAGAATTATTGATTCACTATGCTATACACCTGAAACTACTGTAACATTGTATGTCAACTATACTTCAATTAAAAAAAAAAAGTCCCCAATTCATCATCTCTTTCTATATCCAAACCGTCTGCAGTGTGACTTTACAGCTCTTCTCATCATAAGTAGAATATGTTTTTCTACTCCTTGGATCCATGATGGTGTGTGAATTGTTTTGTCAAATAAATTCAATGTACATGCAACTGTGCCAACTCCAAGGCCCTGCATGCTACTGCTTGCTCTCTCTCTCATGCTATTACCATGAAAACAAGCTCTGGATAATCTGCTGGATAATGAAAGACACAAGGCCTAGTCATTGTGCCAGATGACTGCCAGCCAAACATCAGACATGAATGAGGTCCATCCTAGGACACCTAGCCCCCAGTTCATATGCCAGCTGAGCACAGATGCATGAGTGGACCCTGCCAAGATGATTCCAGCCTGGCCGAGATCAGTAGAACCACCCAGCTTACCCACAGATGTAAGAGCAATGATATATACATATTAATTTGAACTATTAACATTAAGGACGGTTTCTTATACAATAATATATGATAGACCTTCCTTTGTTGATGCCAAGCACACATTCCTCCTTCCTTGCAATTAACATTCCTTACAAGTGATTTTAATCTCTAGTCATTTCAGCATATCTTGAACACTCAAACTATTTTAAACACAATATAAGAAGAGCCATGTGTAGATGCAGCAGCAAGAGGAGGACAGTGAGGAGGAGGAGGAGAAAAAAAGAGCAGAGCCATGTTGTAGTTCTTGTTAACCAGTTTACTTTTTCATATTTGTAATCCTCCACAAAGTACCTAAAAGATATTTCACAGGGTAAAGTAAAGAATTGTGGAATAAGCATCCGTCAGGCTAACTGATGGTACAGGCTGTTTCACATAAGTGACCTTGAGAAAGCTTCTTAAACTCTCTGAACCTTCTAAAATTTTAAGCCCAGCATGTTAGCCCCTACACCATGTTTTAGAGAGAACAGCATCTGGACACTATCCTTCTGCTTTGATGACAAAGCCAGGGAACGTGCACTTTTATTTTCCATTTTACATCACGGGCCCAGATTTGAAAGGCTTACTCACTCCAAAATCTCTTGGACATCTCTATAACTTCGTACCACATTAGCATTTCAGATTGTTTTTCTTTCCAGCAGCTCTTGCCTTTGCCAATATGCTGCACAAAATAAAATGTAAATAAACAGGATTTTTTGGTAAGGAATGTAAATAATATTAATATATAACTTGCACAGCTGGGCAAATGGTACACCAATTGTCTCCTCTTGTGTTAAAGACGTGCTTATATACCTGGGTAATTTCACTCACAACTGCAATCCAAAGGCTTACAACCATGATAGAATTTAATTGAAAGAAACATACTATTCTGAGGACATCTGAAATATGCATATGTTGATATTAAAAGTACTGATATAAAATAAACAGCAAAAAATCACCTGATAATAATCAGTAGTGATTATACTCGGTTTTGAGAGAAATTTATGGGTATCACAAATCTCATCATGCTTTTGCTTCGCTTCATTTAATTATAACTATTTGCAGATTGCAAATAATCATATACATATAGTTGGATCTAAATAGCAGATTGCAGATACAAATGATATATTTCATAAACAGTGAGTTATCGATAGGGCTGGATTATAAATCTCTTAGCAAGAAAAATACATTCATGCCCTAATGTTAGCTAAACAAAAATTTTAAAGCAAATGTTTGGCTCTCATAATTCTGGAGTACTTGATTTTTGGAACATTGCACTTGGTTTGACACCAGGGTAATTAGCCAGGTTTGGAGAAGTGTCTGTGAATAGAGTACATGTTTGTATTGATCTATCATTCAACGGGAACTCTTACGTTTATTCTTTAGGAAATATGGACTCCAGGTATACAAATGAACTTACAATATTACTAGAAACCTATGAATGATACTTAACAGCTCTTAGACTTGTTTGATTCCATCAATTCAGCTTGTTGAACACAGATATGTTTTAAAACTTTATGCATTCCTCGTACTGCATAGATGGTTTTTCAAAGCTGTGTTGACCTAAAGAGCACTGGCATGGTATAAATTTTCATTCATATTATTTAGGGCTTAGGCAACAAGAGTAAGCAACTAGTTTGGTTTGTGATTCTCACTGAATTCATTCATTCCAGGTAGGCAGGGTCTAATTCTTTCGTTTAGAGACTCTAACATGACTTAGAGATTGCCTTGTAGTGCTCTACTGGATATAAGTCTTGCATCCACTGGGAAACCAAAATATACTTATTAAATTACTTTGGATCTACAACAATATATGTTGATAACTGAGATAGAGTTTTACCAATAACATTGTATTTCATTGATTCTAGTATGCATATTTTTCATAACTTAACATCTCTGAAAGAGAGATGCATCAGAATCAGAAACATCTTAAAATTAATGTTGGCCAGACAGCATTCATGAGATGGCCGCTTGAACACATGCAATTTTTTTGGTTTGTTTTTTGGTGGCATCCCTGGATACCAGAACACTCTGACACCTAAATTATTAAACTATTTCAGATCAATAGAGAAGAACTATGAATTCTAGACATTGTCTGAAAATCTTCTATTGCTATCACCTGCTAGAATTAGGAAAGCAATAAAACTTGAAAAACTAGTGTCATAGCTTATAAAAGAATGCTGGAGATAGCAGTGAAGTAGTATTTTAAGAAATACTGTCCCCTATCCCAATGCCTTGGATAGTACAGAAGACCATATGGTATAGAAAACCACTGACATTAACAATTGTTGAGTTGAAAAGTGATTTAAAAGTATTGGCTTTTTTTTAAAGTATTGGATTTTAATGTTAAGACATTTTAGGAGCAACTTAAGTGTGTTCAAAGTTGTTTCCCTTTTTGCATACATACAAAAGTTATTATTATTATTTTTTTAAATTATCTGAAGAACTTCTAAATGATCTTAATAGGGCACCTGGGTGGCTCAGATGGTTAAGCAATTGCCTTCAGGTTAGGTCATGAACTCCAGGTCCTGGGCTAGAGCCCGGCATTGGGCTCCCGACTTAGTAGGTAGTGTGCTTCTGCCTCTTCCCCTGCTTGTGCTCTGTCTCTCTCTGTCTCAAATCAATCAATCAATCAATCAATCAATCAATCTTTAAAATATATAAAAATATATGATCTTAATAAGCACAGATTTTAGTGAGAAGATCTAATGAAATAATACAGCATTGTGGTATAGTTGCTTCTGAAGCAGTTTTTCTTTTTAAAATTTACCAAAAAAAATGATGTGTCTTTTTTTAAAAGGTTTTTTTATTTACTTGAGAGAGAGAGAGGGAGAGAGAGAAAGAAAGAATAAGCCAGGGAGGGGCAAAGAAGCAGGCTCCCCAGGGAGCCTGATGTGGGACTTGATCCCCGGACTCTGGGATCATGACCTGAGCAAAGGCAGACACTTAACCAACTGAGACACCCAGGTGCCCAAATGATGTGTCTTTTCATGACATCTTACATTAATAATTAGGGTGCTATCTATTTGAGAAATCATTTTAACATTTATACTTTCGGAATATAAGTTTGGTCTTAACCTGACCATATAATGGACATGGAAGATCCAAGCATGCTGTAATAAACCAAATGATATAGTCTATGAAAAAAATTATTAGTCAAAGCCATTATTGGACATTGTAAAAATACTGTTTATGACAGTAAGAGTCTGCTATAGAATTTTACTTGGTTATTTTTTAGATATGTATCATTATATTTTATGGTTTCCTATTCACTAGAAATTTACCAAATTGCTTGTTTTTTTAAAAAATAGGCTTTATTTTTTAAAGCAGGTATAGGTTCACTGAAAATTGAAAGGAAGGTACACATATTTTCCAAATATGCTGCTCCCACACACGCATAGCCTTTCCATTATCTATCACCCACCAGAGTAGTACAGTTGTTACAGTTGAATTACAGTGACACATATTATCACTTAAAGTCCATTGTTTAGAATTCATTCTGGTGTTCTACATTCTATGGGTTTGGATAAGTGTATAATAACATATATCTACCACTACTGTGTCACAGTGAGTAGTTTCATTGTCCTAAAAGTCCTCTGTGCCTATTGATCCTTCCCTCCTCCCAACCTCTAGCTACCGATGACTTGTTTACTATCTCTATAGTTTTGCTTTTTCCAGATGCTATATAGTTGAAATCACACAGTATTTATAGTGCTGAATAAAATTCCATTTTTTGGATGTCCTACAGTTTATTTATCCCTTCATTTGCTGAAGGGCATCTTAGTTGCTTCCAAGTTTTGTCAGTTGTGAATAAATCATCTGGAAACATTCATGTACAGGTTTTGGTATAGACAAAATTTTTAATCTCTTTGGGTAAATACTAAGGAGCATAGTTGCTGAGTCATATGGTAAGATTGTGTTTAGTTTTGTAAGAAAACACCAAATTGTCTTCCAAGGTGGTGGTACCATTTTGCATTCCCACTAGCAATGAACTACAGCCCTTGCTGCTCCGTATCTTCACCAGTATTGGGTGCTGTCAGCAGTCTAGGTTTTGGCCATTCTCAAAGGTGTATGCTGATACCTTGCTATTGTTTAATTTACATATCCCTAATGAGGTATGATGTGGAGCATGTCCACATCATCCACATCTTTGTCCTATTTCTCAATTGTGTTGTTTTCTGTTAAGTTTGAAGAGTTCTTTGTATATTTTAGGAAATAGTTTTTTTTTATCATACATATCTTTTACCAATATTTTCTTCCAACCTATGCCTAATCTTTTCATTCTTTTGACTATATCCTATATCTATTATTATTACTATTTTAAATTTCCAATATCTACAGTACTTGTGCTTTGGTTTCTTCTATTATGTTACCAGTTTCTTCATCTATCTGGATATCTTTCATTCTGCACTGGAATGTACTTGAAATAATATTTGTAAAAATTATTTGTGAACTTGGATGATGTTATCTTCTTCCAGAGAAGATTTTTATTTGCTTCTGTTAGGCACCAGAGCACTGTCAATCCTGGATCTTAGTAAGAAAAAAACAAAATCTAGAAAGTAGTTATTATATGCCAACCATTCTTCTGGATGATGGAATGTGGTAGTAAAGTGAATAGACAGAGTCCTTGTCCTCATGAAATTATATTCTACTTCAAATTTATTAAACTTGGAATATAGGGAAAACTTGTTCCATTTTTGCTATTTATGCCAATAGTCACATTATTCTGACATAAAAATCTTCAATTCCCATTAAGTGACTACTTTTGACATATTATAAATATTTCTTAAGGAACTATAAATTATGAGTCCCTTCTTATAACCCCTATATAGCAAAGGTGTTTTGTGGACATATGTGAGGGAAAAATTAGAATAAGGGAAGATAAGAGTTGCTTCAAAAATAACTTTATTCCCTAATGAAAATATGTAGGTAACCAATTTTTTATATGACTAATGCCTTGAATTGACCCTCCAGATTTAATATTAAGTTATATAATATATATATTTATAGAGAGACTATACTGTTCTTTCTTTGAAATATGATTTTGATTTTTTTTATAGTAAGTAATTCGAAGAGGAAAAACATTAAATGTCTCCATTGCCTTTAATATATCTACCCAACCTTTTCTTGTGTGTGGTTATGTTTACAAATAAACAGAATTTGGTAATTTTTCAACTAGCTTCTTTCCAAAAGCAATACATTTACAAAAAAAATAACAAATCCAAAATTCTCTGGCACTAGAGAAATAATTTTGAAATGCATATCACAATAGTAAGTCTTTTGAATAAAACTACTTTATTGTCTAAGACATAATTGGCTAGACATATTACAATTTTTAAAAAAAGATTTTATTTATTTATTTGACAGAGAGAGAGCACAAGCAGGAGGAGCGGCAGCAGAGGGAGAAGCAGTCTCCCTCCCCAGTGAGCAGGGAGTCCAATGCCAGACGCCATCCCAGGACCCTGGGATCATGTTCAGAGCCAAAGGCAAATGCTTAACCAACTGAGCCACCCAAGTGCCCAACATATTACCATTTTTATTCTAAAAAGTTTAGTTGAAACTATGTTCTTTGTGTATCTATTCAGATCTTTTTTTAAAATTTTTATTTATCTATTTGAGAGAGACAGACAGACAGAAATAGTATCAGAGAGCACAAGCGGGAAGGAGAGAAAGAGAAGTAGGCTCCCCACTGAGCAGTGAGGCCCATGATGCATGCAGGGGCTCAATCTCAGGATCCTGGGATCGAGACCGGAGGCGAAGGCAGATGCTTAACCGACTGAGCCACCCAGGTGTCCTGTATCTACTGAAATCTATCAGTGAAATTATGATTGTAAACTTACACCATAATAAACATACTTTATATTTAAATAGTGCCTAACTTTCTGCAAAGCATTTTATATTATAATTCCATTTGATACATATATAACTTTTAAACAGGCCATGTTGGTGTTATGTATGCCATTTTATAGATGAAGAAACAGAGGCTCAAAGAAGTTACTTCCTAGAGCTTACGTGTTGAAGCAGTGTTGGAGTTAAAAACACCAAACTTCTGACTCCTAGTCTCATTTGTTTCTTATACTTCTTTACTGAATATATTCTGCAGACCACCATTCTGAGAGTTGTATTATTGAATACATTTTAAAACCTTTATGAATATATTTGAAAAATGCCAATTATTGCAGATTCATAATGTATGTCAGCATAACAAAAATCTCTGAGAAGTCCATTGGTACTAGTTAATGTTGTTTAATGTATCCTTTCTCACATCTGTTTATGCATGTAATTCTTCTTCATGAGACATATATTCATATTCTGTGTAAGTGTTCTGCAAAATATATCACTCAAAAAGCAATAATGCATTATATTCTATTGCTGGCCTTATCTTTCATCCATTTTTTGCTTTTTGGTAGACCAAAAGCACTTTATGAGATTCCAAGATAGTGCAGGCAGAGAGGCAGGCAGAAAGAGGGGGGAAGCAGGCTCCCTGCTGAGAAGAGAGCCCGATGCAGGGCTCCATCTCAGGACCCTGAGAGTCCTGAGATCATGACCTGAGCCAAAGGCAGACGCTTTAACCCACTGAGCCACCCAGGCACCCCTGCAGTTTCTACTCTCAAATTGTTTTCAACGTTTCTAAAAGGTAAATAAATTCACCAACCCGAAACATTTCACAAATTACATTATGTCATGATGGACACAGCCAGTAAATGATGTGGTTTCTGAGAAAATGGGAAGATGGAGCAATCAACAGGGACAAGACTTTCTCGAGTATGGTCTCACGGGGAAGCCTGTGCTAAAAGAGTACTGAACTGATTTCTAATTGTGCCTTCACTTCTCTTGGAGAACTGCATTTATTTAACATCTCCAAATTTTTTCCCCCCTCATTCTTCTATAAACTGTTATTTGACTAGATCATTAGTTTTCAAACTGTACTGGACAAAATTCTTGAGAGATTATGGCAGCAAGGAGGTTGGGAGAAGTTTTGTGTCACTCAGTTCTCCTCAGATTCACCCAGAAACACTCCCCTGCTTTTGATATTGGTCTTTCCCACCAGATTTCACAAGAACAATGGGCTTGAAGGACAAAACTGACTTTGAAAACAGTTCCTCTGGAAGACCAGTTTCTTTCCCTTCTGACATTAAAGAATCTTAGTCTAGAATAACTGAGAAAGAAAAATCTGACCTATATTAAATTTTATAATAAATAACCAATCTGTATACAGAATTTATTTAGACTTTTCTTAAAATATTTATAAGAATGGTATCATCAGCTGATAAACAAAATTTCTTAACTAATCAGTTTAGAAGACCATTGGTCACTCAGAATTTGAATCTTGAAATCCATCATTATTTCTCAGTTATATGTGATTACTGACAAAGCAAAACTGCACAGTATTCATTTATTGCTCAATATAACATCATATGGTGGGGGGTTCAGGACATGCCCCGCCACTCATGTGCCACTTTGGCATGTGGATTACTTTGACCTGAAGGCACTTGAGACCATGTGGGCTTAAAAGAAACTTCTGTCCCTTCCTTAATTACAAGGAAGAATCTAAATTGGGATTTAGATTTAATAGGGGTTTAGACTAAGGATTTCCCACAATAAGAATTATTAATAGAGATAATTTTATCTGAGTGACCCACCTGTATGGTAGGACAAACATCTAATTACCGAACATCTGCTTTTCTTATTGCCCCGTCAAGTGTATTCAACTCCTCTGAAGTCCTAGATCCCAAACCCCTTCTTCTTAGTTCAGAATGGCATGTAAACCTCCTTTTGCCTGACGATCTTGGAATTTCCATTTCTATGTGGATTCCCAAAACATATACCTATTAAATTTGGTTTTCTTCGGTTAATCTATCTCATGTCAATTTGATTCTTAGTCCAGGTAGAAGACCTCTGAGGCAACAGGAATTCTTGCTTCCTGACAGTGCTAATTTAGAAAGCAGTCTTTCTATATTTAGGTTTCTGGAATTGTTGGTCAATCATTAGCAGAAAGTTTGAATACTAAGGGGAAATTAATTCGATTATTAATAAAGATTCATTGAAAGTACAGTATAAATTTCTCTTATGAACATGGATTTATAGCAGTGTCAGAAACGAAGAGACATTTGAGCTTTGGAAGAAGAGTCAAGATGGGAAGGGGTTTCATTTTTCAAAGACTATTTAGATATCCGATTGTCCTTCTCTTGGGGTGACAAAGGTTTACAAAAGGATACTTTATTTTTTTAAGATTTAATTTATTTATTTGACAGAGAAAGAGAGAGAGATCACAAGTAGACAGAGAGGCAGGCAGAGAGAGAGAGGGAAGCAGGCTCCCTCCTGAGCAGAGAGCCCGATGCAGGGCTCAAAGCCAGGACCCTGAGATCATGACCTGAGCCGAAGGCAGAGGCTTTAACCCACTGAGCCACCCAGGTGCGCCCAAAAGGGGACATTTTAAGATGAAATAAGATGTGTTCATTCCTTTCCATTTCAACAATGACTCTGACAAAAATTATATCTAAATTGTTTTTCCTGAAATAAACCAGACTCCAACCATCACATTCTGTGGGATTTATCAGGCAGGTCAATAAAGCTAAGTAGGAGTAGATTGCCTTTTGGAGATATATTAACGGGCTTCTACCACATAATGGTTCTCTAATTACTTGCCTGAATGTACCTTCAAAAATGAAACAATTCATCCTCTACCTTCTTAATGACTTGAATATCGGGGATTTTTCATTCCCATGTCCTACGTGCTTAGGACGAACTTTCTTTTAAATAAAGTCATGGTGGATAAAAAGTATACAAATTTACTGCTTAAAAATTCCTTCATTAAAAACAAATTGTCGAGTCCTTAAAGTACTATGAAAAAGATACTTGGTCTGTAGATATATAAAGCAATAGAAATAATGATAGCAGCTTTCAGTTAGGTTTCCTTAAAACTAATTTTTCTAGTTTTATTTATTGCTGTTCCCATCACAATTTTTCCTTAGTCAATACACATGGGGAATATTTTTCAAAGTAAACTTATCCCACCACAAGATGGCACACGTATCTTCCCCTTTTGATTTCACAACTATACGCATTTATCAATAGTCAATTGAAACCAACACTGAAATAGGTTTGATAGGTACACTGTTAGACTAATTCTATACATGTCACCAGGTTTAAAATGAACTATTCCCATTTTACACAGATAGCAAACTGTATGACAGTTAATTTTATGGTTCCAGCAATGAAATTTATGATCTGTGCATCTTTGAAGCAATTCACTTAATTTGTCTGAACTTCAAATGCTTAATCTACAGAAAAGCTTATATTAGAAAACCCAAGTGAAAACTCTGGGGAAAGGCATGGCAGATATGTAAAGAAAACATTTCTCACCCTCGGGAGACTTAACTCCTTGACTGTATCACTGTTACATGGTAAGGTAACAACATATTAGTGAAATGTAAATACAGCATACTAAAAGGAGCATAAAATGAGGAAGTGGGAGAAAGAGAGAGGATGTATGTTTCTGTGTATATGTTCGTGTATGCATGTGTGCGTGATGCTGCAGTGATGAAGAATTGGTATCCCAAGAAATTTAAATTCAAAACTGAATGTAAACACATTTTAGTTTAGTATGCAGGGCCCTATCATCACCTTACCTCTGTAAAGTAACATGAAAACCTCTGAAACACTGCTGTCTCCTATTGCTCTTTTCTAAGGTTCAATCTGATACAATTTTTAAAGAAAGTGAAAATTCAATCAGACACCCTGAGCAGATCAAAGAAAATACAACCTTTATCTTTTGTGTTTCCTTTCACAATTTAGCAGTTCCAAGCTAAAAGGCTTCAGTGGCCAACGTAGTAAAGAATACCTCAATCAAGTGCTACAATGTGTCAATGCATCTTAATAATAATAATGAAATAGACTCTTTTAATGTGGGTAAAGGTCTTCACTTGTTATTCACTTAAGAGCTTAAACCGATGGTTTAAAAAGAACACAATTTCCTCTGATTGTCAGCCCACCTCAGCAGATGTAGAATAGTAAAATGCCTGGTGAGACTGTACAAAGTTTCTGCCTCTTAAAATCATTCTCATCCTTCATTCACTGGTTAAAGAAATATTTATTAAATGCCTATGAAGTGTTGTACTATGCTAAGTGCTAGGATATAAAAGTAATTGAGAAAAGAACCCACTCTTGAGAATTTCATGAAACAGTGGAAGAGGCAGACCTGTGTCTATAAAACATCACCATTACCAGGTAGGCATAGAAGATCATCCCAGATTAGGTAACACGCTTAGGGTGTTATGATGGTGGCAGGTCCTGGGACAGTTTTATACCTAAGAAAAGACTTTCGGGAAAAACAAATCAGGCCCCAGTTGGTCTCTTCTATCTACTTCTGATTATTTAATAGCACTGAGAGCCAAACTACTATCTCACATACAGTGCTTTTTTAAATCCTTTGTTCCAAATAAATAAAGACTATCTTCGTAATATAACTTATAATTGTGATGCCTCCAGATTTCCTTTTCTTTTTTCAGGATTACTATGGCTATTTGGGGTCTTTTGTGGTTCCATGCAAATTTGGGGGATTGTCTGTTCCATTGTTTCTGGGATTGTTTGAACCAGAAATTGTTCAAACAATTTGACTGTTCTGGTTTTGTGAAAAGTGGTGGTGACATTTTGATAAGGATTGCATTAAATGTATAGACTGATTTGGGTAATATAGATATTTTAACAATGTTTGTTATTCCAAACATGAGCATGGAAGGCTTTTCCATTTTTTATGTCCTGTTCAATCTCCTTCATAAGTTTCCTATAGTGTTTCAGGGTACAGAGCTTTTATACCTTTGGTTGGTTTATTCCTTGGTATTTTATGGTTTTTGGCACAATTGTAAATGGGATTGTTTCCTTACTTTCTTTTGCTACTGCTTCATTATTTGTATACAGAAATTAAACAGATTTCTCTACATTAATTTTATATCCTGCGACTTTGCTGAATTCACTTATTAGTTCTAGCAAATTTTTAGTGGAGTCTTTTGGGTTTTCTGCAGAGTATCACGTTGTTTGTAAACAATGAAAGTTTGCCTTCTTCCTTGCTCATTGAATGCATTTTATTTCTTTTTGTTGTCTGAATGCTGAGACTAAGATTTCAAGTACTATGTTAAATAGTAATGGTAAGAGTGGACATACCTGTCTTGTTCCTGATTTGTAGAGGAAAAGCTCTCAGTTTTTCCCCATTGAGGATGCTATTAGTTGTGGGTCTTTTGTATATGGCCTTTATGATGTTAAGGTATGTTGCTTCTATCTCTACTTTGTTGAGGGCTTATATCAAGAATGGATGCTGTAATTTGTCACTTGCTTTTTCTGCATCTACTGAGAGGATCATATGGTTTTTATCCTTTCTTTTATTAATGTGGTCACCCCTGCAGCCCAGGAATAAATCCCACTTGATCGTGAATAATTCTAATGTACTTTTAGATTTGATTTACAAGTATCTTGTTGAGAATTTCTGCATCCATGTTCATCAGGGATATTGGCCTGCAATTCTCCTTTTTTACTGGGGTCTTTGTCTTTTTTTGAATCAAGGTAATGTTGGCCTCATAGAACAAGTTTGGAAGTTTTCCTTCCATTTCTACTTTTTTGGAGAAGAATAGGTACTAATTTTTGAGAAGTTTGAGAAGAATAGGAACTAATTCTTCCTTAAAGGTCTGATAGAATTCCCCTGGGAAGCCATTTGTC
>CM052799.1:37679346-37707759 GCA_028533885.1 Nasua narica | reverse complement strand
CCACATCCTCTCCAGCATTTGTTGTTTACTGTCTTGTTGATTTTGGCCATTCTAACTGGCGTAAGGTGATATCTCAGTGTGGTTTTGATTTGAATCTCTCTGATGGCTAAAGATGATGAACATTTTTTCATGTGTCTGTTAGCCATTTGTATGTCTTCTTTGGAGAAGTGTTTGTTCATGTCTTCTGCCCATTTTTTGACGTGATTATCTGTTTTGTGAGTGTTGAGTTTGAGGAGTTCTTTGTAGATCTTAGATATCAGACCTTTGTCTGTAGTGTCATTTGCGAATATCTTCTCCCATTCTTGTTATGAGATTTTTGATTACTGACTTAAATTCTTTGCTAGATATGGGCCTGTTAAAATTACCTATTTCTTCCTGTTTCAGTTTTGGTAGTTTGCATGTTTCCAGGAATTTGTCCATGTCTTCTAGATTACCCAGTTTTTTGTCATATAATTTTTCATAATATTCTCTTATAATTATTTCTATTTCTGTGGTGTTGGCTGTGATCTCTCCTCTTTCATCACAATTTTATCTATTTGGGTCCTTTCTCTTTTCTTTTAGAGAGGTCTGAAGAGGGATTTTTCAAATTTATTAATTCTTTCAAAAAACTAGCTCTTAGTTTCCTTGATCTGTTCTACTGGGATTTTTGTTTCCATATCATTTATTTTTGCTCTAATCTTTATTATTTTCCTTTTTCTACTGGCTTTAGGCTTTATTTGCTGTTCCATTTGTAGCTCCCTTAGGTATAAGGTTAGGTTGTGTATTTGAGACTTTTCTTGCTTCTTGAGGTTAGGCCTGTATTACAATATACTTCCCTCTTAGGACTGCCTCTGCTGCACCTTAAAGGTTTTGGACTATCATATTTCCATTTGCATTTGCTTCTATGTATTTTTAATTTCTTCTTTAATTTCCTGGTTAACCCATTCATTCGTTAGTAGCATTTTTTTTTAACCTCCATGTATTTACGGTCTTTCCAAATGTTTTCTTGTGGGTGACTTCAAATTTCATAGCATTATGGCCTGAAAATATGCATGGCATGATTCAATCTTTCTGTACTTGTTGAGGGCTGATTTGTGACCCAGTATGTAGTCTATTCTAGAGAATGTTCCATGTGCACTGGAAAAGAATGTATATTCTGCTGCTTTAGGATGAAATGTTCTGAATGTATCTGTTAAGTCCAACTGGTCCAGTGTGTCATTCAAAGCCATTGTTTCCTTACTGATTTTCTGCTTAGATGATCTGTCGATTGCTGTAAGTGGTGTTAAAGTCCCCTGCTATCATTGTATTATTATCAATGAGTTTCTTTATATTTGTTATTAATTGATTTATATTTTCAGGTGCTCCCAAGTTGGGGGTATAAATATTTACAATTGTTAGATCTTCTTGATGGATGAACCCCTTAATTATGATGTAATGTTCTTCTTCATCTCTTATTCCACTCTTTGGTTTAAAATCTTGCTGTAATCATCAAGATAATATGGTACTGGCACAAATATAGACACATAGATCAATGGAACAGAAAAAAAAAAACAGAAATGGACCCACAACTATATGGTCAATTAATCTTCAACAAAGCAAGAGAGAAAATACAATGCAAAAAAGACAGTCTCTTCAACAAATGGTGTTGGGAAAATTGGGCAACAACATGCGGAAGAATAAAATTGGACTACTTTTGTTCACAACAAAAATAAATTCAAAATAGATGAAAGACATAATTTGAGACAGGAAGCCATCAAAATCCTAGAGGACAACATAGCAGCAACTTCTTTAACCTCACCCATAGGAAATTCTTACTAGACACGTCTCCGGAGGCAAGGGAAACAAAAGCAAAAATGAACCACTAGGAATTCATCTAGATAAAAACCTTCTACACAGCAAAGGAAGTAATCAACAAAACTAAAAGGCAGCCAAGAGAATGGGAGAAGATAATTTCAAATGACATATAAGATAAAGAGTTAGTATCCAAAATCTATGAATGACTTATCAAACTCAACAATCAAATAACAAACAATCTAGTTAAGAAACGGGCAGAAGACATGAACAGACTTTTTTTCCAAAGAAGCCATGCAGATGGCTACCAGACACATGAAAAGATGCTCAACATCATGCATCAACAGCAAAAGACAAATCAAAACCATGGTGAGATTGAACCACCTCACACCTGTCAGAATGGCTAAAATTAACACCACAAGAAACAGCAGGTGTTGGTGAGGACATGAAGAAAGAAGAACACTCTTGCACCATTGGTGGGAATGCAAACTGGTGTAGTCACTCTGGAAAACAGTATGGGGGTTCCTCAAAAAGTCAAAATAGAACTACCCTACATTCCAGCACTTGCACTATTAGGTATTTACCTAAAGGATACAAAAATACAGATTCAAAGGGGTACGTGCACACCAATATATATAGCAGCATTATCAACAACAGCCAAACTATGGAAAGAGCCCAAAGGTCCATTGACTGATGAATGGATAAAGATGTGATACATATATGTAATGGAATATTACTCAGCCATCAAAAAGAATGAAATCTAACCATTTGCAATGATGTAGTTGGAGCATGAGTGCATTATGCTAAATGAAATAATTCAGTCAGAGAAAGACCAATATCACATGATTTCACTCATATATGGAGTTTAAGAAACAGATGAACATTTGGGAGGGTGGGGGAAAGAGAGAGAGAGGGAAACATACTATAAAAGGTTCTTAAGGATAGAGAACAAATTGAGAGTTGATGGAGGGAAGAGGGAGGGGAATGGTCTAGAAGGGTGATGGGTATTAAGGAAGGCACTTATATTGAGCATTTGGTGTTATATGTAAATGATGAATCACTAAAGTCTACTTCAGAAAACAGTATTACATTAACTAGAATTTAAATAAAAATTTGAAAAAGAAACAAAAAAAAAAAGGAAAAAAGTGAGGAATTGTCAAAAAATAAAATAAAATAATATGAAATAAATGAAAAGCCTAATCCACAATTATATCCCAATAAGGCTGGAAAAAATTGTTAATTAAAAAAAATCAATCCAATATAAAATAAAAACTTAAGTTAAAAAAAGAGACTATCTCAAGTGATGCTCCTATTTTTCTACCCTGAATAGGGAAGGGTATATCCCTTCTTTTGTCCTCTCAGAGGTATGGGATTCAATGATGAAAAAGATATGTTAGCTGGCCAAATTTTAGAAGAAATAGATCTTTCACCATCTTCTCTTTTTCTCTCATTAGGATGACCAACTTTTTAAAGTATCTTTTTTTAATCTTTAAAACAAAAACAGGGGTGCCTGGTAGCTCCGTCGGGTAAGAAGCAGGCTCTTGATTTCTGCCCTAGCAGGCTCCTGATTTCACCCCAGGTCATGATCCAGTATCCTGGGATTGAGAGCCACAGTGGGCTCCACACTCAATGGGAGTCTGCTTGAGGATTCTCTTTCTCACTCTGCCCCTCCCTGCCACTAGTGTGTACTCTCTCTCTCTCTCTCTTTCAAATAAATAAATAAATCCTTAAAATAAAAACAAGCAAAGGCTGACATGGACTCTGGTCAGAAGCAAAAGTTTTTTATTCAGGGTTTGAGTTTAAATTTGGGTATTGACTCTGATATTTATTGGCTACATGATCCTGGGAGAATGACTTTGTTCTTTGTATCCCAGCTTCCATTTTTAAAATGGGCTAATAATACCCTCTTCATAGAACTGGAATGAGGAATAAATGAGCTAATATAGGCAAAGAGCTTAGAATAGTAATTAACACATACGAAAAGCAAAATAAATGTTAGCTATTCTAATCTATATACATAAATCCGTGTGGGTGGGACTGAAGTCAGAAGGAAAAGTCAGTCATGAAATAACTAAAATTATGTTGTTAAAAAATAATGGTTTGTTTTTCTGATGCAATCCTTTTTCAATTCACTAACAATCAATAAATATTTGCTGAATCCTTACTATGTGACAATGGAGATATACAAATATATACAAAATAATCTAAACTGACGAAAATCTTTCCCTCCTAGAACCTAAATTCAAGACACTAAGGTTTCATTGGAAGGGAAGTAGATTAACTGACTTTGCCAATCCCATCCTACCCCCATGATGTTAAGAAAATATTTCAGGAAATTGTTTTTCAGTAAATTGAGCATTTGCTATATGGCAAGATCTATGCCCAGCACTTTTTCCACATTTTGTTTCCTTTGTGAACGACTTGTAAGTAAAGTATTATTAGCAGCATTTTACCAATGAGGAAACTGTGTTATAGGAAGGTTAAGAAATTTAGCCAGGAACAAATAGTGGTCAGGAGAACTGGAAAATAGGAAATCTGATTCTAAGGATATACGTTCTTTAACAATATCTAGTATTGCCACATTTTAAAATTCAGTGCCACAGCATTACCAAAAAAAAAAAAAAAAAACGAAAAAACAAAAAAACAAAAACTTTACAAAATATCACTTAGTATAAAAAGGGTTTTGAAATATTTTATTTTCTCAGAAAGATACAACATTGTTAGTACTTATTACTTTCTGGTCCTGAATATATGGATGCTTGTTATATGAATCTTTATAATTTTCTGTATTATTTAAAGGTGCACGCATGCACACACACACAGTCAAACCATTTATTTATGCATTTATTAATGCCAAGCACTGTTCTAAGGTCATTTCATGTATTGCCATTTAATCCTCATAAGCACTATGTGTGACAGATGCTATTATTCAAACACAAATTTTAGAGATGAGGAAACTGAAGTAGAAAGAGATTAAGTAAGTAGTAGAACTGGTGTTCATATTGCTTCTGTAAATTTTCTAGAGCATGTGTTCTTAAACGCTGTCTGATACTCTCACTTCAAAAAAAAGATAATGCTTATGGAACACTCACAATGTGATAATCATTGTTTCCCTCATTTTGCATACACTTGTATGCAAAGTGATTAATTCTTAAAATTTATTTTTTTAAAGATTGTATTTACTTATGAGAGAGAGAAAGACAGCATGAGAGAGAGAGAGAAAAGAGACAAAAGAGAGCATGAGTTGAGAGGATGGGCAGAGGGAGAGGGAGAAGCAGACTCCCCGCTGAGCAAGAAGCCTGAGGGAGGGCTTGATCCCAGGAGCTCTGGATCCTGACCCGAGCCAAAGGCAAATGGTTAAACGACTGAGCCACCCAGGTGCCCCAATTCTTACAACTTTATAAGATAATTGCATATCCTTCCTTTAAAGTTGGGAAACAGGGAACATAAAGAGGTTTAATAACTTAAGTTCACTCAGCTACAATGAATACCATCAGTACAGCTCTACCTTTCAATACTCGAAATGTGTCAAGCACAAGCACACTGTTTCTTTTTAATTATTTTACTGATTCATCAAATTAACACTGCTAGGCAAGCACTAGTAATACTTTATAGACAAGATAACTGAGGCTCAGAAAACTTAGGCAAATCACCTGCGGTCACAAAGAAAGTAAAGGTCTAAGCTGATATTTGAACCATTGCCTTGCTGACCTTAGAAGTCATGGGATCAACCACAGGTATAGATTAAGATATTTCAGGCAGTTTCAGATTCACTCTCTACTCATTTAAGGAGGGTCTCCTGGGAATAAAATACAATGACTATTTTTGCTATGTTTGCATTCAGTACCTTATCAAGCCCATCCCTCTAATTTTTCAGAAAAGGTACAAAATTTATTTCAAGGTTGAATATCATTCTTAATTTTGTCTTTTGAATATACTATTGTAGGTCACCTCCTAAGTGTATAACTCTATCCATAATTTACTTACACAGTGAGATAAAAGTTCCATTACACTACAAGACTGATTACCCAGGTTTTTTTCATTAAATGAAGTTAAAAGCCCAGAATCTTTATCTAAAGACCATCTGATGGGTATTGTGCTGACATGATACTTTCATTTCTGGTTGGCACTATAGGGTACATTTTCATTACTTAGCAATTCCTTGCAAATATCACTCAGGTTATGCTATTGTGAACTGTAAGTCCTCTGAAAGGATCTGACAAGATAAAACGGCTGTTTTCCAACTATTTCCATTTCAATCTTATATATAAGCAATGAGAACTCTGTATAAAACCTATCTGAGGCCATAAAGACCTCTGATGTCAGCTCTTTCCATTTCCCACTAGACCAGTGTGATAGATAAGAATGTGTACTGTCTCCTTTGTTGTCCTTTTTGAGTAAAGTTTTAGCTTGTCACAATTTGGGATGCTGAGTACAACAATGAATTATTCACCTAGAAATCTGAAAATAGAATTTCATTTTCTGCCGATAATGTGTGATTTTTTTTTTAAATGGGCAGGTCCAGCTAAAAATTTTCTTATACTTTAGAGAGAACTATTTCAAAGACGGCTCAGTTGAGGAAAGAAGAAAAACAAATAAACAAAGTTCTTTGATAACCTAATCTTCATTTAACTGATTTGTAGATCAAACTAAGACTTAAATGTGTTTCCGAAAGAGATCTTAAGAATTAGCTAAAAAAAATCATAACTAAATGATAACTCACAATTACATTGTTGTCTTATAAACCATCTGGATACATGGATGCAAAAATTATCACCAAAATACTAGACAATAGGATCCAACAGTACATTAAAAGGATCATTCACCATGACCAAGTAGGATTTATTCCTGGGCTGCAAGTTTGGTTCAACACCCACAAATCAATCAATGTGACACAATACATTAATAAAGAAAGAACAAGAACCATAGGATAGTCTAAACAGATGCTGAAAAAGCATCTGACAAAGTGCAGCATCCTTTCTTGATCAAAACTCTTCACAGTGTAGGGATAGAGGGTACATACCTCAATATCATCAAAGCTATCTATGAAAAACCCACAGTGAATATCATTCTCAATGGGGAAAAACTGAAAGCTTTTCCTCTAAGATCAGGTACAAGAAGGCATATCCATTATCACCTCTGCTTTTTAACATAGTACTAGAAGTCCTAGCCTCAGCAATCAGACAACAAAAAGAAATAAAAGGCATTGAAGTCAGCATAGGAGAAGTCAAACTCTCAATCTTTGCAAATGATATGATACTTTATGTGGAAAACCCAAAAGACTCCACCCCAAAACTGCTAGAACTCATACAGGAATTCAGCAAATTGTCAGGATATAAAATCGATGCACAGAAATCAGTTGTATTTCTATACACCAAGAGCAAGACAGAAAAGAGAAATTAAGAAGTAAATCTCATTTACAACAGCACCCAAAAACCACAAGATACCTATGAATAAATCTAACCAAAAAGGCAAAGAATCTATACTCAGAAAACTATAAAGTACTCATGAAAGAAACTGAGGAAGACACAAAGACATGGAAAAACATTCCATGTTCATGGATTAGAAAAACAAATATTGGGAAAATACCTATGCTACCTAAAGCAATTTACATATTTATTGCAATCCCTATCAAACTACTATCAACTTTTTTCAAAGAAATGGAAGAAATAATTCTAAAATTTATATGGAACCAGAAAAGACCCTGAATAGCCTGAACAATGTTGAAAAAGAAAACCTAAGTTGGTGGTGGCATCACAATTCCAGACTTCAAGCTCTATTACAAAGCTGTAATCATCAAGACAGTATGGTAGTGGCACAAAAACAGACACATAGATCTGTTGGAATAGAACAGAAAGCCCAGAAATGGACCCTTAACTCTATGGTCAACTAAACTTCGACAAAGCAAGAAAGAATGTCCAGTGGAAAAAAGACAGTCTCTTCAACAAATGGTGTTGGGAAAATTGGACAGTCACATGCAGTAGAATGAAACTGGACCATTTCCTTACACCACACACAAAAATAGACAGAAAATGGGTGAAAGACCTCAATGTGAGACAGGAATCCATCAAAATCCTTGAGAAGAACACAGGCAGCAACCTCTTTGACCTCAGCCGCAGCAACTTCTTCCTAGAAACATTGCCAAAAGCAAGGGAAGCAAGGGCAAAAATGAACTACTGGGACTTCACCAAGATCAAAACGTTTTGCACAGCAAAGGAAACAATCAACAAAACCAAAAGACAACCAACAGAATGGGAAAAGATATTCACAAATGACATATCAGATAAAGAGCTAGTATCCAAAATCTATAAAGAACGTATTGAACTCAACTCTCAAAGAACAAATAATCTAATCAAGAAATGGGCAGAAGACATGAAGAGACATTTCTCCAAAGAAGACATCCTAATGGCCAGCAGATACATAAAAATGTGCTCAACATCACTCAGCATCAGGGAAATACAAATCAAAACCACAATGAGATACCACCTCACATCAGTCAGAATGGCTAAAATTAACAAGTCAGGAAATGATAGGTGTTGCCGAGGATGCAGAGAAAGGGGAACCCTCCTACATTGTTGGTAGGAATGCAAGCTGGTACACTCTGGAAAACAGTATGGAGGTTCCTCAAAAAGTTGAAAATAGAGCTACCCTAGGACCCAGCAGTCGCACTACTGGGTATTTACCCTAAAGATACAAACGTAATGATCCAAAGGGGCATGTGCACCTGAATATTTATAGCAGCAATGTCCACAAAAGCCAAACTATGTAAAAAGCCTAGATGTCCATCAACAGATGAATGGATAAAGAGGTAGTATATGTATACACAATGGAATACTATGCAGCCATCAAAAAACGAATCTTGCTATTTGCAAGAACTAGAGGGTATTATGCTAAGCTAAATAAATCAATCGGAGAACAACAATTATCATATGATCTCACTGATATGAGGAATTTGAGAAAGAAGAAGGATCATAGGGGAAAGGAGGGAAAAATGAAACAAGATGAAACCAGGGAAGGAATCAAAGTATAAGAGACTCTTAATCTCGGGAAACAAACTGAGAGTTGCTGGAGGGGTTGGGGAGTGGGAGGGATGGGGTGGCTGGGTTATGGACATTGAGGAGGGTATATGCTACAGTGAGTGCTGTGAATTGTGTAAGACTGATGAATCACAGACCTGTACCCCTGAAACAAATAATACATTATACGTTAATTTAAAAAAACAAAAACATCTGGATAATATTGGTGTGTAGGTCAAAAATACAATCAGAATATAAATGCCCACACAGGAAATACAGAGTTGGATTTCAGGGCAAATAGACTGATTCATGTTTTATCTAAACATATGTATTGTTTCAGTGGTCTATATGGCCTAGTTCTTCTACATGGATTTACTTCAAAGCTTATACAAATGTATCTGCATATCACTCTGTAATTGTAATAAAGCACACAGAATGTCTTAATGATGAGGGCATGATAATGGTGTTCCTGCTGATAACTTACACTTACTGAGTTCTTACTATATTCTGTCTTTTTTTTATATATATTCTGTCTTTAAACTGAGTAAAATACTTCATAACAGACAGTATGTATCTGTATGTGTGTATGTGTATAATTGTGTGTAGGTGCGTATAATTAGTATTTAAAGAGAGAAATTTTCTCGCAAGTCAAGTGAGGTAGAGGTGTGATTCAAATCAAGCATTGACTAACTCAAGAGACAATGATTTTAACTCCATCTTAAATCACAGGTATATAAAGAAAATGAGATACAAGGACATGCTTGCTCACACAGAAATCATGTTACTTTTTGTGGTATCCCCTCACATGTAAAAAAATAATAATAATAAATTATGTGTGCCTCATGAATGTATGGTGGTCTCCCTCCATTCTGAGTTTGTTTTTGCTCTATTTGTCAGTTTACTTCTTTTTTTCAAGAAAGTGCATTTAATTTAGACTTCTACTTCTGGTCAAAATTTAATAACTGTTACTAAACTAGCCCTTACACTATTCAAAACTTTAAAATCTGACAAAATATATGAAGCAATTGCTTTCAGGCAGCGGGCAACAAGCAGCACAAGACTGTAGTGACTGAGAGGAGAAACTCACCAGGTGAGCATTATGATAATCCATTCTCTGCCTGAGTATAATTTCATAACTACATTTCAGAGAGTTGTAATCGAAGAATAACTTAAGTGTCCAACTGAGCTTAAAAGACAGACAGGGGAGTTTAGGCAGCTGAAATGGTTAGAATCTGTAGGACAGAAGAACAGAGAGAAGAGCAGAGCAGAATGGGGGTTACCTAAGTTGATGGGAGGAGTCTCCATTTTAGGATTGGGCTATACAAATGCAGGGTAGGAGTTTCAAAGGTTTATGAGATAATGTGAAGAAATTTTCTATGTAGACTTTGACAAATTAAGGATGTACATTGTTCACCATAGAGAACCAATTAAAAAATAAAATGAGGAATATCTATAAAGTCAATAAAGGCAATAAAAAGGAATGCTAAAACAGATAATTTAAAAGAAAGAACAAAGTGCAAAAGAGAAGCAAAACACTAACAGTATTTGTTGGCAAACAAACAGTAAATTGATACACTTAAACTGAACAGATCAGTAATTATATTAAGTATATATATATATATACACTAAGCAGTCCCAATTAATAGTCAGAAATTTGGTAGACTGGATAAAAATGAAACAAAGATATCACATGCTATCATAAACATAACTTATATGTAATGTAAGTTATATACCTATATTAATAGCAGACAACATGTATCCCACGGCCAAAAATATTACAAGAGATAATAAGATACAATACATTCCCTAAGAGAAGCAATTTACCAGGAAGGCATAACAATTACAAACATGCATATACCTGGGGAGCCTGGGTGGCTCAGTCATTTAGGCATAGGCCTTCAGCTAAGGTCATGATCCCAGGGTCCTGGGATCCAGCCCCACATCAGGCTCCCTGCTCTGCGGGAAGCCTGCTTCTCCCTCTCCTACTCCCCATGCTTGTGTTCCTGTTCTCACTATCTCTCTCTCTCTGTCAAATAAATAAATAAAATCTTTTAAAAAATGCATACCTAATAATAGGAATTAAAATGCATGATGCAAGCACTGTCAGAAGAGGAAAAATAGACAAATACACAATTATAGTCAGAGCTTGTTAACAGCCTTCTTTTAGGAATTGGACAAGGAGATGAAATAATAGGTGTGTAGAAAATCTTAGCATAATCAACTCATTTGACCTAATTGTCATATACAGAACTCTATACCCAATGACTGTGTAGTATATGTCATCTTCAAATTCCCAGGAAACACTAACCAAGATAGATTATGCACTAGGTATAAAATGTCTCAATAGATGTCAAAAGCTTAAAATCTTACAGAGTACATTATCTGAACACAACAGAATTAAAATACAAATCAACAATAATAAGATAATGAGAAACCCCCTCGCATGCATTTGGAAATTAAATTTACACATTTCTCAATAATCCATAGGTCAATGAAAGGAAATAAGAAAATACTCTGAGGAATGAAAACTAAAACTATGTATAAAATGCATAAACACCAAAATATCAAAAATATCACTAATGATGTTTAGAGTAAAATCTTACAACAAAAGATGCTTAGAAGGAAATTTAGAGCTTTAACTTCAAAGGGGTGAGGGGAAAGACTTAAAATTAAGGATCTAAAAATTTACTAATGAAAGCTAAAAAAATTGAGCAAATCAGTAAGTACATAGGAAGAAATAAAGAGAAATAAGAACAGGAAAGAGGGGAGAGAGGGAGAGAAGGAAGGAGGGAGGGAGGGAGAAAGGGAAGAAGGAGGGAGGAAATGAAGGAAGGAAGGAAGGAAGGACGGACGGAAGGAAGGAAGGGAGGAAGGAAGGAAGGAAGAAAATTAAGAAGGCAAAAGTTAGGGACATCTCGGTGGCTCAGTCCTTAAGCGTCTGCCTTCTGCTTAGGTCATGATCCCAGGGTCCCAGGATTTAGTCCCACAGTGGGCTCTCCCTCTCCCACTCCCCTTGCTTGTATTTCCTCTCTTGCTGCCTCTCTGTCAAATAAATAAATAATATATATATATTAAAAAAAAAAGGCCAAAGTTGTTTCTTTGAAAAGATCAGTATTATGGATAAAATCTTATCAGGACAAATAAAACAAATGAAAGGAAATGCAAACTGCCGACATCAGAACTGGAAATGCCTATAACCCTACAGAACTTACAAATATTTATACAAACATAAGGGAAACCAGTGAAAAAAAATTATGCCAAGAAAATTAAAAGTCAGATGAAATGGAAAATTTGATAAAAAACACAATATATCAAAACCGATGAAAGATTAGAAAATCTGAATAGACACATATTTGTTAAAGACATTCAATTCAGAATTAAAAAAAGAAAAAAAACACAAAGATTCTTATGAGAAAAATATGTCAGATGTTAGTGCTATCATTGACAAATTATATAAGTATTACATAAATAATTTATAGCAATATTACATAAACTCTTTTAAAACATAAAAGAGGTAAAACTTCCAACCAATGCTGTAAGGACAATAGGTCTCTGATATCAAAAGCTGATGAAGCCATTTGAGAAAAAAAAATTACTCTGCAGTATTCCACATGATCATAGACACACAAAAATTTTCAATGGCATATTAGGAAATCAAATCCATCAAAAGAAGAGGGGAAAAAATACATCTTGACCAAGGTGGAGTTTTTAAATTTCAGGAATGCAATAATGGCTCCATATTCAAAAATCAACACAACTGACTAAATTTTAAGGATAAAAATTTTAAGATTTTTTTTTTAATTTATTTATTAGAGAGAGAGAGACTGAGAATGAGAGGGTAGAAGGTCAGAGGGAGAAGCAGACTTCCCGCAGAGCCGGGAGTCCGACATGGGACTCGATCCCGGGACTCCGGGATCATGACCCGAGCCCAAGGCAGTCACTTAACCAACTGAGCCACCCAGGCACCCAAGGATAAAAATTTTAAAAAGATAAAAAATTTTTGTTATCTTCATAAAAAAATCCAATACCCATCTATGATGAAAATTCTTTTTTTTTAAACATTTATTTATTTATTTGACAGTAAGAGATCACAAGTAGGCAGAGAGAGAGGGGGAAGCAGGCCCCCCACTGAGCAGGGAGCCCGATGCGGAGATCAATCCCAGGACCCTGAGATTATGACCTGAGCTGAAGGCAGAGGCTTTAACCCACTGAGCCACCCAGGCGCCCCTATGATGAAAATTCTTAACAAACTTTGAGTATCAGTAAATCTGACTTCCAAAGGATATCTTTGAAAACCTATAGCTGGTATCACATACAGTGATGAAAAATCAAATATTTTCTCTTTAAGACCAACAATCTAGAAAAAATCTGCTTTCATCAATTTTATTTTACATGGTACCAGATATCATATTTAGTGAAATCAGGTAATAATAATAACAATAAAAATGCAGAAAGATATAAAAAGAGGTAATAAAATAGTCCTTATTGAAAGATTACATGATAGATAGCCCACATTATAAAATCTTGAGATTTGTACCAAAATTTCTTGTGGGAACTAAGAATTAAATTTCAAGTCATAGAGTACAAGGTTAATATATAGACATCAATTGTATTTCTATAAACTAGCACCAAAATTACTAGAAAAATGAGTTTTAAAATATTTATCACAGCATAAAATTATAATAATTAGAAATCAGTTTAATAAAAGGTATGAATAACTCTTCAGTATAAACTGGGAAATATAGTTGAGAAATTCTTTAAAAAAATCCTCACTATGGGGCACCTGGGTGGCTCAGTCCTTAAGTATCTGCCTTCGGCTCAGGTCATGATCTCAGGGTTCTGGGATGGAGCCCCGCATCAGGCTCCCTGCTCAGCGGGAAGCCTGTTTCTCCCTCTCCCATTCCCCTTGCTTGTGTTCCCTCTCTCGCTGTGTCTCTCTCTGTCAAATAAATAAATAAAATCTTAAAAAAAAAATCCTCACACTAAATAAATGGGCAGTTAAATCATCTTCATGGTTCAAAAGATTTCCTATTTTTAAAATTTTCATTCCCTTAAAAAAATAAGAAATAAAAAAAAATTCATTCTCCTTAAATTGATCTATAAACTTAAACCCAACCCAAATAAAATTCTAAGCTTTTTATTTTTTAACTTACAAGTTGATTCTCAAATATATAGAAATGCCAAGTACCTAGAAGAGCAAAAATTTATTTGAAAAGGAAGAATAAAATTAAAGGACCTATCTATCTTATCTGATTTCAAGAGACACTATAAAGCTATTCTTATGAAGACAATAGAGTATGACATAAAGGAAAACATAAAGTACAATGTAGTACTGGCACAAAGATCTCCAGAACAAAATTAAAGAATCCAGAAATTACCTACACTTAGGTGATTAATTGATTTTGGACAAAGGCACCAAGATAAATTAACAATGACATGATAATCTATTGAACACATGGTCCTGGAACAAGTAGATATACATCTAGGAAAATATATAAACCATGATCTCTGATAGTTTCCCGGGGCTGGTGCAAAAATTTACCATAAAATAGTGACTTAAACTGGCAGAAGTTTATACACTTGTAATTCTGGAGGCCTGAGTCTAAGGCCAGATGTCAGCAGGGTTAGTTCCTTCTGGAAGCCCAGAGGGAGAATCCACCCCATGCCTCTTGTAGCCACATCTGTAGGCAACCCTTGCTGCTTGTTGGCAACAGAAGTCCAAACTTTGTTTGTGCTTTCACATGTCCTTCCCCTGTGTGTCCAGGTCTTAAATCTTCTTTCTCTTTTAAGGACACTTGTTTGGATTTGGGTCCTACCCTAATTCCAGGATGATCTCATCTCAAGATTCTTAATTATTAGCAAAACCTCTCTTTTAAAAATTATGTCACATCTGTAAGTACAGAAGGTTAGGACTAAGACATATCTTTTTTTTTTAAAAGATTTATTTATTTATTTGACAGAGTGATCACAGTAGGCAGAGAGGCAGGCAGAGAGCAAAGGGGAAGCAGGCTCCCTGCTGAGCAAAGAGCCCGATGCGGGGCTCAATCTCAGGACCCTGGGATCATGACCCAAGCCAAAGGCAGAGGCCTTAACCCACCGAGCCACCCAGGCGCCCCTAAGGCATATCTTTTTGGGGCCACAATTAAACCCACTATATAACCCCTGTCTCAAATCATGTACCAAAACTAATTAGAAATGAATTATAGATCTAAAAGTAAAAGCTAAGATTATTATTAAAATTATTTAAGATTATTAAAAATCTTAAAGGAGACTAGAACATAAAAGAACATCTTTATGATCTTGGATCAGAAAAGTTTCCATAGGTAGTACACAAAGAATGCTTGAAACGTGAAAGAAAAAAATGATAAATTGGCCTTTGAGAGAATAAAAATCTTCTGATTTCAAAAGACAACAACAAGAAATTTTAAAGACAAGCCACATACTAGAAAAAAAAATTTTGTAACATGTTTAAAAGGAATTGTCTATAAAAGATTTAATAATTTCTTATATCTCATATGCACATGAAAATAAGCCCATAGAAAGAGGAAGGATATTAGTGTTCAACAAGGAAACTCAAATTAAAACTACAATGACATATCACTTTATACCTGGAGGAATGGGGCTGTGAGGAAGACTCAATGGGTAACTGTTGGTGACGATGTGGAGTAGAGCAATTGGAATTCCCACATATAGCTGCTGAAATGGAAATGTGGCATGACAACTTTGAACGTTGTCTCTTAGGTACATATTGCCTATATGAGTCACCAATTTCACACCGAAGTATTTACCCAAGGGAAATGAAAATGCATGTCCACATACAGGTATCCTTCACTTTTCAAAATTTCATACTATGCCACCACCCATTTATGAAAGACTTACATTAGTACCTGTTTTTGCTAACTGAAAGAAATTCAAAGAAGATTTTGAAAAAGGCAAAAAACAAAAAAAGTGTTTAGTGTTTGTTTCGCTGTACATATCCTGAGCAGCAAGAGTGGCACCACCAAGCTCCTTCCCTGGGAACTAAACTTAGCATTTCACCAATAAGCTGGCATAGCTTTGAACTGTGTCTCTAAGCATCTGTTCTTTATCTGAATTTGTTTTTTGTATTCATTAGCAAGATGTGCCCTAATGTATCAGAAAAGCCTGAGAGTGGGTATTTTGTGGGTTTGGGGATACTCAAAAAATTTTCCATATAAATTAATGGTAATTGCTTATTTACTTTATACTTATGACTTTTATACTTTAGACTTACGAAAGTTTTCAAAGCAAGGCTCTTCACAAGCAATGCTCTACATACTTTGAGATCATGAGGGAAACCTGCAAAGGCTTATACATAAATGCTGAAGTCCAAGATAAAGGTATTTGCAGAGTTGGTGTCTTCTCAGGCCTCTTTTCCTTGGCTTGCGGTGGCTGTCTTCACTGTGCATCCTCATACGGTTACCCTTTCATCTGTGTTGTCTATAATTTAATTTCCTTTTTGTGTACAAGGACTCCAGTCATTGTGGATCAAGGCCCACTCATATTACCTCATTTAACCTTAATTATCTTCTTAAAGGCCTTAACCTCAAATACAGTCACATTAGAAGGTACTGGGAATTAGGACTTCAATATATGAATTTGAAGTGAAGGGCACAATTCAGTTCATAACAATGACTTGATGTTAAACTGTTGAAATTGGCACAGAAAAGTCTATACTGCAGGAATCCATTTATATGGAATTCTGAGTAGGCATAAGTAACATAAAGTGATGAAAATTCCCTCAGTATTGCTTGAGGGATGTGATGATGGTGGTGGTGTGTATTGACTTCAATGGAGCCTACAAGAAGATGGTCATGTTCGATATCTTATTGTTGGTTACACAGGTGTACATATTTGTCTACCTTATGTAATTTTATTTTATAAATTATACCTCAACATTTTTGACCACAAGAAAGGATATTCAAATTTTAGTTCAGTAAACATCTAGTACTGTGTTAATGTCTGGCGATAATAGTGTTCTCCAAAAGTTATTGAGTCACCTATGTCAGGCCTACCTATGCTACTTGTAGGCTAATTTGACAGTTATGTTTATCACTCTCATATTACAAATAAATTGAAGCTTAGAGAGTACATGATACACAGGTAGGAGAGTGCTGATAACAACATTCAAACCCTGACAGCATAATTCAGACTCCCATGCTCATAACCTATATTTGTTGCAAAGAATTCTAAATTGAATGGGTCATTTCTTTACCACTTGATTCCTATATGGATTTGGGTAGATTACACTGGTATTATATTTATTTTATTATTCATAAAATGGCAATGATAGCTATTTACTGGATAGGGCTCTTTCAAAATATGTTAAAGTTCTAAAGCATTTTCTCAAAAATATGTACCTTTGTTGAAATTAATACAGTAGTTTTAAACTATGAAATTCAAAGAAAATGCGAACAATTCAGCTAAATGTTCAAATTCTTTTTTTTAAATAAAAGTTTTTTCACCAAAAACAAATAATTTTTTATTTTCCTGATTATTTATAGGAAAATGCTGCTAATCTTGCCCACTTCCTCAAATTACTTTTGTAATGAGAGATAGAATAAAATGTATATATTGATGCTTCTTTTAAAGACAAAAATTAAACCTACCAAAATTTCAAAAAGTTACTATATCTGGCACAAAAATTATAAAACACATAAAACAATAAAAATTCAAGGGATTAACAACACTCAAAAGTAAACTTTAAAATGATATTGAATATAGGGAATATTTTGAGATAATAAAACAGTTGCTGACTACTGAATAAATACACAGAAATGTTTTCTCTATATACATATCTAATATCATATATATCATTTGTGTTTGTGTGTGTTGTCTGTGTGTACATAGTGAGAATCTCTACTCTTAAATAAAAGGAGGAAAAACGTAATTTTTGATAAAAGAAATATCAAAGACAATTATTTAAGAGCAGATGTACTAAAGATTCTTCACCAATAAATCTTTTTAATTTTATCTGACTTAAATATATAGATTTTTTTCAAGTGAGGTGGTGACATTCATTTTATTAAAACATTTCATAATTTATATGTTCTTTGTGCATGCATATATATACGAATGTTTAGAAATACTATTTTCCATGTCACAACTATTCTTCGTGAACCAAATCAAGTTTTAAAATAGGAGAACCAGGTTCTACACAATTAACACATTCTTTTTTCCTGCAAAGATATGTTTGAGCATCTTGCAGTGTTGTACCTACAGTCCCCATATTTTGTACATGAACACTGCTATGACAAAGAATTTCAAGAAAAAATATTTTGTTTTAAAAATGTGTAAAAGTATTATGCTATATTTATCTACACAAATTATTGAAGGCAATTCTGCCCAGGAGAATGGAATCATTTAACATAACCACGGTGCTTAAACCAGATATCTCTGGGTGGCACAGTAGGTTAAGTGTCTGACAATGGCTCATGTTATGATCTCAGGTCCTAGGATCAAGCCCCAGTAGGGCTCTGCACTCAGGGAGGTGTCTGCTTCTCCCTCTACCTCTGCCCTCTGCTGAGCAGGGAGCCTGATGCGGGACTCGATCCCAGGACCCTGGGATCATGACCGGAGCTGAAGGCAGATGCTTAACTGACTGAGCCACCCAGGCATCCAGATAAATAAAATCTTTAAAAATATAAAATAGAATGACCACTGTGCTTAAACCAAATATACATTTTTCCTTAAACTTAGATCTCAATTTTCTTCAGTCTCTGAAAGAGATCACATGGCCTCTTGATACTGAGGAAATTAAATGTGTTTATGATTTTTCAATATTATTTTGATGAAAGGTTTAGCAGAAAGTTTAACTTGTTATTAAAAATGAAACTACAAAATTTTTAATTAAAAAATAAAACAATAAAAATAGAATGGTACGTTTTCTATACAAATGGTTAAGCTTCTCATTAGCCACTCATTTTTACTCATTTTCTAAGGAATGAAATAATGACTAGCAGTACTCAGTATTCTGTGTTTCATCAAGAATGATAATGGTTTATATAATTTTTACTTCACACCTGGGTAATAGTAATCACGCATTATATATTTTTATAAATAAATATATCACCCATAGATGAATCTAAAAGAAAACTATGTCTTTATAAAATTCTTAAGTAGCTGATAAAATGGAATGTCTTCTTTTGACCGGCAACCTTATATGGGATTTTTCTAAATGTGCCCTTTGAAAAACATATCCTGCTGGTGCTTACAACTCTTTTTTGATCCATGGTATCTTTTTTTAAATGCACATCACAGGAAGTCATACCACACACCTGTTGCTTTTTCATATCTTTTTGTAAACCGATAATGTCTGTGTCCAACATGGAGTTACTCAGGGATGAGGGAGTTCTAGAAAATTCTGATTAGTTTTCAATTTACAATTAGGATAAGTATAATCAGTTTGTACCACTATAGAAACAACCAAAAAGGGAGGAATGTGCACAGTACTGGGTAGGTGTCAGGTGCCCAGAACTAAATATCTCGAATTTCATAATGTATCAAGAGAGTGAACCACTTTTGGAGATAGCAGTCAAAGAGAAGAACCATTCACTGTAACATTGATGTACTTGTTACAAACTGTGCTCCTTCCCAGGTGAAAGGCATGACAACCCTTGGAAGCTCCCATGTCACACTGCTGAGTCACTTTGGCCCTAGTGATTATAAAACTAGTTCTACTGGATGACTTGATTTGGTTATTCTTTCAGACAGCATCCTGTCTCCCTATGCTGCATTCTTGCATTGCATTCAGTGCTTTTAATGAGGAGATGAAAGATGCCTGAAAACACCTTCAGATTACCTTATTTTATAAACAAAGGAACAGACATATAATTTTTATACTATGAGTCATGTATCATATATCCTTTTTATAAAAGCACCTCAGATATTCTCTTATTTCAGAATTACTGCTATAATTTATGTGCCGATAAAAAGAATTGAGATGTTCATCTGCCACAAGAACAATCTTTGATTATGCTTTTTCAAACTGTATGAAAATAACAATAAAAACAATAAAACTCCGTAAAACAATGATTTTAATACCTTATGATCTCAGAGTTAATAGTTTCTTTAGCTTTGGCTTTTATCCCTCAAACTGCAGCAATGAAGAATTTTGTTGATATGCTATTAAAAAAAAATTACAGAAATCACTAGTGTCATCTGTTGGTGAAACTAAAAAATACAAGATATCCTAGAATTGGATTTCTTAAAAAAACAAAAACAAAACCTGTTTATCATTTTTACAAGATCCACTGAAGAAGCATCTGTGGGATTATGAGGCTAAGAGAATTGTTTTGTGCCTCATTTTATCATTTCTTTTCACTGAAAAAAATTTGTACTCTTAGCTCATAGTTAAGGAATGGTAAAACTGTTTTGCAAAATGAATTAGAAATGTGAGACTGTCTTAGATAAATGGATATATATGTTATAGTAAATAGGGATGCTACTGGGGGCGCCTGGGTGGCTGAGTGGGTTAAAGCTTCTGCCTTCGGCTCGGGTCATGGTCTCGGGGTCCTGGGATCGAGCCCCATATCGGGCTCTCTGCTCTGCGGGGAGCCTGCTTCCCCCTCTCTCTCTGCCTGCCTCTCTGCCTACTTGTGATCTCTCTCTTTGTCAAATAAATAAATAAAATCTTTTAAAAAAAAAATAGGGATGCTACTGCAGAATAACATAGTAACAGTACCTCCTTCCCCTTTCTACTAACTGTATTGACACAGTGGGATCCTCTGAACTTGGGCAAAGTAACATTAAGTACATTAAGTTTAGATTATGGGATGAAGAAAATTCAAAAATTTCTTTCAGTGGAGCATTAATTCCTATTACTCCACACAATCTACCTCTTAAAATCCTACATAAATGAATAGCAGTGATTTAAAAATATAAAAAGCAAAGAGTCCCCAAGAAAACAAAACCAATGCTTCCTATTACAGGGTTCAAAAAGAACTATAGCGGGAGAGGGAAGAGAAAGACATAACTAGAGCTGTTCCTTTCTGAGGTACCAGGGGACTTATATTGTTGCCACTTAATGTGGTCTCCAAACAGTATCACTGACAACTACTAAAGCTATTGTTAAAAATGCAGAATCTCAAGTCCCACTGAAATCTATTGAATTGGAGTCAAGATTTAAATAAGATCCTCAGGTAATTTATAAGAATGTTAATCAGGGATCACATCACTTACTCTGGTGAAGTCTCACAATGCCATTAAGTACATACCCTCATTTTACCCTCATTTTACTGATCAAGAAATAGATCCTCAGAGAATTTCTTTCCACTTACGCATGTGTCCCCAAAACAGCTGGTCTCCAGGAAAGCATGGAGACTTTATTAGTGTACTTATCAGAAATGACATTTACCAAAATTTTTGTTTGTGAAACTAATCACTTTTTACTTGGTTTTCATCATTTATTTGTGAACATTTTTTCCTCTTGTTACACAGAATAGAGGCTGTTTTATGCATCTGTATTCCTAGCCCCACATTTATCATGCTAAAAATGTTTAACGATTTGAGAGTATGTATGTGTGTAATTGTATCAATATTCTCTGTAGCTTTGGGCAAATTTCTCAACTTCTATTAGTTGCAGAGTCATTATTCATAAATAATAATCTCATAGTAGAATAGTGGTTCTCAATTCTAAAGGACCTTCACCCTTTTTAGAGAAAAAAAATACTTCAAAATGCCTCCTTTATTATCCAAAAATTAAATTCTATACAGTATTGTCTATCTCTACACAAAATCTAGGAAAATGGAAAAGTTATGTAATGCTCTACATTGATACAATGGAGAAACAAAAGGAAATCAAGTGATACATTTATCACTGTGTAACTGTATTAGTATGACTACACTAGATGATAAAATACAATAGTCAACCTGTTTCCAACTAATCCACCAGAATTACCATGAATTTTGTAGTCACAAATGCAGAAAAGTAGTTGCATTGGCTGTTTATATATTAGTGATGTGATTTCAATCACAAATGGCAAAAAACCCTTAGTGAAATTATGAGGAAAGCAAATTGATTTGATTTATTGAGATGATATAATTTGACCAATTTAGACAAAATAGCACATTAAACTGGACCAAACCTTAGTCTCTTAGTCGTGCTTCTCTCTGCCACCTACAGGCCCCAGGACTTTGACTCACCCTTGCATTTAGGCAAGGATGGGAACAGGAAGCAAAGCCTCCTTCAAGGTATCTCCCCCAAATCCAATGACCTTCAGGGAAACACCCTGATTAACTACTTTATCACACCACCTGCTCCTTCCACTCCCCCTCTCCTAGTCTCTTCGAGCTTCATTTACTCCTCTTTACAAAAGAAGGGCCATTCTGCCTGATCTTTGAGACTTGCAGATCTTACCATCAAAGTATTCTCTCTATTGCCATAATCCTCCTATTACAATACTCTTTTTAAATAAAATCTCTCTTTACCTAAGTCTGAATTTTTTTTTTTTTTTTGACACAGTTCTAGAATTCAGAAAGGTTCCTGGCTAGGGAAGATAACTGTCCTTGAAAGGACCTCACACTGTGGTCATTTTCACAGGCCTCTTCTGATATTATTAAAGGCAGCCTTCATAGCTGAATTGTAATAAATTTTCTGAAAAAGAGGAGTAAAATATAATACGCCACACAGTCTCTATCCCAGACCTTAGCACTTGGGGCTAGAGTCTAATTGGCAGGGTTGAATACAAATATTTTGTGTTTAAAAGTAAAGCAGAATTATATAAAAGGCTCAGGTGATTATGAACAGATTTTTGAAAGTGTGTGAGATATGAAAAGCTCTTTTCATTGTGTAAGACTTCTCCATGCATTGGGATCTGTAGTAATCCTGGCTACCAAATGTCATTAGTATTCCCAGTCATTGTAATGACCAACCTATTCCCACCAAATTCCAAAATGCTGCCTAGAAAACCATACTGACCCCCAAAAAGCAGTGCACTAAAGATATCAACCCTTCTTTGATTGGAAAAATTTCACAAGTCTAAATCATTGTAAAGAATAGGTATAACAATGGTCTGTGTGCAACAATGTATGTCCTTCATTAGTCTAACCCAATAAATCCCTGAAATACAGGGATTAAATGTATATCTCACCTCACTCCAGAAACTTCCAAAGCAGTAACATTTTTTTTTAATCCTGCAATATATTTCCGAGGCTGGTGGATAAGCAGGTCAATATAATCACTTTTTCAAAAATAGGAAGTTGAATCCTTTTAAAGACCATAGATGTTAAATTGTATACTTAACATTATTTTAAATGTATTATAAAAGTGTATTATATACAGAAGACCTAGTAATTAACATTAAGAGAAATCATTTGAGGTTGTTCCCATTCGTTTGGTCAGTTACATAGTATGTCAGTCATTTAAAAGATCATTGAATACTGATGCAGAAATATAGTCCTAAATAAGCTGGGAAATGCTCATGAAATTTAGATTTCACTGGGAGGACAAAGGTAAATAAAGGCGAACATACGCGTGCGCGCACACACACACAAATAAAACCATCGAAGAGACACATAAAAGAATAATAAAAGCTAAGGAGACGAATGAAATGGAGCACGGCCAGAGAACTGTTTGCAGTTGCACAGAGGCTAGAAGAAGCATTTCTAATGATATACCCTATAAGATAATATGAATACTACCAAAAAAGCAGATGTGTGAAGATTATAAAGAAAAGCCGGTCAGGCAAGATGGATAGCTTGTGCTGGGGCCAGGCAGAAAGAAGCCCCATGTAACAAGGAGGATGAGTTACAGGAAGTCAGAGATAGGCAGGCTCAGATGGGAGGTTACTTAAAAGTTACGTGTTTGTAAAAACCTAGTGCTCTACATTACTCAGAAAGCTCTAAAGGGAGGTGGTGTAGCTCATCCACCCGTGCATCCATGCATCCATTTATCTAGTCTTCTATGCTTCCGTGCATGCATCTGCCCATGCATTCATCCACTTATCTATTTGCCCATAAACATTTATCACATACTATGCTGTTTGTTGGTTTTAAGTCATGAAAATATTGATAAATAAATTCCCAATCACTGACAGCAAAGAATTCATGGTTTGATGGAAAACATTTTACTTTGTAATTAAGAGAGAATCAGAGCTCCTCCTTCTCTCACTTTGTTGCCTGCTGGGAGTTTTTCCCAGGTGAGTTGTCAGTCCCTTGTAGTCACACAGTAATGACTGTGGTGTCTGACAACAATCAAGTCCTTATCTTCAGATAACTCACAAGATAAAGCCTGTGACTGCTGCATCAAACCAGACTAATGTGCCTCTCTCACTTTATGAGAAAACATGCCTTTGGATATAGCTTTAGACGGAGACGCTGGTGGTGACGATAAATAGATGTATTACATTGTCTGCCTAAGTGTACAGATACACAAATAGATAAATTCAGTTGGGAAAAAGGCAGGCCTTGGGATATCAGCACCTCATCCCTGAGAAAGCTGATTGCTAGTGCCTTGACAGAAGGAACCTATTTACTTGTAACAAGGACCATGCCAGGCTGATTTGATAACTTCTGAAGTAAATATTTTAAAACCACATCGGAAGAAGAAACTACTTCACCTTGAGTCCTTGTAAACCAAGGGAAGCTTGTCATATGATATTTTCCCCTCAGTGACTTTATGCTGTAGTTCCCCTTAAGGCACAAACTATTAACTAGATTTGATGGCTTTATTATTTAGATTCTATTTTGAGGTAGACAAAATGGGTGGGGGGAAAAGTGAACTACACAGCATGCTCATTAACAGATAGATTTTTCTAACTGTTTCCTAAATGGAATTTCTGGTTCATCTGACCTCTATTTTATTGCCTCTCGTATTTGCTGGAAAAAGGTTGAGGGCTTAGCATGGTATCTTAACTGTGATGATTCTGCTGTAGAGAAAAAGTTAAAATGTCTTTAGCTGAGGAATGGAGAAGAGATTCACTAAAGATATCTTGCTGTGCAAATACAGAAATGTCTCACCCTATTCTTCCCCATCTTCTTATAGAAAAAAGAACAATCTCCTCAAACCTTCACCTCTAAAAATTGCCACTGTGTTATAAAATCCCATAGAAATGATGGAGTTGACTCCTTCACTCAGGGTCAGTTCAAAAATGCTGGTATCTAAATAATAATACAGTTCAGGCTCACTGTACTTAGAAACAAAACAGTTAGGATTTACCCTTTACCCCCTGCAGTGTTCCTGAGATAAATCTTTCCAAGAGAATCAAGCTGTTGTTAAAAGCATGTCACCATTTTGGCTGGCTTGAGAGCTTAACAGCCTAAGGTCAGAGTTAAATAAAAGGTTGTAGTCAGACACAGAGGAAGAGGTGAGGTAAGGAAAACTATTTCCTGAATCCTGTCAGAGTGGACATCCTCTGTACTGCAGACACACTTTGGGGCTGAGGCAGGTTCATCTAAACCAAATATGAAAGGCTTTTATCATTTGAAACTAATAATTTCAACTAGAATACAACTCAAATAATTAGGCTTCAAAACTTACCTTAACAGCCAGTACTGTACTTTACCTGAAGTACACATGCATTGAAATACTAAATAAATACTATAGTGTTCTTTAAAGTCAGTAAGTCATGTTCTCGAGTTTTATTTAATATGTATGTACAATACATGTAATATGTATTATAAGGCTCTAATAGTGAGAACGGGAAGATTATTAAGATGTCCTTGACCGTGTAAATGGGGGATGAGTCTCCTGGCAGTACCTTTTTCTAGTATTGTTATGCACCACATATCTACCTGCATAGATACCACAAGTATCTATGCAGAATGAGAAGATAAGACAGTGAATGTATGGGTCACAGTACTCATGATTTTAACTGGTGCCTTCAAGTCACATTCAGTTAGAGAAACATCCCAGGAGTTTTCAAGACTGTAATAAACCAAGTTCTCTGAGAAGAGTCTGAAGTGAAATGATGTGATAAGCTCCTCACTTATATAGACATGTCCTTGGAGAAATCCAATTTCAAATGCTTGGGGACTCTATCCAAAGAAAATAGTCCAATAACATACCAAGAAATCTATAAATCCAAGATGTTAAATGTCAACCTACTGTTAGTTGGATATAAAAGCCTGGCAATTAATCTCTAGAGACAAGAGTTGCATGTGTTGGGAAATGATTACAGAGTAGAGTTGTTAATCAGATGTATTTGGGGGATAGCGCGTTAGATTAACTAAAGAGCTGATAAAAATTATCAGAGCACCGGGCTACACTCAGGTTTATTAGCTTTCTAACCATGGCACAGGGAGTCTAGTCTAAAAAAGAGAAAAAAAAGGCCTTAGAATGTGCGGATTTCTAGTATTCCAATATTATTCGAGAAATGGCTAAAGAAAACCAAATTGTTGTTTCAGTACTTATGGAGGTACATTAGTTTGGTACCATTTGACATCACAGACTGTTCCCAGACCTCTGCAAAGAAGGAACTATTCTTGGTTCATAAGGCAGAATCCTCAGGCCAGCATTCAAATTCCATCTAAACCACTCACTATGTAATTTTAGACAAACCATTTAACTTCTTTGAGCTTGTTTCTTTATCTGTAGAATGAAAAAAAAAATCACACTAACAGTGAAGGAGCAGAGCAGGGCTGGCTCCTTTTGCTTACACCCACCTTCTTGTGTGTGGCCCTCCTCCGCAGGACCTGCCTCTGGGAGGGTCAGAGTGTGGCTCAGCCCTCCCTTGAGCTAATTAGCCCAGACGGCCTATGGGTTGGGTTTGGGTTAGCCAATAGGAACGCGGAACCCCTGCCCAGGAAAGAATATAAACCCCCGCCTTTTGCCCGCCAAACTTGGGTACCAATTCTGGCCAGGGTGATAGGCTAGTTCAAACAGTTACTAAGCAACTTTCTGTGTGTTACAAACTCATTGGCCACTGGCCCCTCTAAAACTGTTGTGCTTTTTGAAACTCGCTCTTTTTCTCTACACCACACCACTGCGTCGGTGGTTGTGGGAGACAGAGCTCAAGTTAGCTTGAATAAAGGGCTCTTTTGCTTTTGCATCGGACTCGGCTCCCTGGTGGTATTTGGGGATCTCAAAATCTGGGCATAACATTAGCACTAAGAAAAATAACTGTAATCTACCTCAAAACTATTTTGGGTACCGAGCAAAGAAATAAATTAACATGTTTACTAAATTACTAGTTCCCTGCAGGAGGTAGTTACCATGTTTAACTTCCTGTCTCCTTCATCTCTTCATGTTTGATCAGTGGTTCCTCTCCATCTTCATGCCCAAGCAGCCATGCTCCCCTTCCACGCTAAATCTATGCTCTGAACCAAACGCCAATGGCTTTAAAATAAAACTTATCTACAATTTCCTTGACAGATTTACATAATGCCCTTTCCCCTCTTCCTTCACTTAAAGGAAACTTTTTGTAAAATAAATAAGGAAACCTTTTATTTCAGAACATAACTACCTTTTTTTCTTTTTCTCCTCCTTCATTAGACCCAAAACAAAGTAGAATTTTTCTTGCCCTTCCTCCCTCCTCCACCTACTTGCTAAAGAAAAAAACTGCATGGGTTTTTAACTTTTCTGAGCTTCTCTGAAATTGGTAAAATATATCACGGGGCTTGGGGATGATTATATTAGGTAGGATTTTGATGGTTCTCTTTAACCACTGCTCTTCCCATCCACTGTTTAACACTGATCGGGGACTGAGCTCTGCCGAAAGCTTCAGCAAGGATCCCTGGCCCATGGGCTTCCGGGTGGGACACTGGAGGGGCTGCTTGCCACTCGAACCTGAGCTGCCCCTCCCTTACCACCTCCCTGGCTGTGGCACTGTTTCTAGTGGCAGTGTTTCTCTATGGCTACTGCCTTAGATACTTAGAACTCTGTCTGATACCTTCTCTTCCACAACCTTCATCTGGACTCCCCACCCTGTCAGGCCTGAGTGGTATCAGCTTCTCATTTTTTATTTTTGTTAGACTTTCAGTGCTTCACTAACCGCTAATGATTCCCTTAACCCTTCCCACGCTGTAAAAATGTTCATTTATTAAATTCTCTTTAGTTAAGCCCTTTTAATTAGGCCATCTTTCTTCTGCCAGTGTTGATTGATGTGTAAAGCATTTAATACAGTGTCTGTCACGTAGCCAGCATTCAAGAACTATTGACTTTTTATGTGTAACAAAATAATATATAAAATGATGAAATGATTATTTAGTTTATTATTAATAATCTGTGTCAGTGTGTATACTCCTGAGAAACAACCCTATATTAGTGTGTGTCTATTCCAAGATTTCCAAAGACAAAGAGCTCTGCACAACTTCATAAAGACCCACTATTTTAAGTAGTTTGCCAGTCAACATAATAGGATCAAACTTGTCAGGTTTCTTTGTCATTCAATTCAAAACTGAATTCAATGTTTCAACTCTTGTTTTAATTGGAGAATTTTGTTTTGTTTCGTTAAGCAGACTTTTGAGGTCTTTTATTTTGTCTGGTCTTGTTTCTGATGTAAACGATTTTAATTGAAAAGATCCCTCAAGTTGCATGTGGTGGATTAAAGGCAATTTAAGAAGCAACAGAAAGGAACTAGGTTTTTAAGTGCATTATTATAGTTGAAAAGCATTTGCATGAAATCCTCTCTCTCTTCTTTACTACACTGTGACCTTCAAAGAGAAAGCCACT
>CM052799.1:37653469-37679246 GCA_028533885.1 Nasua narica | reverse complement strand
AGGGGTTGCCCCCACTTGCACTCCTTTTCTGAAGCTGATTTAACAAAGCACCACAAACTGGTTTAAACAATAGGAATTTATTTTCTCACACCTCTGGAGGGTAGAAGTTTCAGTTCAGAGTATGATGCAGGCTGGTTCTTTCTGAGGCTGGGAGGGAAAGATCTCTTCCAGTCCCTTCCCCTTAGATGGTTGTTTTTCATTCACGTCACATTAAATTGCCTTCCACCTATATGTGTCTGTGTCCAAATTTCCCCATTTCATAAGGGCACTAGTCATATTGGATTAGGGTCTACTCTATTAACCTCTTAACTTGTTTACCTCTGAAAAGACTACTTTCCATCAAGGTCACACTCGAACATACAGGGGTTAGAGCTTCAACATATAAGTTTGGGGGTGGAGCACAATTCGACATACAACATAATAAATACAGTGACCATAGGCTGTGATTGAGGAAAGCACAGGGTACTTGGAGAGAATCAAGGTGAGATGTCGACCTGAAATTATTAAAATTGTCTTAAGCCTCACTTTTTAATTTCTCCCTGTATTTAATTAGGTCTAAGCCATTTTGTGTTTTCTCAATATCCAGGGCTTTTCTGAATTAATCTAACATGTATACAATTAATTCATTAATCTATAAGTCATTACATTATTCCCTTTCCAAGTAGTTCAGTGGGACTGAGGCCAGGATTCAAATCCCTGTTAAGGCACTAACTAGCTAGGTGACCTTGGGCAAACCAGTTAACTGCTCTGGGCTTCTATTTTTCTATTTATGAAGCAAGGGTTCAAGTAGTAAACTTACTAAGATATCTTTTAAGCCCTTATATTCTGAGGTTCTAATTTATTGTATGGATGCTGCTGTATACCAACAAAGACCTCTTTCTTTTTGAAGAGTTCGGCTCTACTAAATTGGGTAATAAATTTACCAAATTCTATATTTAAAAATGCACAGGTTGTACTGATGCATTTAGAGATAAAATGTTAATATGAAATTTTTAATCTTCTGGGAGAAGACATTCAATTAGAGTGCGCGTTGTTTTGACTGTCAGTATCTGGCTATACTTAAGTGAAAAATAAAGTGACTTAGTTACATTAACTTAGGGTCTTCAAACACATCTGCCATTTTATTTGGATACGTTAGGCAGAAATTTATTTCCCAGAACTCTCTGGAACTTTGTTTTGATTTTCTACTTTATTGTATGTACTTGTTCTTGAAGGGGTCCAGAATATGCCACTGTGGTGTAAGGATTATTTTGAGCTTAAGGCATTAGAGATTCAACAGATACAGGAAGAGGTTTCTGTGTACTCACCTTATCTGCCTAAAAGCAGAGACTTCTAGAAAAATTCAACTGTCATAAATAAAACCTCCCTTAAGGAAGGATTCCCATACCAAGGAAAAAGAGTGACTCTTGTCAGGGAGAATACATAAAGAGATCTTATTAAAACAAGGCTGCCTTCCATTAGTTCCCCCTGTATATTTCTCATTCTCTGCCATTTATATTCCCTTGAAATCCTAACCCACTTCCCTTGTTAAGCTGGTAGATAAACCCCAAATTCAAACTGCTTGTTTGAGTTAGATTTTGTATTCTCCCTGAGAGGTGTACTTAAGTGAATAAACTTTGTCATTTCTCTTTCTAATCTGCCCTTTGTTGGTTTAATTTGCAAGTACCCACCCCCCAAAACCAATTACATGAGAGGGTTGAGGAAAAGTATTTTCTCCCCTATATTCTCCACAATCAAACTGACGATTTAGGAAGTAGCTGACAGATAAATATATTTAGTTAATCTAATGGCTAGAGTGGGGACAGTTCAAAGTCATGTTTTAAAAGTAGAAGGATGCACAGTCCTCATATTGGTTATTTGAGAGACTATTATAGAAAAAGAAATGTTGCCTATCTTAGTAAAACAAGTGTGGGACATGAAGATCGTAGCACGTTCTTCCTGGCCACAACTCTGAGATGCTCCCTGAAGGGATACTGCTACTGCAGAGTTACGGTGATAACAAATCAGCATCTTCAGTGGAGTAGGGCAATGCTGCCTTGGGGAGCACTCTCTTCTGGTGATAATTCCACACATTACACTGAAATATATATTAGCATTCCAGCAGGTTCAGTGATATAGGTGATCAAATGTCCCCCTACTGTGAGTCCGCATAATGCCCTCAGAAACACAAGTTACAGCCCCAGCTTGTGTTAACTCACACCAAATTGCACATTTGGAGAATTCAATTTCTTTCAGAATTCGAAGAAGCAGAAGGAAATGTGACTACCTGATGAAAACCACGCTGAGTAATAAAATACCAACTCCCTATATAAAGTTTGTGTGTGGAATACTTTAGCAAGTTCTCAGTATGGATGGGGGCTCTCTAAGCAGCCAGATATTAATACAGAGATGGTTAAGAGGGAGACAGACTGATCAAGTAGAGCCTGAGTGAAGGTCACCAGAGGGGGTGTTTCTGCTCATGCTCCATTCATTTGCCAGGTGCACTTGGTGAGACTTGAAACTTCAATGGGGACCAAGCTAAGACACCTTTTGTCAAACTTGCCTCAACAATCTGTTCAGATACAAGCACATCATTTATCCGTTCTTTCCACATCTATCTTTGTAGGGACTGCTGCCTATCAAGCACTATGCAAGGGACAGGAGATAGAGAAGTAAACAAAACAGACCCAGTTTCTGTCATTCTGCAACTTTTCACATGTAGGGGGACAAGTATGCCCAGAAATGAAGCAGAATGCGGAGCGGGTACAACTGTCTGGCAGACCCAAAACACTAAACCAGAAAATTAATATTTCACACTGGAATCAAAACGGATCTGTTGAAGGAATTTAAAGACTAGAATATAAAGACTAAGAAAGCCTATCTTGTCCTGCATTTCAGATCATTCCAGCAAGCCTTGTGAAGGGTGGCTTCACAGACATATGAAAATACAGGAAACCTCATTTAAAATGGAGCCAGGAAGTTCCGAAGGGGTTGCTGTTGTGCACGTACCACTCGTGGCAGCCAGCACAACCAGCGGAAAGAAGATGGGGTTATCTTGACAAGGGAAGGTGATGAGAAACCACCATACCCTCAAGAGAAGAACTCTTGTTCTCCTCCAGTGAACTTTTGTTCAAAACAATCCTCCCCAATTTCTTCCTGAAACCTAGTAAAAGCTGGCCTTCCCCTTGTCTCTTTGGACCTGCCTATAGTTTACCATAATCTCTATGTCCCAAATTGTAATTCCTCCACTACTCCCAAGTAAACTTGTTTTGCTAGTAAAAATAACTGGGTATTTTATTTGTAACGTTGACAGACAAAGCAAAATAAAAATCCATAATTTGCTTCCCATGAAAATTTGATATACAATAGCTAATATTGGATTTAACTTTTCTATGCCTTGACTTCCTCACATATGAAATAGGTCAGTTGTACTAGATCAGAGACTGGCAAACAATCAGTCTAGGGCCAAATTTGGTAGGCAGGCTGTTTTTGTTATTGGAAATGTGTCCTGCTTATTCATTGTGCATGGTCTATGGCTGTTTCTGCTCTACAATGGAAGAGTTGAGGAGTGACAACAGACTATGTAGCCCAGAAAGCCTAAAGTATTTACTCTCTGACCTTTGCAGGAAAAAACAAAAAACAAGAAGCCAAGCCCACCAGATAATCAGTTGGGTTTTTTCCAGTCATAATATTATTTGAGTTCAATCAAATATTAAACTAAATATCTATAACCATGACCCCCCCTTTCTTTTTCAGGCATGCACTATTTCTAAAATAAATACATACACATAATAATTTGGGATGTTTCAGGTAACTGAAAATATTGGTTAACTGAGAGTCACACATGCTCAAAATATGGATTAGAAAAATTTCAAATACTTGGAAAGCTTAAAAAATACATTAGCCTTAAATCTAGCCTTGTGTGAGTTTAATATCTGATGGAACAAATTATTTTGGACAAGGTAAAATAATGAATATTTGGTATAATATACTAGAAAGTAGAGTATATAAGACAAAGGATCAAATATAACATAAGAATGATGTCTTAGACATGACTTACTAAATCAGTACCTCCCCATCTCCTTTTCTAATTACCATTCATTTAACTTCTATACATGTTGATGTTTTAATTGCTTGTATTATAGTGAATATGATGACCAGACACACCTTTACAGTAACTGAAGGATAACAGAATTGCTTAGGGGCCTCCTCCTCTCAGGGACTGACAGTTTATTGCTATTAATAAAGGAAATACATCATATTTATATAACACATAATATATATAACATAATATATATTATGTTATATTACACAGAATAATATAAGTTCTTTTGTTGGAAGAATTCATTAGATGATTTATTCTCTCAAATTTTTACTTAAAATTTCATCTGATCAAACAGTTCTTAGAAATATGGAGAAACAGATCATTTTTAGCTATGTTTTATCTATGGGGAAATTAAAGCCCAGAAACCACCATTTATTTTATTTTGCTTCCTTTTCTTTCTTATTTTGTCACTTAGTGACAGAACTAGCTAAGTTCAGTGTATTCAGAAATGAGATCTTTTAGACTGGGATCTATCTCCTAAACTAGAACTGATATAACATTTCCTTAGATGGATTAAGGCAGTAAATGTTGAGAGTAGAAAGTTGGTTTCCTTTCTGATTTACATGAAATTTTGAAGCTCTCCAAGCCAATTTCTGATAAGAGAAAGATGGACATAATGCCGAGGTAGGTAAATCCCTCAAAAATGAGTGAGAAAATAATGGTTCTAGTAACAAAATCTCAAAGCTTTATTGATTGCCTGCTTCAACACTATGCTTGCTGGGAATAAAGTTCTTCCTTTATGACAACTCAAGTCCTGCAGGCTATTCTGAGCTTAGTTCAAATCTTTCTCTTTCCCTAAAGCACTACCAAGCCCCCCAGTCCTTAATAGTTTTAGGCTGATCTAGATAATATTAGCAAGTATTGAGTGTTTACTGTGCTCCAGGCACTATATTATCTGATTCTAACAGCAATCCTAAGGAAGGAACTATTTATTTTTATTATCCCTATTTCATAGATGAGAAGATTGACCTTGTACAAGGCAGGAGGGAAAATTATTTTCCCTCTACTCTTCTAGGGTCTTGGCTGACACTCTCCCCCCAATTAAAAACGGATTAATAGGGGAGAAGCAAACAAGTTTAATAACATGTACACCTCCCATACACAAGAGAGATACCCAGGAAAGCTGAGTAACTCTTTGAAATGGCCTAAGCCATCACCTTAAATACCATCTCCAGTTAGAGACAAAATAAGATGTTGGAGGGGTTATGAGAGGTTTCCAGGAAAAACACAGTAAACAAGGATATGGTTGTTATGCAGATGTGTCAGTGCCTTCTGCACTGATAAGTTTCTAGAGATTTAGTCCTCCTCCTCTCCCTGATAGAGAGACACCCTAATAAATGGAGATTTCCCTTATAAATGTAAATGTCTCACAAAATGGTAACTAACACTGTTTTCAGAGCTTTTTCTCTGTTTCTTAAAAATAATCAGCCTAAAATAATCTGTATGCCAAAGGTATATTTTAGGGTGGCAAATTCTGTTCCCCTTCACCAGTAAGTGGTAGATAAGGATTTAAACCCAGGCACACTGATTCCGAGGTCTCCACTACTAAGGGCTTATTCTATTCTGCTTCTTAACTCATGAGTCCCTTACATCCTGCTCATTTGATGTTTTGTAAATAAGCCTCATACTTTTATTTTAATTTAAATAAAGCATCTGTGCCTTTTCTCCCCAAATAGTATGCCACTTGAGGATAGTGAATGCCTTAGTATCTGGAAGCTAGATACATGTGTACAAATATCTCCCGAGTGATGTAAATAAATGAATGTGTGAGCACCAGTGTGCCTGTGTCAAAGTCTAATACAAATGTCAGAGCTTTTACAAAAGTAATTACAAGTCTTACCACCCTTAAAACTGGGAGTTTCTCCTCCCTTAAACATTGGTCTCTTATGTGCGTCCCTCCTCCAGAATTCTTTAAATTCTACCTCCCTTTTTAAGTTATTAGCTTCCTGAGTTTAGGATCAAAGTCTTTTTTTTTTTTTTTTTTTGGTCTTTTATCTCTACTGGTTTTAACGGACTGCCTTATATATGATCTACAAAATATATAAGTCACTGCTGGATAAATGAGTAATCATCAGTTGATTTTATGTGATTTGTTATTTTATTGTTTTAGTGATGCAAATCTCAATCTTTACCTTTTATGATCATATCTTTTTCTTAACCTAGAAAGTGTTTCAAATTGTGTGAGATCTAAAAGTTCAAATAACACTATACTTGGAGTTCTGCCTTCAATGCTTAACCTTGGGGCATACAGAAAGTTGTATCTAAGTCATGAATTTGACTAGCGTATGGCAGCATAGTAATACTGAACTGAGGTCACCCTGAGGTCAGGAACACTCTCTTCTTCCTTTGGAATTCACACTATTATTATTTTTTTAATTAAATGACTGGATATAAAGAACACTGCTCAGGTTTCACCACATAACATATTGTATCTACAGGAAGAAATGAATTTTGCAAACTGGTGACAGGCTAGAGAACCATATGTCCTTTTTCTTTTTGTCTAGTTTATATCTGGACATGCTTTTCTTTCTTCTTCTTTCTGTTTGTTTTATTTTTTAAAGCTCTTCTGTCCTCTGCTTTCTGTATAGTTCTAAACATTTTTGCTGAACAATACTCATAATCCACAATCACAGCTTTTATTAACATGTTTTCAGGCAGAGTTTAATTTTAATTACTCAAGATACTTTCTAGTAAAGATAATTTAAGAAGGAAAAGGGATGTGATGCCTCAGTACATTACTTTTTATTAAGTTTTGCAAAGAAGTGTGAAGATTATTAATTATCGGGTTTTTAAGGTGGGAAACAGAAGTTTAGCCATGTTCAAAAACATCTACAAAAATTATCTTCAGAACTCAAAAACTGCACTTTCTCTTCCAATGTTGATAAGGATCAGAGTGGATAACTCTGGGATCAGGTTGTGGGCTCTACCAATTGTTCCATTAATAATAACAGCTAACACTGATGGTGTACTTATTATGTTCCAGAATCATGTTTTACATCAATGACCTCATTTATTTCAGTTTATGTGCAATAACATGTTTAATTAAAGCAGAAATACTAGTAAGAGAGGAACAGAATCACAAAGGAAATAAGAGTAGAAGTAGCCAGACTTGTTGAACTCATGTTCTTAACTCTGATCAGTGAGAATACTTGCACATACGAAAGTCATGGATGGTTAGAAATTTGCAGGGAGGAAGTCTGTGCAATAAACTAATTGAATTGCTTCATTTAAAAAATTATAATTGGCTCACCCAGTTGAAGTGGTTTGCCTAAACATATTAGGAGCTGCATCTGTTAATCTAAGGCTTTCAAAAATCTACCTCAAAACTTCATGGGTTGAAGTTATATCTCATAATTGGGCAATCAGTGCTAGTTCAGTAGGACAATGCTTCTGCCTACTTTATAGCTTCTGAGCCTGGAATGTTCTAGATGTCTTCATTCATATATGTGGTACCTCAGCCGGGATGGGTGGAACCACCGGAGGGATGGTCAACCACCTCTTTTCTACTTCACTTTCACATGTGGCTAGCCTGTGCTTCCTCACAACATGGCATCTGGCTGCCAAGAGGGAGGATGCTGAAGCTCTGATCCTTTTTAAAAAGATAAGGCTAGAACTATCATTTTAACTGCATTCTATTGGTTAAAGCAAATCATCAGTCCAATCTAGTCTGAGAAGAGGCAAAGAAGACTCCAACTTTTGCTATATACATCAGCCTGTCATTAAAGAAAATAATAGTGACCATCTTTTCAGACTATCACAATAGTACAGCTGAGAGGACCCACATTCCTCATTCTATTTGGTTTTAGCTCTGTCTTGAAACTATGTTTCTCTTCCTTATATTTTCATAGCATTATACCTACTGGAGAAGACAAACAGAGTTTCTGATCTCTTCTGTGGCCTGAATCCTTGCACCGGATGTTTTGTTAGATCAATTATGCATACTACATAATTCTGTGTTGATGTTTACTTACTCCTTAGTACTACCATCTCTCCTCTCCAGACCACACTTTTTAAAAAGTTACCTATGTTAGAAATAAAGGGTGAGATGGACCTTGGAGAAACCGTAAGTCAGTTATTATTTACTGAGAGTTTGCTATCTGCCAACTGCTATTGGCAGTGTGAAGACTACATACTGCTTTGTGGAAACCTCACCAAAAACGAGAGAGCATGGTATCTTAGGGCCAAAAAGTTGAGGTCACTTATTAAAGGTTACACACCATATATAGAATGAGGAAAGGAATCCCAGTCTCTCTATCTTAGCCTTTTCTCTCTACCTTTAGCTTTTTCTCTCTACCATAGCCTTTTCACATGCCAGGGTGATAAGAAAGTGGAGGCAGTTTACCCTTCCAAGAAGTTTGGCAATAAAATGAAGAAAAGGGAAGGTTTGTGGAGGCAGAGAACAGAGAGAGGGAGAAAAGAGAAGTCAAGAAGAGGAGAGGAGAATATGAGAGAGTACAGAACAGGAGAGAGAGAGAGAGAGTCCTAGGGTTTAAAAATACTTTAAAGGATGGTGTTTTGGGTATTAGGAAGGTTGAACACATCTGACAGCTAATTAGAGTCATTAGAGAATGACCGGTAAAATATTCAAATAAGGAACCAGTTATTGGAGGGAGGAATATCCCAGAGAAAACTAGAAGTACATGCTGCCTGGGCAGATGCTGCTAGGGCAGAACATGTTGGCCTTGGCAGTGAGGATGGACATTTCCTCCTCAGACAGTGACGACAGAAGAGGATGAAGGAAGGTCTGAGGACTTTAGAGGAGGACAGGAAAAACGGTGAGAGATTCTTTGAGTGATTAAAAATCTAACCGAACACCATTTCAGGGTAAGTATTCAAATACTGACTAAAAAAGCAAATGATGTTACCAAAAGCAAAGTTCTATATTGCTCCTTTAGAAAACTGGCAACTTTCAGAGAAAGGAGGAAAGAATAACCACAGCACAAGACATTTCTCTTTTTAAAACCTCTCATCTTTAATTTTGAAATAACCCTTAATATCAGAATAGGATGAGTGGTCAAAGTAGAGCTGAATATTGTTAAGTGCTAAATTCTCCAATTACTTCCTGTCTACTGAGATTTTCTAAGTAGAAGATTCAGTCTTTTTGATATTTGAAGCCATAAAACACATTCTGGAGATGATATTAACATTCTTTACTTTGAGAACACTGAACAGGAAGAGGTCAAGTCCAAGAGGGAAAAAAAAAAATGTCCACAGATCCTCAGTGTTATCCAAGCCTCTGCTGTCTTTTCAATGTTTAGGCAATGCCTCAGCCTTTCTTTCTCTCTTTTTTTTTTTTTTAAAGATTTTATTTATTTATTTGACACAGAGAGAGAGATCACAAGTAGGCAGAGAGGCAGGCAGAGAGAGAGGGGGAAGCAGGCTGCATGCTGAGCAGAGAGCCCTATGTGGGGCTGGATCCCAGGACCCTGAGATCATGACCTGAGCTGAAGGCAGAGGCTTTAACCCACTGAGCCACCCAGGTGCCCCATGCTCAGTCTCTCTTAAAGAAAAATCTATGAAACGGGTTGTACAATGCTTTGCTTTTCCTCTTTTCAAAAAAGTCTCTTTTTAAAAAGAGCTTAGTATTTCATCAGGAAAGACCAAAAAATAAGCTTCAGGAAATTAGCCACAAAGGCATTAATAGGTCTCTGAGAATGACCTGCAGCAAAACTGAAGAGACATCACCCACGGATCTTAACATTAGCTGATGTTAATTTTGAAGTAGTTACTGCTAATATGAATCATGTATAACAGATTAAATTATATTTATTTGCAATCTTTAAAATTCAAGGCGATGTTTCCTCCCTTTGATATAGACACCAGACACCCACTGACACTCGCCATGCATGCTTTTACTAAGAGTGGGCAAGAAGCACCTAACTACACATAAACCATTTTTAGTGGGAAGAAGGAGTTGCATACGTTTTTTTATTCCTTAGGCCTAACTCTTTCATTTTACCAAATTTGAACACCAACAGTTTTTTGTTTTTCTTTTTTGAAAGTTAATGAGTGTCCTCCACCTCAATCACCCTACAAAGTGCAAAATCAATATTGAGACTGTTGAAGGTATGTCCAGAATGCATTTTCCTTCCTATGGAAGAATTCAAGACATTATGACTACTGGTTAAGGTCATGGAGTCTAGAAGTGGACTACCCAGATAAAAATGCTAGCAATACTACTTACTAGCGGTATGATCCAGGACAAAATGATGGTTGTGGGTCTTACTTTCTTCAAGGAGAGGAAACAACTGCATCATTGTCATGAAGGTTAAATGAAAGTCATTATCAGAACATCCAGTACTATACTTTTTGTTTTATCATTTTATTATCTCAAGCACACCAAAGTACTATAGAGTTTAATCCGTAGCTTATGTGAAATAATATAGCTGACTGAAAAATAAAAAAAATAACCCTTGGTTTGGTCTATACAATACCATGAAATTCAAATGTCACTTCTCTGATGAAGCTTATCTTATTTAAAATTGTTATCTGGTGGCTTCTGGGTGGCTTAGTCAGTTAAGTGTCTGACTCTTGGATTCGGCTCAGGTCATGATCTCAGTGTCACGGGATCGAGCCCTTTGGGCTCCATGCTCAGTATGGCATCTGCTTGTCCTTCCCTCTCTGCTCTTCCCTCTGCTCTCTCTCTAAAATAAATAAATAATATAAAAAGAATAAAAAATAAAATAAAATGGATAGCTGTACTCCTCCATCTTGACCCAGTACTTACAAAATTCCCAATCTGTTCCATTTTTTTCTACAACACTTATTTCCTAACTTGTACTACTTATTTATTCTACTTATATTCTTTCTCCTTCCACTAGAATATCAGCTCCTCAAGGACAGAGATTTATATTAGTTTTATTCCCTAATATATCCCAAGTGCCCAGAAGAATGCCTGGGATATAGTAAATTCTGTAAAAATATTTGTAGAATGAAGGGAGGAATAAGAGAAGAAAGGACAGAAGCAAGTATAACAATCTTATCCAAAAAGGAAAAAAAGAAGAGAGATGTGGGGGGGAGAGGAAAAATGAGTGTATCTTACATAAGGTTTAGACTATTTTAAGGAAATAGTAACATAATGAAAATGTTCTTTCTCCATGAGTACTTCATTAACCTTTTATAGCTTAAACTGTGACAATGAATTTAGAGTTTTTAGTAGTAAAAATTTCTTCAACAAAAGAAAAAATAGCTTTAATTATACATAAAAAATAAGGATAAAATCGATGGCTTGAATAAGACTAAGGGGTGCTTGTTCTGACTCATTTTGTTTACGGTTTTTTTATTATTATTATTTTTATTTCATGGAAGCAGTTTTCTGTAAATAGGGGCACATATAGCCAGTAATCATCTCCCTCAGAAGTAGAATCCATAGAACAGAGTTAGCTCTCTTTGTAGTCCCAGAGCTAATCAGAGCCTACTTATAACCCATTATCTCTGATTCTTATGGTGAGGGCATAATATCAATCTTGCTTTATCAGCTCAATTACAGATGGGCTGTCACTCTTAGGGAGACCAAATAAGATATTCAAAATATTTAATTAGCACTTGTATTGGACAGAGGTAGAACCACTTGGCAGTGATGGAGAGGAGACACACAACAACCCAATGTCACCATCACCAACAAGCCCAATAACTGGGTGGGCCAAAGTCAAACATGGGCCTTATTTCATCGATTGAAGTTGAGAAAGAAATTCATAAATATTCTAGGAACATGGTACACAGAACCAACAATTAGGATAGGAGGCTTCTCTACTAGGGGCGATTAATTTATTCAGTTTCAGTAAATTACTATTATGTTATCTTCATGGGTAATAAAATCTAGATTGCATTTTTATGCAAATGATTTTGCATGCTACTTTCTCTGTCTTCTCTTTTTTTTTTTCATGCTCCACCTCTCCTCATCTATGCTGTGTATAAAAACATTACTTCCACAAATTACATAATTCCCCTATATATATTGGGATATGATGGGGGGTGGTTATTTGCATGGCACCCCACCTACTAGTATAGAGTCCAGATATTTAGGGTGACCATGCATCCCAGTTTGCAGGGAGAGACCCAGTGTATCAATATTCCCCGCATACTTATTAATAATACTCCTTTCATTATCAAAAGACTTGCAATGTGGATGACGAATATTGTAATCACCCTAAAGATATTAAAGTCCAGATACCAAGAGGGGGAGAGAAAAAGTTCCAGAGGGGACACATCAGAAAATCTATCTTCCTAGGCCACTGCGTAGTACTATTATATACATTGGAGGATTCAAGACTAAAAACCAACATTCTCTCAAGGAGTCTCTAGTCCTCCATGCCCTGATTTACATCATTGCTACATCTTGAAAATATCATTCAATTCAGGGGCCCCAAGATTTCACTAATATGTTTTTATATTAAAAACCTATCTTTGCCAAAAAACCCTGATCTCCTAAAACCCTATCCTTCTATCCAAACCTACTTGAACATTACTAAAAAGAAAATCTTAACCAGGCATGTCATCCAACACTTGAATCAAGAGCTAATGTCCCTTTGCTCCATACCTCAACAAAATTATTTATCCATGTCCAAAGCACAAAACACATTCTTAAAATATAAATAATATTTATAGGTATTTATATTATTATAATCATTTAAATATTGGTAAAAAATAACAACTAAACTGTAATAGGGAAAATAAATCCATCAGTTGAACTACAAAAATTTTTAAAATGTAAATAGATTATTTCCCCTATAGACTTTATGCCACCGGTTTGGGGGGGCAGTTTTATAGATTCCTGCAAGCCATACCAATTAAACTACCTTCTCCTTGTTTGAGGATCTCTTTCTTTATGTTGAAAAATCATGATCACCTCTTCCTTTGGTGGCATATTAAAACATAATGAACAAACTAAAAATTTGTTCAAATAAGATGAACATGCAGGCGTAAGAAGATCAGTCTGTTGATTGTCATTTAGCTACTGCTTCACTCTCGGGCAGTGGAGAAGTGACAAATTGAGGGCCATGAAATCATCAGCTTGCAAGATCATGTCATTTAAATGGGAGGATTACACAAGGCTTGTATCTGCAGAAAATGACATTCCTCTCAAATTATGATTCCAGCTACTCCAGTGGCAGAAATGACCATCATCAATATGAGAAAATGTTCAGGATCAAAGGAAATGCTGTCCTCCATTTCTCTTCCTTTCCGATACAGCTCTCTGCTTTCCAAAATGAGATAGCTGAGTAGTTGTTGGATCCTTTCCTAATGATTAAAGATGCTGCTCGTGTTACACCATACGTTTTGTTGCTTGTATGTTGGGGCTCTAATAAAAGACAGATACCTCACTATAGGAGAAACATGTTTAGGCAATGCCCTTTTCCCAGAACCTGATTAAATCAGGATCCTTAAAAGAGTTTTGCTTTTTAAGATCGAAGTAGTTTGAGCCCTATTGGCACTGAGTTCAAACACTACAAGCAAAATATTAGTTTTGGGTCTATGGTGTATTCATAGCCCTGAGTGTCTCCAACCAGCTTATCTGGAGGATTCTGTTTATGTGAAAGAAATTGCTATGATCAATCATGGTGTAGTAAGGGATCAAACAAAATGCTGAATCGAGAAATGTTTTCCATTGGCCCTGTTCAGCAAGAGATAGGAGCACAACAAGTGAGCTGTTAAATATTCTGCAGGAAAACTACAATTTATGTTCTAGATTTTTTTTTTCCATTGTTGATATGAAACCTCGTGTTTCAGGATCATTTTTTTTCCAGCTCATATTATGTGGTCTCCACAGAGCAGAAGGCAATTTCAGTGCCCAACCTTGGCTGTTATGAGTATTTTAGAAGCTTATATTTTTTCTTGAAATAAAAGAAAACCTCTCAAATTCTTTATGTGCATTGCAGAAATGAATTCACTTTGTTTCTTCTCTAAAGCCACATGAGGGTGGCCAAAATCATTGTCACCACTTCACAAGTATATTGAGAAATTGAGAGAACATGTGGGTTATAGGAAGCGTTCAAAGAAATAGCAACAAAGAGAAAAAAGGAATTGAGTCCTAATTTCCAGGTATGATGATGAATCATATGGCCATATGCCCTTTCAAAATTTATTTCCATGTATCTCTTTATGATTTCACAAGGTAGAGCAGGCATTTGAAATTGCAGTGATTAACTTAGGCTCTTCATGTAGGAATAGCAACAGGCAAACTTTTAATATTCTAATGTTATATTTATCTTTTCCTTTTCTTCAGTTCCCAGTCCCAATTTAGTCAGTTACTTATAAATTTGGAGCCAACTATTATGTCCCCTCACTTTCTGATGCTCCAATTAGACCTTGCAATGGCTTCCCAATCTGGTACTCTTGTACATAAACTCAGGCTTCTCCATTGTAAAAGCTGCTGTTAAAAAACTCATTTTTAGAGCAGTGCTCTGAATAGGTCCTTCAACTGCTTGGAAGTTTCATGAACCTTTTCCTATAAAGTAAATGTCAAACTTCTTACCTAAGCATTCCTCCACCATCTGGGTGACACTAATTTTTTTTTTTCCCTCCTTGAGTTTCCTTCTTCACTACTTTCTTTCTCTCTCTCTCTCTTTTTTTTTTTTTTTGTTCTTTAATCAAACCCTACCCTCCAGACAAATAGTCTTTATCATGTAATTTTACTAATTTGTATTTGGGATCCTAAAAGCCATTTCTTGCTCCTGAACTTGCCTAGAACTTAATTTTTTAAGAGCATGGGATGTTATTCTTCAAGTCTCATCTTTACTAGTACATACTATGAGTTTTTTCCCATCTTTTTGACACAAGACAAGAACCTTCTGGTCTTTCATACTCCCATGGCCTACTGCCTGTTATCACATTTAGCACTTTTTATAGCATATCCTAGGGTTTTATATGCATGCTTTAGTGTCCCTGAGCCTGCCTGACTATGAGTTCCTTGAGAAGATCCTTGCCTTATCCACTCTGCCTTCTCACTGATAAACAGTGATATACATGTGGCAGGTGCTCAGTATGGTTTGGTAAGTGAATTAAGAGACGTATTTCATTTTTTCAATTCTACTGAACTCATCAAAACTCACTGCAAGTTTTAGTCCCTCACTGAAATTCCTTCCTTAAAAATTTAATAAAATGATTTACGATAATGCAGGTTAATGAGTTAATGTTTTATTCTCACTTCAAGTGTCTGCATTTTAGGAAGAGCCTTCTTAGTGGCACTACCTTGGAGGTGAAAGCTTTTATAACATGGACAGAAATACATTTTTCTCTTGCCCTGCTGACTCTCTATAATATTTAGCTTAAAAGGTTTGCCTTTACTGTTTTGTCCATGTAATACCAGGGCCCCTTTGCCCTCAAGGATTCAAAACCCAAGCTCTGCTGACCCATATATTTTCCTTTAATGGACACTTCACAGGGGCTTTCTTCCCACAATTTGGTTTATCTTAGTTAACCCCAGACTGGGCCTCATGTTCTGAACAATTTGGAGAAATATTTTCTTTATAAAAAAAGGAAATCATTCAGGAAATGGACTATTCAAATAGACAATAATGAGAACATTTATAAAAAAGAATCCTGCCCCACAAGCTGCTGTGACCAGCCCAACATAATTGTAGACACCAACTGACCATCTATAGAAACCAGTCCAGGAAGTAAAAAAAATAACCTCTTTAACAACTGGCTCAAAAGGTCTGTACATTTTTTTAAAATATTTTATTTATTTATTTGAGAGAGAGAGCACGAGAGAGGGGAGGGTCAGAGGGAGAAGCAGACTCCCCGCTAGGCAGGGAGCCCGACGTGGGACTCGATCCTAGGACTCCAGGATCATGACCGAAGGCAGTCGCCCAACCAACTGAGCCACCCAGGCACCCAGGTCTGTACATTTTTAACAATTGACAGCTTCCATAATTTTTGACCCCATTCCCAGCAGAGAAAAAACAAAGAGAGAAATCCAAATATACAGTCCTAACCAATCACATAGGATGCTCTGCTTCTAGTTAGCCTGACCACAGCTTCTAATCAGGGCACATCTGAAGCCTTTCCTTTTTGCCACTATTGAAATCTTTCCCACTCCTCTGCCTGCCTTTGGGACTCAGCTAAATGCAAGTGATGGTAGCTGACACCCTTGCTATAGCAAGCTCTGAATAGATAGCATTTGCTTATCTTAATTTGGATTTATTTCTACAACATACTGGTAACTAGAATGTTTTAGAGAACACTCCTTGGTACTCACCTGGGAAAGTGAGCTCTAAACATCAGTTCTCTATTGCTATGTTAAAACCCATCCTGAAACTTAGTAGCCTAAAATATAACTGGTTAACATTTTTCATGGTTCTGTGAGTTGGCTGAATGGTTCTTCTATTGACCTCACCTGAGATTGCTGATGAGGTAGAATTCAGCAGGTGGGCTGCCTGAGCTCAGCTCAGACTACTGGGCTACCTAGAGAGCTGGATCTCTCTTTCTCTACATAGTCCTTCACTCAACAGCGCGGCAAGGCCAGGGCAACAACCTAGGACCTCAAAGACCATCTACAAGGCTCAAATATTGTCAGTTTTGGTACACCATGTTGTTCAAAGTGAGTCACAAATGCAGCCCAGACTCAAAAGGGTGGAAATTCCTTTTAATGGAGGCTTAGTAAAATCACACTATAAAAGGGTATCCATGCAGGAATGGCATACATATTTGACCAGTAAATAATCTAGCACACACTTATATGGCATATTCTGACTGCAGTGTCTGCTTCTACCATTGGCTGAGCAGCACCAGATTTCCTCCTCCCCACTCCCTTTCTCTCTCTCTCCTTCTTCTCTCCTTCTCCATCCGTCTCTCCTTCCTTCCTCCCTCCCTCCTTCCCGCCCTTCCTCCCTCCCTTCCTTCCTTCCTTCTTTTCCTGGATGGAGAGGTAAAGGGAGGCATTTCTCTACCACTCAGAGAAAACCTAAAATAACTCCCAGAATTCCCAATTATTTAAATCAATAAATGAATTTCATGCAAGTCTGATGGAGTAAATTTTTGTTATATACAGCTGAAAAAACAAAAAGAGTATTTCAGTTTGCAAATGGCTTTTTCAAAGGCTTTACTGTTTGAGTAGGCTAACAGAAGAAAATGGAGAAAGAGAACATGAGTTGGGAGAGAACAGGGCAAAATCAGGTATTGGTGAGAAAATCCCAATTTGACTGACACAGATGGAATATAAAGGGGGAGAGGGGGAGACAAGTTCACTGGTATTCTAGAATCATGAATGAATGACCTAGAATGCCACAAAGACATTCTATATTTAATGCAACAGATACTGGAAAGTCAAAGAACATTACTGCATAGAGTGACTCAACCAGTGGAAACCAAGAGTGACTAAGAACAGACTGATCATATAGATGGCAATACAAAAGAGAAGAAACCAAGAAAGACCCTTGTTAATTAACTTAATTGCAGATAATCATTATATATATCTCATATATCACATTTTATACCTATTTATACCTCAAAAGTATACAGTTTTTGTCAATTATACCCTGGTAAGACTGGGAGAAGAAAAAAAAAGATGCTTTTAAAGCAGTACTATCATAATTGGAAACTCATTGTCAGGGATGAAAGGAAAATTGGGCTGAGGCTTTGAGATTTATATATGTAAAAAAAAGAAAAAGAAAGAAAAGCCCTTCCAGCTTGTGGGCTCCTTTTTTTTTTTTTTTTTTTTTTTTAAGATTTTCTTTATTCATGAGAGACAGAGTGGGGAGGAGAGGCAGAGGGAGAAGTAGGTTCTCCGCAGAGCAGGGAGCCCAATGTGGGACTCAATCCTGGGACCCTGGGATTATGACCTGAGCTGAGGGCAGATGCTTAACTGACTGAACCACCCAGGCGCCCCAGCTTATGGACTCCTTAAGGGCCCATTTCAGTGAAAGATATTTTAAGCAGGGAAATGGAAAGAGAAGTCTGGTTTATTTTTTAGAAACCTTGTTGACTACTGTGGATAGATAAACCTCAAAGAAATGAAACTGGGATCAGAGTAGTTAAGTATCTTGCCCAAGGTCACAGAGCTAGCAAGTGGCAGAAGTATAATATACACCCTGAGAGTCTGGCTCCAATGTTACCCCATTTGTACTTCACTCAACTACCCTTGTACACAATTCATTATTCTTCTCATATTAAAAATATCTCAGGCTACTGCAAATAACAATGACTCATTTGAAATAACATAACAGCTTCCTAACTCAAGTCCTTCACTTGAGTATTCCATCTCCTTGAATCCTTCCTCCACAGAGCTACCATAATTATCTATAAACACACACATACCAAGTCAGGTCATATCACATCTGTCTTCAATGGCTCCCTATATGGAAAAGAGAAAGTATAAACACTTTTTAGACATAGTGATGTCTAAAACCCACCTGCATTAGTTTGCTAGGGCTGCCATAGCAGTACCACAGACTGGATGAATTAAAAAACAGAAATGTATTGGCTCACAGTCTGGAGATTAGATGTCCAATATCAGGATATAGGAAGAGTTGATTCCTTCTGAGGGCTATGAGCAAGGATCTGTTCCAGGTTCCTTTCTTTGCCTTGTGGATGGTTTTCTCCTTGTGTCTTCTTATCTACCTCTCTCTCTGAGTATACGTCTCTGTGTCCAAATTTCCCCTTTTGTAAGGACATCAGTCATACTGGATGTGGGTCCACCCTAATGACCTCATTTTAACGTAAGACCACTGTAGTCAAAGATGTACTTTCAAGTCAGGTCACACTTGGAGATTCTGGAGGTTAGGACTTTAATATATGAATTTTGAGGGGACATAATTTGATCCATACCACAGGCCTTGCTTAGATTCTCACAATTTCCCACCTTTACCTCTCTCTCTAGCAATTCTGAAATACTTGCAGTCCCCCCACACAACACCCATCCCCCATCACCATTTGTTTTCATAGCGTGATGTGATTGAATTTTCTCTCTGCTCTGCACTGTTTTAGCAATCAGTCCTTCACCATCCCCTTGATCTGCTTAATGCCTATGAATTACTAAGAAGACTTTCTTGATGTTTAGGCTACACAAATGCCTCTACAAGACCCCAGGGTTTATGTCTATCACGGTATGTCCCACATTTAGGAGTTTGGGGCAAAGGCTGACATTCGTTTGTCAAAATCCTAAGTTTGATGTATAAAAAGCAAATACTCAGTTTAGGTGTGAAAATAGAACTTCCCTAGATATCCATTGGTCTGAGCACAGTACCTCAAGGCAGGCCTATGTACAATGCCAGTTAGCTGCAGAAGGTTGCTTCACAAACAAAGCATCAGAAGTAAGAGAGTGAGATAATTCAAATGCTAGTTACATGGCACTGGGCTAGAGTGGCCTGAACATCTTTTCCCATGATAGAGATAAGAACATCAACTTGATAATAGTATAAATAATTGTAAAAATATAAATATTTTGTATTAAATTATATACAATAGGCATTTTATGTAAAATGAATTATTTCATCTAATCCCCGCAGTAAGCTAGTAAAATTTATGCTGCTATCTCCATATTAGATATAAAAAAATTAATATCTAGAAAGGTTAAGCCAATTCGGCAGAATTTGAGCAAGTAGTGCCTGACTTCACATTCCTCAGTCTTATCACTCACGCTATTGGACTCTCACTGATACTCTTTTCACTGATCAATGGTTATGCAGAAATTTCTAATTTCTTCTTTTATGTATCTACTCTTCCAACACTGATCAACACATCTCCTGACAGATGCACGTTTTTTTTAGATTTCGTTATGTTTTGATGGCTCTGATGCTGTCCTTTATCTATCATACATGGCTGCTTATCTGTGCTATTGGCTCTTAAGTTTTAGTTTCAAATTTCAGACAGCAATTTAGGAAATAGAAGTTTTAGAAAGATGCCTCACAGTTGCCTGCAGGGTCTAGCACCAACACATTGTATTATAATTATATCTTTTATTTATATCTATCTCCTAACTAAAATGACAGTTGCCTATTCATAGGACCCTAAAGTATTCATTTTCATACCCCTATGTCTAACCGAGTGCCTCTTGCATGGTAGATATTAAATAAACAATAGTTGAGGATATTAGTTGTGTGTGCATGAATGTGTATGTGCATTTGTTTGCAAGAAACATAAACAGTCTGGCTGGCATAAGAAGAAAAAGATTAATTGGAAGAATACAGACAAGTCTGTATTCAGAGGGGAGATAGAAGGAAGGGGCTTAGAAAAGACACGAACCAGTGCAGCTTAAGGGGTCTGTAGGTCTTGCTAGACTACCTCTTTCAGATGAAGTATCTGGAAGGAATCAGCTCCTACTATTTCTTATCTTTGTGTCAATCAGATCAAAATGAACTAATAGGGGTCCTGCAGCAACCATCTGGCTGCAAGGGCTGGCTACTTTGAATGACATCTTGCCAGACTATAGCCAGCAGAGACAGAATTAGTTTCCTAAAAGCTGGAGCTATTTTACGTAAAGGTGAGGGAATGCATACTGACTACCAAAAAAGAAACCAAAACAAAAACCACTATTCTAGCTGATTTAATGATATGAAACTTATGGAAATTTGAGCTTGGCTGGCATTCTTGGAAGTTATTAAGCACTTGGGGGACTAAAGATATGAATTCAGAAATTATTTGCCCATAATTACTACTTAAGCTTTAGAGAATAGGTAAAATCAGAGAAGAATCAAGAACTTAAAGATAAATAAATAAATAAAAATAAAGAAACTATGAATTTTTAGGGAAAAAATTAGAGACGGTAGGAAACCTTCAGATAACTATGTAACTTCTCCAAACCCAGTTTATTTTTGTTTGGTTTGGTTTTGTCCTTTGCAAAATGCAGATTACAAAAGGGTCTACTCCTTTGGTGAGTTATGAGGATGAAATGAGATAATCCATGTAAAGCTCTTACTAAACTGATTAAGAGATGGTAACAATCATCCTTACTAGTAAAAGGAGAAAACAGAATGCCATGTCTTGGGAACCAAGGAAATGGGGGAAACTCAATAGTTTTCATGCTTCAGAGTGACTAAGAATAAGATTGGGGATCTGATGGTTAAGGAATCATTGGAGATATTTTTCAGTAAGTTAAAAAAGGTTAAAAATTGAATGACTGCTAAGACAAGGCATGGTTAGGGCAGACTTTCCTCCGAAGGCTTAAGTCTTCCAGAAGACTGGGAATTCATCAAATTCTCCCTGCCAGCAGCCAATTACAAATCGGTCCTATGATTTGGACCAGGAATTTGGAATTTGGATGTCCCCTTTTCTTTCGGTGCTAGAGCCTTGGAGAGGACAATTCTGAAAAAAACCCAGACTTTTTCATTATCTGTAAACATGTGTCTACTTTTGGGTCTTAAAGAGAGCTTTCTAAATGAAAATTCATGTACAAGCCTAGTTTCAAAAAATAAAGCAACATATGTACAGTAATAAAAAAATAAAAGAGCCAGCTGATAGAAAATAATATTCCCCTTCCCACACATACATGTACCTCTGAAACATCTACTCCCAAGAGCTCAGAGAACTTCATCAGTACTTCCTAGCTGCAAGCTGATAAAGAATCAGTCTACTGCTTGACTTTCCAACAAAATAGTTTATCCTGACCTCGCACCATCCAAACTTTTTATTAAAGTGTGTGTGTGTGTGTGTGTGTGCATGCGCGTTTACTGAGGTTGCATAAAGATCAAAACCACCAGTTAAAAAAAAACAATTTTCCTATTCCTACTATATTTTTGGTGACACAGATGAGTTTCTAAGCATAAATTATTATAGGCACCCAATTACTTAACCTGAGCTCTATGTATACATTAACAAAAAGTGTTGTTTCCTTTTGTGTTTATTATTATCCTACTGAAATTCTATACATTTTTAATACCTACTCAAATACTTTCTTTTCTTAAATTCTGCCCAATTCTTTGATTTACAATTAATCTCTTCCACTTAATGTTTTCCCCCCTCATGGTCTACATTATCTTCTAATGCATTTCTGTACTTTTTACCAGTTAAAAGCTCCTTGGGGTAGGTACTTACATTTAGGTTAGTCTTTCTAACAGAATTAGCATTCAAACTAGCAACAGAAGCTAGTGACATCAATCCCTTACTGTTCGTAGGTATTCAATAAACATGTATGAAATTGAATTTTATTGATGTATTTTTTCTAGATCAAGGACACATTGTTTTGTTTAGCTTGTTAACTTCATTTTTCTGAATACTCAAAATTCTATTTCTACATCATCTAATTGCAGGGCTGTTGGGGAAATATGCTCATACACCTTAAGAGACTTGAAATCACTGAAAATAGAAAATATATATCCACATTCATTTCTTCCATTTTGTCTTCTCCACATCTATTCAATCTAACTACAGTGGTTGGGCAAGAGAGATGCCCCTATAAGCTAACAGTACTGTGCAAATCAACTTTAGTAGCAGCCAACAAAGAATCCAAAAAGGCTACTGGAATTATGTTTCTAACAAACTAAGACTTGGTTATTATGTAAGCCCTTTGTTTCTGTGTTAAAGAAGGGCTACCGTATCTAAAAATGTAATAAAAACTCTTTATCTTACCATTTTGCCATCGACTCTTGGACTCATAAACTTTGAGAACATGAAAGAATCCTAATTCTCACCAGATCTCTTGTCCATTTTAGAAACCATGAAACTGATATACAGAAAGACTATGTAACTCTCTACACATATAACCACTTTTCAGGGATATAACTGACATGGTTGCTCCTAGAACAGAAAACTTATAAAGACATTAGTATCTGCTCTTAATGAAGGGCTCTGATCAAGCTATTTCCTTTAAAAGAGATGGGATTACTTATGCTGATATATTTCTCCCTGACCAAGTGTCTATTTCTCATCTAGTGTAATTTCTGCATCACTCTTAATACTAGACCAAAATACTAGACTAGGCCATTAGCTCCCTGAGAGTTCTACAACCAGCAAAAGCCAACTGACTCAATCCTTGACCTGACTCCAGTGGTACACAAAACACTACATCCTCTATCCATATTGATGAGAAAGTTAAAGAATATCTTTTCTTAGGAGAGTTCTGTCTTCCAGATCCTTTGTCACTGTCTCAACGGTTTTGGAGTGTTAATCTATTTCTGTTGGAATTTCAGGTCAATTATTATTGAATATCACAATTTTCACTCTATGAATGGTTTCTTTGCTGAAGATTGCTGCTATATCTGTTTTTTGTAGTATGGAATGGGTCAGTGCAGTAGGATTGAGACTCAGAATATTAATGGTTGATAAGCACAATTACCTATTACACTAAAAATTCCACATTTCATGTAACTCATTACATGTTATTTATGCCTCTCAAATCAGCTTGAAATAGTCATCAGATGGACAGTAACAGTGCTGAGGTGATATTCTGTCATTGGGGCCACTTGGATTTTTCAGAGCACAGAGGCATCTCTACTTGCCTCATTAGGCATTTGTTTAACCAGCATCATCAGTTCTCTGTTTCTAACTCAGCATTGGAAACTAAGGCTTTGATAATGAACTCAAAGTGGTTGAAGACTGGCCCAATCTATATTAGATTGAGCACTAATGAAATCCTGGGTTTTCAAAAACTCCTCAATAATTAAACTGGGCAAGATACATACCAGGTTAGTTTACGGAGTGCTTAAAACAACTGAGTAGGGAAGCGGGGCAAGATGGCGGTGAAGTAAGAGATCCTGCAGCAACCGGTCCCCAAAAGTGAGCTGGAAATCTACCAGAACACGCTGAACACCCATGAAATCACCCTGAGGAGCAAGATTTCTCACTCCGGGATCTCTCCGAGAGCAGAAGACAGCAGTGGAGAGGTAAAAGCAAAGTGGGAACACTCGAACTGATATCAGAGGATAAACAAAAGGGAGAGGGAGCCACCAGAAGTGAACCAAGGACAGTAATACCCCAAAGGAAAGTGCCCAGTGGCGGGGATCAGCATTAATGTAGAGTCCGTTAAAAACACTTAAAAAGGGCAAAAAGTTCTGAGGAGTAACTAGTGGAAGGGGGTGGTCGCGGGCACCAGCGCTTGGACCCACCCTCCCAGGAAGGGGCGCCCCAAAGTGAGACTGGTGGGGGGATCCAGTCCGCGATTCCTTAACCTGCAGCTTTCCACTCTCTGCAACAACCTGAGGGCCGGGTGCACACCTGCAAGCACCTTTAGAGAGTCTGCGGTGGTCCACAAGCCGCAGCTTTTCTCTATGTGCGCCCGCGACCGCTACATTCGAGGCCCGCTGCAGAGCCTGAGCGATCCCCGACAGCCGTGGAGAGAACGCAGGCAAGCGGCCGAACCTCCAGAACGCCCCTCTCAGAGCTGCAGAAAGGCGGCTGGGATCGCACGCCACCTCGGACGGGCTGCACTGTGAGCAGAAATTTAGCGGAGGGGAGTGTGTGTTCTGAACACACAGAGGGGAGCAGAGACTCGGGCTTCCTGCAACTAAGAAGTCTGAGTGCTTCTGGGCAGATTCATTGCTTGGACTCTCTGAAAAGGTGAAAAAGCTACAAAAGGCCAAAAACCTTCAGAGAGCGAAAGACTGAGAAACCGGTTTCCAAAGAGCTCAGCCCCTTGACTGGGAGGCAGGGGGACTCAACCCCAGCAAGACTGACTGGAAAACAATGCGGCAGGCCCCTCCCCCAGAAGACCAGCCAAAAAACAAAAGGACTACAACCACAGGGTCCCCATAAAATTTCAAACACCCAACACCAGGGGAAATCAATTTATTAAGCTCCTGGTAATACCCTCAAACCTGTATAGTTCATAGATACAAGTTTGTTTTTGTTTCTGTTTTCTCTTTCTTATTCTCTCTATTTTTTTAATTTTATTTTAGTATTCACTTGCTTTCACATTTCTTTTTTCTTTTCTTTTTTTTTAACTACTTAACATTACAACAAGAGGTTTAATACAACTATAAACCCAGGAGGACCTGAAATAACCTTCCTCGCCTGCGACGAGTTATAACCACCCTCCCATCTTATCCCTCTGTCAGTGTTTCTACGTATCTGTTTTTGTTCTGGTATTACATAAATTTTATTCTTGGGGTTCATTCTGCTAGGTTCTTTTACTTATTCTCATTTATTCATGTTGGTCTATATGATTGTTCATGCTTGTTTGCATACCTTATAAACCTTAGTTTTGGGGCCCATTCTAGCTGGGATTTCCTCTTTTTCTCCTTCTCTCTTTTTTTTTATCCTTATTCTTTCTTTTTGGTGGTAAATCCCAATTGCTCCAAAACCCTCCAGAGTGCACCTTGCCTGTATTGGGGGCGATATATCCAGCTATACATCCTCTCATCCACTTCTCATCAAAATGACTAGGAGGAGGAACACCCAACAGAAGAAAAACCCAGAGACTACACCCTCTCCTTCAGAACTATTGGACATGGAAATAAACAGTATGTCAGAAAGGGAATTCAGGGTGACAATTATTCCGGCAATTGCTAGAATGGAGCAAAACATTATAGAAGCGCTAAGGGCAGAAATGAGGTCCAGTATAGCAGAGGTAAGAAGCGCTATTAATGAGATCCAATCCAATCTAAATAGTCTAACAGCTAGAGTTATGGAGACAGAGGATAGAATTAGTGATCTAGAGGATAAAATGGTTGAGATGAAAGGTCAGGAGGAGAGCTGGAACAAACTACTCAAGAATCATGAGAACAGACTTAGGGAAATAAATGACACTATGAAGTGTTGCAATGTCAGAATCATTGGCATGCCAGCAGGGGTAGAGAAGGACAGAAGTCTACAAGATATAGC
>CM052799.1:37619626-37652969 GCA_028533885.1 Nasua narica | reverse complement strand
AAAAAACCCTAACAACTGAGTAGGATAATTGATGATTAAAATATACAGGATCTGCAATTTGTTCCCTAGAATGGAAATCAGAACACTAAAGAGAATACACAGACTCCTAATTGAATGACATGATACACATGCAAATGGGTTACAATATTCAAAAAATCATAAAAGATAATTGATAGTCAGCAGATAAAATATACTATATTCCAGCAAAAGTTTATTTTAAAAATCAAGGTTTTCTTCCCTCTCCCATAAGGAAGGGTACTATAGAATAGACATATAACTGATCCAAAAAAACTCTGTAATATCACCAAAAGACACTGAAAACTGAGTGAGGCTCTTAAAAGTAACCAAGGAATATAGTTTCCAGTCATATTTCCCTCCCATGTACCTTACATTGTCTTAGAGTATCATGCCTCTGTGATATTGTTGGACCAGGATTCCTTAGTCTGCTTTATGAGAAACTCCATTTGTGGCAGGAGGCAGCTAAAGTAGCAGCAGCAGGACAAGAAAATGGCACTGTGGCATTGCCATGATGGTAGAAAGCGATTAACTACAGCTAACATTAAAATACCTTGCAAATGAAACATATATAGAGCAGTCTTGACAGAAGAATGCAAATACATAGTGCTAAATCTGTAATATAATAACAATGGAAGAAAATAAAACTTGTTTTGTTTGCTAAGATGACACTACTAAGCCATCAACAGTACCAGAAGTAATGATAGGACTGGACTTAGCCATGTAAACCCTGTATCCCATCTTCCTCATGCTAAACAACAAGTATTTGCAAGATAATAGCCATCACCAGGTAAAATGCTAACTGGATCACCCAAAGATTAAACTCACAACTGTATTCTCTTTAAAATCGGGCACCTAATAGAGTAAGCTAAGCCATAACCCCAATGTACTTATGTACTTTAAGCAAACTTACTTTCATGCAAAGCAGGTTTAATTATTCTCCTCTGTTATCACTCCTGTTACAATTAATTTATTATTGATGTATTTACTTTTCCATGATCTTTCTAACCCTCACTAGATGATAAACTCTGAAGGTAGAACCCACATCTGCTTCATTCATCACTCTATAGTGCCTAGAAGAGTGTCTGCTATAGGGTACGACTTACAGATAATTGTTGAATCAATTAATTTGTATTCAAAAGAAAAATAAATGCTGGAGAGGTTAATTTCTAAAATTATTTCCTAGAGGATAATAAAACATAAATAGTTCGTTATTTTAGCAACAGATCTGAAACTGAAAAGAAATAAAAGGAAATCGGTAAACTCTATAGCAGAGAAAACAAATTTTCTAACTGTAAGCCAGGGGAACCTTGGTTAAGTTTCAAACTAGAAATCACCTTTATACTTTATCTGCAGCATTGGGCTGCATATCATGATGATCGGTAGCCTCCAAAGGCTTTTGAAATATATACCAAGCTCCGAACTCCTCAGCACAGCAAACCCCAAATTTATGTCCACTTCAGTCTTAGCCATTTCGGTGATAATTTACTACTTGGGCTGTGATAATAAGCAAATACTATATATTTCTACTCACTTACATGGACAAGAGCCTTCAATGACTAGCAAATCATTTATTTTATAATACTGTAACTCTAGCCAAACATTCTTAGCCTCTCACACCATATTTGCATTTGGTGATTTAGTATAATCAATATTTTTTTCATTGCCTATTACTTTTGAATTAGAGTGCTTACTGAAGATTTTATTTTTCTGGAGGTAGGTTGAAGGTTGAATAGTATATGTGTAAGTATGAGACTTGTGTTTGGGAAAGGGAATCTGAAGGTGTAGAAAGGAATAATGGAGGGCTTTTGACTTGGTTTTATAGATTACAGAAAGTATGTCATTTGATATACATTTCTTTCCTACTAGTTCATCCTGTTAATGAATATTCCCTTAAAAAGTCTCATCTACAAATCATTTGATAGATGTTTCTTTGGAGGTGATATTGCTCCAATATACAAATAGACCAAGGGAGGAAAACTTCTGTAATAGCTACAAAAAAGTTGTCACCTAACTTTAGGTTGAAAGCCTCCAATAATGAAGAGTAAAGGAACAAAACAGAGTAGTAGAAATGTGGGAAACTACTGATGCTTCTTTGATGGATTTCTCTGATTGTTGTTGATTCATCTCCAACACATGCCATCCATTAGCAAGTTCTTCACATCCCACCACCAAACCGTATCCTTCATCTCCACTGCTCATCGTGCCCTCTATCCTTGCCGAACCACCACCAAGCCTCACTGAGTTCCCTCTAATTGTCTCCTAAAACTTGTCTCTTTACTTCTATTCTTTAAATCCAGCAGTTGCAAGTCAAGCTAATATTTTCAGAACATAAATTGTCTCATATCCCTTCCCTGCTTTAAGGATTCCAGGGGCTTCCTATCTCACCCAGAATCAAATTCAAATTACTAAGGACCAGTATATTTCCTGACCTCTGCTTACCTTTCCAACCAGCCTCTGTGTCCCCATTTCTATCCTCCCAATAAACTGTTCCCCTAGAGGCTTTCCATATTTTGTTTCTATAGCCTGCAAAGCTCTCCTCCCTTTCCTCTATTGGCTGAAGCCCATACTTCACCAAAGGAGAGCATTCATTACTAGCCTGTAGAGTATTTACCTCTCCTCCAACCTACAAAGGCACTCTTCATGCAATATCCTGTTTAACTTCAGGGAACTTGCTAGCCTCTGAAATGATTTTAATTATTCACATATTTATTTTTCCTTTTGTGTATTTTGTTGATTCAACTCTAGTTGCCTAGAAAAGTTTCTCATTCATGAAAGTTGTCTAATAATTTTTTACTGATGGCATAAATGAAAAAGAATTCTTGTTCTATATAATAAGCTTCTGATTATCATAACTTTTTTACCATGGAATGAGCCAATTGAAAGTAGCCTCATCATATTTGGGGCCTTAAACATCTGAAAGCTCATATTATCCAGTATGGAAATAGCACTCATCACATTGTATTAAAACTCATAGTTTACATGCTCTTCTCACCAAACTCTGAGCAGCATGAAGGCAGTGACTGTGTATTATTCAATTCTAGATGTCCTGTGCCTATCACAGAAGACATAGTTCTTTATAATGATATGTGTTATTGAAAGACTTCATATACTAGATAGTAACAGGAGATGACAAAGCAAATTTTAAGTTTTTTAACTGAATTACAAACAGAAACAGTACCAATTACCTGTCGAGTTAACTTGGATTGCTGGGGCAGTTAGATTAGTGTAGGTAAATGTTGCCACATATTTGTTTTTAGTAATGCACCAAAAAAATTAATTAAGGTGATATGGCAGGTACCGAAGAAACACAGAAATAGAGATCTCAGACAGCAAGGCTGATGGCGTAACATGGACCTGGAAGAAGTGTAACTTGCTACTAATCGAACAAAGCTGATGGTGAGCCTGTCTGGAGAGGACGCCCTGCCTGCTGGCATTCCACTAGAATGTTCTGCAAGGGCTCCTGCTGCCAGGACAGTAGCTGAATTGATGGCTTTTCCTCTTTCCTGCTGAAAGTTTTAACACTTGTCTTTCTTGAGAAAACCACATGTGAACCAATAAAATTTTATATAATACTGATATCATACCCTACTTAACAACAGTATATGAGCTAACTTGAGTTACAGAAACACGCAGAATGGCAGAATAGACACAGTGGTGATTGAAACAACGATATAGGATCACACACATATTTTGGCTTAAGGGGCATCTCCACAAGTTTTTTTTAGCAGTTAACACTATTTGAAAAAGAAGAACATTAATTGCTTCACTTCGTGATAAATGAAATGTGGTAATGGACTTATGATCTGAGATATTTCCTTTGGCATTACATAACATAATATCTATCTTTGAGGGGGGACATTTTCCTACTATGTCGACATTCTCATAAAGAAGTTTGGACTCATAGACACTTGCATTTGATTTTACATTTCTAAAGTTTAATCTTAGTGTTATCAGTATTTAAAGGAGTTTTGTTGCTCCTTTAGAAAATGGCATACTCTATGTAATTAATATCAGGAACACTATAGCAAGTGATGGTCTAATAGTACAAACTTAAATATTATCAACTAGTCCTTTTGTGAATGCTCTCACTTGTTTTTGAGTAGCTCTTAATAAAATATGACTGATTAAATCATGATGGATGATGGCCCTTTATTGTGGACCTTTCAAATTATGAATTGGTTTCACATTTGACATGTTGATTAAACATCATTCTCCATTATTAAACATTTCTATGTAAAGACTATGCAATATTAAATCTATATCTAAGTTTTATGATTTAATAAATGACTTGGCTATAAGCTAATTAAATATATGAAAACCTAGATAGGAAAATTAAAATAAAAAAATTAGGTATAGGTTTGTAAATAGCTACTTCTTATTCTTCTAGGTTGAGTGATTAATGTTAACAGGTGGTAGGGATAGTACCTGAGCATAACTTGTCAATCATTGTTGTGTTTTAGATGAGCAATTACAAATTAATAGAAAGCTAAATGAAGGTGATGACATCTTCTCTTCATCATCTTGAATAAAGTTACATACAGTCAGATGTTTGGGGATATAAATGTTGAAGTAAGCAATGATGTACTACTGAATCATAGATTCTTTGAGTTGAAAGATATCTTAGGGAAATCTACTTATTGAGGCCTGTGTCTGATAAATCAGTCCCACTTACAAAATTGTTAATATATTTATTTTTCAGTTCCTTTTGAAAACCTCTTGCAGCAGGATACTGATTGTAAAACAGCATATTCCATCTTTGAATACCTCCATCTGTTAGAAACATTTTTCTAAAGCTGACCAGAATCTGTGAACTCAAAATTCCCATCCACTGATAGAGTCACAAAAAGAAACTGAATTTCTCTAAAGTTTAACAATTATTTTTATGAATAATTATTCCAGTTAGGAAGTACCCACTAATTTTTCTCTTTTCTCACACATAAATAGTTCTCCTTTTTCATTCCAACTATACCTGATAGTGATTTACAAAGTCGCCAAAGTCTTCCTAGGCAATACCCAAGTATACTCAATTTTTATGTATTTCACTTATGTCTTCCTTATAGCTAATCATAGTAGAGTCCACTTTCATGAAGATAGAAAGTTTTAGTTCTGGAATTAGCTATGTACATAAAAGTGTATTAAAGGGAACATGTATAAAATGCATTTCTCTACTTTTCACATTGTCAAAAACAGTGTCATAACCAATTATCGATAAGATAGCCACATAAAGACAGAGAGTAAGAAACATAACTAAGAGAGAACATTATAAGCACCTGATGAATGAGCAAATGCAACAGTGCCCATCTCTCAGACTGAGTTGCAATGATATCTAGGTGAAATTTAATTTATAGAAAACCACAGAAAATGAAAACATGTATTGCTTAAGGTGACACTTGAGGTACAAACTCTCCAGTCTAGACTGGAGTAGGGCTAAGAGAAACTCTCACCTGTACTTCTCAGAGGAAGGCAAGATTCAGAATGTTCACACTCATGGTCTTTGCAATCTTGTCCCAACAATGACTCATGAAGAACTTGGAACCAACTAAAGTTTCTCACACCTATTACTATCACTATTTGATTCTATCTTCTCCTTCCTGGATTTTTTTTGGTACTTTATTTTATTAGGTTCAATTATAATTTCAATATGCTGATAGGGAATTGGATATCAACAAAGTTTTTATTACTTTGTTTTGAACCATTTAGGATGTATCAACAGTCTTAGCAAAATTGGTAAAATTGGATTAAGATAGGAAAAAGTGCAGGGCCCCTGGGTGGCGCAGTTGGTTGAGCGACTGCCTTTGGCTCAGGTTATGATCCCGGAGTCCCGGGATCGAGTCCCACATCGGGCTCCCAGCTCCACGGGGAGTCCGCTTCTCACTCTGACCTTCTCTCTCTCACTCTCTCTCTTTCCTAATAAATAAATAAATAAAATCTTTAAAAAAAAAAAAAGATAGGAAAAAGTGCAGAGATCTTTAGCTAGTAACTATTTGAAAGTGATCAATTTCTGTCACATCACATTGGAGTATATGCTGTTGCTATTTCTAGAAAGTTGAGTGATCTGGAGAAAGATAAATCAAGGGAAGGTCAAATGTAATCTGTTAATCATCCTGTAGTGATAGTGCCATTATGAACTTTTTATAGTTTTGTGTCTAATGTCCAAATTTTCTAGACACATTTGTTGCCTCCTGCTTAGAGGATTAAAAATAACATCATACCTAACATTTGTACACACATACACACACACACACACACACACACACACACACACACGAAATCTTCATATGTAATTTCCTATATGAGGGTCAGGATTCTTATGCCTGTATCCAGTGTACCACAGGATATCAGAAGCAGCTCGCCATCACAGGGTGTCATACAAGTTATGCACTCTTATACAGACTTCTCAATGAAACCGTTTCCTGTATTATGCACGTTAGATATAGATGCTTTTATAAACTTTTAAATGAAACAAAGAGAGAACTCCTGAAGGGTAAGATGGTTTTGACAGTGTGATTCATTTTTTTCCGCAAGCCATAAGCACTAAAAGAATAAACAAACAAATAAACAAAACCTGTCAGGTTGGCTGTCAAATATAATTGGACTATAATGGCTGCTGTGAGACCTCCGTTTATTTCTAGCACAATGAGCTGGAACAGAACTTCACTGTGCTTGAGCCAGTGGTGGATTTAACAGGCCAGACAGGGAGACCTGATTGATAGGACAGCCCTCTCCTTTCACACCCAAGGAATGTGCCAAAGACTCCTCTGAGGAAGATGGTCCAGGATTAAGATTTCCTGTAGAGCAGTACAAAGGGTGTGATCTTCCAATCAGGAGCTTAGAGTTTTTTTCTTTTCTCTGCCACTACCTGGTAACATGAGGCAAGATATACAAACGTGAGGTATCTCCATTTTCAGGTATACAAAATGAGGGGCTTGGACTGAACTATCTCCTTTCAGGACAGCTTTAATTTTTTTTACTCTATTCATTATCTAGGAGTCTTAAAATCAATCAGGCATTAAAAAGGGAATTCAGTTGAATCCAGTTTTATTTTGCCTTTCATTGGATATTTTGTCTGTGGTGGGAATCAATATTATATTTGCTCTTAATCTATGGAAGTAAGGAAGTGGTAGGAAAAATTGGTGAGAAAAATAAAAAAAGATTCAAAGATGCCCTTTTTCCTAATGAATCTAAAAAATACTGAGGGAACCATCTAAATAACAGATCTTTAATTACTATACGTAATGGAGAATGAAAACACTCCTGTTGTACTTTACTCAAAATGTTTAAAGTCTGCAACCTCTACAGCATCCCTTTTCTCCCTCCTTGCTGATGTTATGCCTTGCTGGTGGACCTGATCCAAGAGGACCTGTGAGAGCCAACTGTTCAATTTCTAGGAATCTTGCAAACTGGTTATAACACAGACATTATCAAATATCAAACTGCATAAAATCACAGTTAATTACATTAAAAACAAGGTAGTAAAAACTCAAAACTTCTAAGTTTCTTACTACTGAATACTATTATCTATGCTTTTGGGTTGATTTACATTTATTGCATCTGTAGAGTGGAAATTCTACATAATGGTATGCTATCGCACACCTCTTTTCAACTCTACGTTTGGTGGCATTACGTTGGTAGCACGAAACTGGCAATGTTGGGAGTATTTCTGCCATAAAAATAGGCAAATGCTGTACATCAAAACATAATGCCTTGCTTTGTTGATTATCTAGACTTAAAGGAGTAATGCAAATACATTAAAATGTGGATTAAGTTTAGAAGTATATCATCAAAAAGCTATTGGGTTATGAAAAGAACACACATCGATGAAGTATCTTTCTGGTATTCAAAGATCTCGCAAAGTAACACCACTGCCAACTGGTACCAGCCTCTGTGCCTGCTCCACACAGACATAGCAAAAATAGCCAGCCCTACTGAGGCTGAGCAGTGCATCGAGTCTCTGATTGCTATTAGTTTGCTGGAAAGGAGGTAACAACTACATATTCTCCGAAACAGAGTTCCCTAACTTCATGAATACAAAACTGGCTGCCTTCACAAAGAACCACAAAGAACCTGGTATCCTTGATCACATGGTGAAGAAACTGGACCTCAACTTTGATGGGCAGCTGGATTTCCAAGAATTTCTTAATCTTACTGGTGGCATGGCCGTGGCTTGCTATGACTCCTTTACAAGGTCTACCTATTTATAGAAGTAAATCTGAGGGGCTCTTGAGCCTGGCCTCCAGACCTTCTTTCCTTCAAAGCAGCCTCCCAATCATCACTTCGTCCTCGCCTCCTACATATACCCTGAGCGCCCACTGCCCCATCCAGGACAATCCTGCTGGTAGATAATAAAGCAATAGTATTTTTAAAAGCACACACACTTTGTGTGTAAAAAAGATCTAGCAAAGATGTCCTCACATTAATGATAAATCATTGAAATTCTGACATACACCTTTACTGTTATTTTACTCTCATATCACTCATTAACTAGAATGAAATTACCAACTAACATTCATGCTGAAATATGCTCATGAGCTACTACAACAGTCTCATATAAAAATACAGACATAAAGTTTGGAAAACATTTGGTGAACATATACTGTATGAATCAATTAGATATATGGAATTTATAATAAAGAATACTGCATGTACTATTATCATTAGCTACACATCCTCTATAAGCAATGAAATTTATAACATCCCTATAAGTGGACAAATATGTGGTCCCTTTCAACAGCCATTTGTTAAGTTATTTACCAACATACCATGATTTTGCCTTCAAAATGGAATCTAAAATCATTGGAAACTTGTGTTACCAATTCCAGTTGCAGCTAGGGATAGTCATTTATCCTAGTTCTGCTCACACTGAAGTGAACTTGGTGAAGTCCTCTGAGAAATATTTTATTAATTGATAGAAAGGAAGAAATACCTGAAGAGAAAGTCCCTGCTTCTTCCTTCTTGCCTTAGACATTTTCACAGCACTTGTCGCTATGAGCTGCAGCAGCCATCTAGTGCCTAAGAGAGGAAGATTAAGAGAGCCATAGAGAAGTTACCTGGAGCTGATATCATAAAGTCACTAAAAACTTCTTTGGAATTACCTCTCTCTGTACTTCTTTTTGAGATTTATTAGTAAACTTCTTTTCTTTCAGTCATGTTTTTATTCAGGTATTTTCTTACTTGCAGCCAAAAGCATTCCAATATAAAGGCTTGTACTTCTCACCTTGAGTGCTTCTCAAGAAATCTCCTAAACATATATAATCCTGTATCTAAGCTGCCAATTAATTTGCTGTGTGTGTACACACATGTATACACTTCAAGTCACACCCTTCCTTTTATTTGGACATACTGTGCTTTCTTCTATACTCAGTCATTGAAAATACCATCATTCTGGTTGGAATACCTCAACCCCTTCCCATTTATCCTCAGTAGGTAAACTGCATAAATATTTCATCTCAAGAGCATATCTTCCAGTATCACTATTGTTATTATTTATTGTAATAAAATGTCACCTTTTCTTTTGTAGCATTTATCTTAGTTTTAATATTTTACATTCATTTGTATAATTATTAATTGTTAATAATACTGGGCTTAACTATTCTTTTTATTAATAATCTTATTTATTTTATTAATAATAAGTCTAATTGTACGCTCTCTCCACTAATCTCTGAACTTATTTATCACCCTGACATCTCTGAAATAACTCTTTAACTTGCCTTGCAGGACATCAACTAATTTTTTTTTTTTTAACTGACCAACTACTTCTCAACCTCCTTTGATGGCTTCATTTCAGCTCCTTGACCTCTTAATAGTAGTGTCTCATTCACTGCACAGTCCTTTATCTCCTCATTTCTTACTATGACACCCATTCCCTATGAGGTATCATCCTATCTAATTTCTTCAAATAATATCAATGATGACAAGAGCCCAGATCTTTCCTAATAGAAATCTCCACCAGGAACTCAAAATCAACGTACTCAAACAAAACTCATGATTTGTCCCCACTCCATACCCCACAAAACCTTCTACGTCTACACTCTCCCACATCTCAAGGAAAGGCAGTTCCATTTGTCCAGTTATTCAGGCCAAGTCAATTTGAGTTAACTTTGACTTATCTCTTGCTGTGTCATTCCAGGTCCTACTGATAAGGAAATTCTATAAGTCCTACCTTCAAACTAAATCAGGAATACACCCACATCTTCCCAACTCCATCATTACTACCCTAGTCCAGTGCTCTATTATCCTTCTCCTGGATTATTGTAATTGCCTTCTAACTAGTTTCCCTTCTTCCTTTTCACTGCTCTTCAGACTCTTCTCTACATAATGGCATGTAGCTTTTACTCTACTTGAGAATGAGAGGCTTTGGGGCATTATGAAAAGCTTTTATAATATCCCCAATTAAACAGTTTTTGCATGGTTCTCTTTGACTGTCCAAGGTGATTCTGACATAGGTTACTTGAGGATAGTACTTGCAGAAACAGTGGGCTTAAAAGCAGTGGGGAAATAAAGTTAAAAGAGAAGAAATCCCCTTTGTGATTTTTGTCATCTTTCCTTTATCCTAGAGTTTCTGCCTGAGTTGCAACTCAAACACATGACGCTGCTATATGTCAGCAACATGTGTTTTATATCTTGGATGTTATTTCTTAGCAAGGTATATGAGACACTTGACACAAATGCAAGGGCTGTCTTCCATAAAAAGCAACAGAAAACCACTTGAAGTTTTTTATCCACCATCATTCTCTTCCAGGGCCAGTTCATTATAGCATCAGTTCTGATGTCAGAACAAGAAAGAATTTGTGTTTTGTTTCATGTGACAATATTTAAGGGACATTGATTTTATATTTGAGCACAACATATTAATTTCCTTAAATTGTCAAAATAACATGGGCCATCATAAAAGATACACTTTTCTTACTGAATTGCAATATTTTCCTCCCTTCTCCACTGGACTTTTCTTCTTTCCTCCCATCTCCTCCTCCTCCCTTAACTCTCTTTTCCTTCCCTTCACCCCTGCCTCTCTTCTCTCTTCCCTTGTTCTCTTGTGAAGCTGTGGACATGAGAGTGTGAGGATGACAGCAGGCACCAGCTTATTCCATGTTATACATGGGGTTCTGAGCACAGCATGCCTTTGGCCCAGGCAGGTGGGGGAACTGAGAGAAGCAGCCTAGCCATCTGGAGATGAACATATGGGTGGTGTGGCATACATTCTCACAATTGGCGGCTGGGAAGATCAGAAATAGAATGGGGAGGTTTGACTCCTCTTAATCACAGAAACAACAAAAATACTGGAAATCAAAGGGAGTACTAATACAGAAGGATCTTAACTTAAACAAAGAAACATAGTTTTCCTAAATGTTCATATAGTCCTATATATTTAAACTTTTTTAAAATTTAGAAATGTTTTCCCTTTTATGTAAGTATTGACTGACTTTCCTCTCTTGTGTCTAATTATTAGCATCACCACCATCATCATTATTTTAATAGCTACTATAATAGTAGCTTACCTAAATACTAGTTGTTTAGTACAGTAGTTCCATCAATTGGAGAATTAAAAGAATCACTAGGGGATTTTTTTTTCTTCCTACTGATACCCAGATTACAACTCAGACAAAATGAAATAGAATCCTGAATTGTGGGTATAAAATAGGTACAAAATAATGCAAAAAATGAAATGTTTTTAAAACTCTTCCTGGATTTTATTCTAATCATTAGTCATCTTTGCTACATCTTTAAACTCTTCCTGGGCTAGGAATCAGGAGAGCAGTATTTCAGTTCTAACTTTGATGTTTCCCAGCGCTTTAGGAACAAAATTTTAGTTTTTGGAACTCCATTTCCATCTCAAAAACAAAGTGATCAAAATAAAAGATCTTTACATTCAGATATTCTATGATAGGACTTATGATTCCAAGTTCACTGTAGTTGAAACTAAGCAAAGGGGATAAGACAGAACTACTGTATGCTAAAAAAATTAGGAATTATGTCAGAAAAATTAAATAAACATTGCCCAGTAAAACAGATTAGGGTGGCTAGTCTAAAAATGGTTCCAGGATGGCTATTTTATAACCTAATCTTCTATTCTCTACAAAATTGAAAGAACAGGGAAGTTGAGAGACATATGTACAGAAAAAAAAAATGTTACCTAGTGTATTGGGTTCATTTCTGGGCATGTCACTTTCAGAGCTATCTATATTTTACCTAGAAAATGAAAAGCATACTCAGGGAGGGATGATCAAGATTATAAGGAGCCCCAAAAGCATTTAATATAAAGATTGATTGAATAAATGAAGGTCATTATTCCTGAAGAAGGTCCAAGTCAGAATGGGAAGCATGATGGTTCTCCTCAAATATATGAAGAAATGTTAGGTAGAAAGAAGTTATACATCTTTTACATGTAATAAAAAAGACCATTAATTTATTCCATATATATTTATGGAATGGATATTATGTCAGACAGTAAGCCATATGTCAAGGACCAGATATTAAATGAAAACAAATATGGAATCTACCTTCATAAAAATTTCAGCCCAGAAAATTTCAGCCCAGAAACTAATAAATCCTAGAAATAAATGTAAAATTAAAAATGTGATGTGTTACATAGGAGAGAAATTGATCTAGTTAGTAAGGTTGCTGTTTTCCATGGAAGAATCCACTGTAACTAAAATCTAAAAAATGAGTAAGGAAATAATTTTGCAAAAATTGATTTTATGCATGTGCATATATGTGTGTGCCTGAACGGAAGAGTATTTGGTAGAAGGAACAGTATGAGTTAAGGTCTTAATAAAAGGGACATAGTCTAATTGAGAAACCAAATAGGTGGTTGGGAACATACAGGTTGAACTGAGACTGTAAAAAGGAGCTAAAAAATATGGGATTTTATAGGTCATATTGGTTGTAATGAGAAATCATAGAAGTGCTTCATGTTGGGATGAAGCAGGTGATATCATTACATATTTATTCAGATAAATGCAGTGGGAAGGCAATTAAAAGAGACACAAAAGTGGCTGTCAATTAACCACTTAGGAAGCTTCCCTCTACAGACAAGAGACAGTAAATGTTTGGTCTAAAGCAGTGGTGATGGCCATGGAGATGGCCATGGAGATGGAGAGAACTGGGTATGCATGTGGGATGTTTAAGAATGAAGAGCAACAGAATTTTTCGTTGAACTGCACAGTGGTAGAAAAGGATGATGTGGACTCCTGGTTTTCTGGCTTATACAAGGAATGGATGGTAGTATTCCTGTCTTTCACTGATGAGATTAAACTAAGGAGGCTAGGTTTGGAGACTTGCATATAGAGATTATGGGTTGAGTCTAGTCATACTGAATTTATGTGTCATGTTTAAAATGTTAAAATCATCTAGTCCATACACACACAGAGGCAAGAGAGTCAAGACACAGCTTAGTATTTGTGAAAGCCAGAGCTGCTGAAAAGTCTGGGAGAGAAAGGGCAAGGGAGAAAAGACATTTTTGAAAGCAGCCTGACTCTTCCTAGTCCTGACCTTGTTTTAAACCAATGCTGAGACAAGCATATAAGAAGCCCTCAGCAAATATTCAGCAAGAATCCAGTGTGACATTACCCAGAGGTCTGCATTCAAGGTTGAAAGTGGTACTGGAAAAAATAAGCTTGCCTGTGTGTTCCTTGCTTGGAGCTAAGCCTCGGTGCCTGCTGATAATTTAACCTGTTAATAAAAAGAGGGCAACCTTTCCCCCCACATCAACAATGGAATAAATAAATAAACAAATAAATAAATAAATAAAACACCATGTGAGGACATGCATAAAGCAAAACAAGTAAACGAACAGCTGAGGGAGGAGAAAACGAAGTCAATAAAAGCTATCGATCAGGGATGTTTTAAGAATGTAAACATTCAATATTGAAAAGAAAACAGAAATATAATTGTAGAGGCTGTTTAATATTTGCATAGCCATCATTAGGATGCTCACTACAGTTAACATTTCTGGATGTTAATATTTTTTCATAAACATAGTGTGCCCACAATTTAAATGACTCTCCAGTTGTCTGAAGCACTGAATAAAATAGCTCTGAATTCCCACTGACCGTTAAGACGTTCAAAAGTTATTCTATTTAAAATAGAAATTGTAGTATATTTGTTAAGTTTTACTGTTGGTACACAAGTCTCCTTTTCATACCTTCAAGTTTTTAAAATGTTGGTATTTGGTAGTTCACTATGCTGTGGAAAAATTATAGCATGTCTTTCTCAAATATCTTGGGTTTATGACAGAAAGACATCACTAAGAAATCAATCATTTTCCAAGTTGAATCTTTTCCAATTTTGCTTCAGAAGTAGTCAGCAACATGAAGCTTTTAAGATGATCATTTCTTTAGTAGCCTATGAGCTGTTAAATCATGCAAATAATTAATTGATGTAATTAAACACATAAAACACTTGCAAAATTTTGTACAGTGAAAATTAACTAGAGTTTTACAGTAAATAGGCAATTAATGTAAAAGAAAATAAAAGTACACATTGAGATTCTGTTTTACGTGTGATATCAACCCAACCTGGGAGAATTTTTTTTAATTGCCCTTTTTGGTGGAAAAAAGAACAAAATAACATAAATATTTATAACACTAATTCATCACTTTGGTATACCTAATTCTGAACTAAATTATTAAGTCCAGTTTTCTGACATATCTTCAGTTAAGAGAGAAAACCTACAATGATTGCAGAGAGAAAGATGTTTTTTGGATAAAAAGACCCTGAAGACCCTGGCTTTGGGCAAGCTCTTTTTCAACCTCTTTGCCCTAGGAGATAAACTAATTTTCCCCTTTCTTATATCTCCAGCTACCCCCTGTCAAAAGTAGCTCAGCAACCCTACTTGTCTCTACCATTTTCTGTTTTCTCACTTTACATTCTTAATAGAGGCCATCCTGGTTAATATTAAACTATGTTCTTTTTATTTGTTCAACATCCCTTTCTTCTATTGGAACTGAATCTTGTTCATGTTTCTGATATGTCCTGTTTCCAAGAAAAATGATCAGCACTTTGTAGGAGTCAAATAATCACCTTAAAAAAAAAACCCTAAAAACAACAACAAAACCAAAAAAACTCATTATATGCTATATACTGTGTATGGTGCTTTTATGCATTTTCCTTAAATTCTTTAATATGCTTAGCTTATAATAAACCTTCAAAACTAATTGTGTTAAAATGAAACAAAACACTCTTCTAGTGTAAAGGTTTGCTTAAATTCCAGTTAAGTTCACCTAACTCTATTAATTAAAATAATTCTAATGACTATCAATACACAGACATTTGGCCAAATTTACTGTTTACTGTTGAATCTAATCCAACATATTAGTAATAGAACAGAGAAGCAAATATATTCTGCTTATGTATATATCCTTGGTTTCTGCAATTCAGTAAGTACCTAATAAATGTTTGTTAAATTTAAAAATAGCTATGACTAGTTTATGTTTATAGCTGTAGGTGTATAGTTACTTGGCCTAATGAGAAGAAAAATACCTAAATATCTAAAGACTGCTTATGTCTGGAACCAGAACTCTCCATAGATGCTTATTTAAGGGCACAAATACTCTTTAAATGAGTCAGTGAAAAAACGTACAGCATGCAGAAAATGGAAGTGACACAATAAGTAAATTCTGTGAATGAGGACCCTCTAAAGCAGGTGTTAGGGACTAAATTGTGTTCCTTTCAAATTCACATATAGAAGCCCAAACTTCCAATGTAACGGCATTCAGAGATAGGGCTTTTATAAGGCAATCAAGGTTAAATGAGATAATAAAGGTAGGGCGGTAATGCCATAAGATTGGTGCCCTACACAGAAAAAAAATTAACTTGGTGATCTCTTTCTTATCACACATAACCACCAATATGGTGAGAAGATAGCAAGAAAGTGGCTGTCAGCAGGCTTGAAAGAGAGATCTCACCAGGAACCAAATCAGTGGACATCTTAATCTTGCACTTCCAGCCTCTAGAACTGTGAGAAGGAAATCTCTGCTGTAGTCACTCAGTCTGATATTTTATTATGGCAGCTCTAGTAGAATAATAAGGTTGGTACTATAATCTTACCCATTATATCATGAGAAAATTGAGGCACAGAGAAGTATTTCATCTGAGGTCATAGACTTAGAAGTACCAATTCAAATTCAGGACTTAAACATAGGAGAATATAACTCCAGAGCCCATCCTATTAACTATTTATAGTGCTTTTACATCAAGTAGGTAAAGGGGTGCACATACAAAGAAAATATGCATAGGGAGAAATCATAGAGAAATGAGTATTAACCTAGAGAGGCAAGTAAATGCCAAACCAGGCAGGGACTTTTTTTTTCTTTTTAAGTGTCTTTCCTAAGAGCAAAAGGAATCCACTGAAAGAGTTTAAGGAAGTGGGACAATGGGGAAGATGGGACCATGGATGGGTTGCGGATTCTGAAAAGGTCACTGTGGCTCCAGTATACTTGTTAAAAATACTGAAAAGACTAGGTCTTGACAGTAAATAAAAGTGACCACTTAAATTCTACTTGGCATTTTTTGGGTTCTTTTCCATAAGTCATTTTACTGCCTATACAAAGAGGTAGAAAGGCAAGGAAGTGCAACTTCTCCAGAAAGGTATGTAAGGTTTGCCTACTTAAGAATCTCAGTTGCAGGTAAACATAGTGTATTATTTTCCCACTGTTACCAAAACAAATTACCACAAAATTAGTGGCTTAGAATAATAGAAATGTATGATCTCACAGTTCTGTGGGGTCCCAAGTCTAGGTAAAGTGTGGCAGGGCTGATTCCATTAGTGCCACATAGTCAGAGGAATGAGGTTTTCACTTTACTGCTGCTGTCTGACTTGGGCCATTCTCACCTTTGGAAGGCCCATTTCCAGGCTACTTACTACTGCCTTCAAAGCCAACAATGGTGATCGGATGCCTGGGTGGCTCAGTCCATTAAGCGTCTGCCTTTGGCTCAGGTCATGATCTTGGAGTTACAGGACTGAGCTCACATCTGGCTCCCTGCTCAGCAAGGAAGCCTGCTTCTCCCTCTCCTTCTGCTCCTTCCCTGCTCGTGCTCTCTCCCTCACACTAATAAATAAATAAAAACTTAAAAAAAAGAAGGTAACAATAGTGAATCTTCAAATCACTCTGATTCTTTTCTCTCTGCCTCATGTCATTACCCCATGTCTTCTGCCTGAATAATCTGCCTTGGTCTTTTGCTTTTTGGGACCCCTGTGGTTACAGTGGACCCACCCAAATAATCTAAAATAATTTCCCTAAATTAAGATGAGTTGATCAGTAACCTTAATTGCATTTGCAAAATCTCTATACAGCATAGCTAGATCAGTGTTTGATTGAATAAACAGAAAATAAATCTTGGGGGACATCTTTAGAATTCCAAATATGCTATATGGTCCCCACTTTATATACACATATCATTTGGAATTAATCATATAAGCATGGAGGATGTTCTTGAACTGACCTTTTGCTTACTTTCAGCTACTGTAAATACATATATATTTTTTATTCTTCCTTTAGTCATAAAACAAAGGTTATATGAAAACACATTCTCTTGAAAGAAATCTAATACTAGGAGTGCATATGTCATTACATTTTGAGCCAGTATATATGAATGGAGATTGAAAGCATAGAAATAAGTTTCTTAATATGATAAATTAAGATAGTCTATTCATTCCAATTATCTTTCCAGCAACTCATCATTCCTCCAGGATTTCATTTTGCTATTTCAGATACAAATGACATATTTTAATTCAGTCAAACCAGCACTAATAATTTCTTAGCAAAATATGACAAAAAACAAGTGCACTTTAGATGATAGATGATGGAACTTGGCAGTAGAAACAAATTCTGATTTCACTTATTTTACTGTCTATGGCAATACCTCTAGCAATGAAGGGAACAAGGGTATGTCATGGTAAACGTCTGTATCCTAAAGCAAGGAATAATTATTCAATAGCAGTATTTTGTATGAGTAATCATGCTTCATCTAAATCAATCTTCACAAAAATATTAAGTGCTTTAGAGATGCCCTTAAGGTAGCTACTACATAATATCCCTGATTTTAAGGGAGTTAATGCATATCCCTTAGAAAGTAGCTTATCTGAAGGTAACTGAGGTATTTGAGAAAACATTGCTCTAAAATAGGATAAACATGGATAAAAACTAAAAGGGACATTTAATCCTACATTCAGATAAAAGAATAAATTAAGTATTATTTAATGGATTTCAAATCTATACTACTTTCCCTCCAGGAAAAAAAAAATCAGGTAAGAGTTAGTAAACAACTAAATAGCTTTCTAATTTCAAAGAGCTTTGAAAAATAAGTGAACACATCAATGACTAATAGGAAATAAAGTTTTTATTTCCTAAAACAGAAACAATAAATCTAGGAGACAGTATAAATTATAATTTTTCAATATGCCTTATAATTCCCAAAGTTATATGTCTTGTGCTCAAAGTGACCAACATCTCTATGCTTTCTATAAGGGGTCAGAAATAATGCAGAGGGGATTCTAATTACATGGTCATTATAGAACGAACAACATGTTGATTGATTACTAGACACTACTGTCTATGCAAATAAGGAACAGAAGGCCAGAAGTTATGAAACACAAAAATGAAAATGAGGTCAAGAATCCCACGAGTCTCTTCAACTCTAACTCTTAACCAGTAGGTGGGGAGGTTATGTAGTTTAGAGGTGTTTCATTTTTGAGTTCACATTAAATACACAAAGTAAATAAAACAGCACCACATTGTTTCTTACATATTGTATGAATACTGAATTTAAGAATAATAACTATTTAGAAAGCAGTTGGTGGGGGATAGTAAAATGTCCTTATCCTGAGCCAAATCCTTGTTACTTCTATGTTGCTTTAGAAAAAATCTGCAACTTGAACCATCAACTCCAAAGTGTATTTCCAAAGTAGCACTTGGTTTCTGAACATGCACTGCCCACAATTCTTTAGAAAGTCCAAATGCAATCACATCTATCTTATATTTATCATCTTTCAAAGTACAACTACTTAACACTGACAATTGCATAGATAACTGACAGTGCATGTCTTCTGATAATACAATGAAGTTTATATTTTTTGGCTTAAAAATGTAGGTCAATTCACCAATACTTTATGAACAGTGTAGATCCAATTTACTTCACAGACCATGTCTATTAGGCATAATGGGAGTTATTCCAAAGCTTACTCATGAGGTTCACATTATATATATATATATATATATATATATATATATATATAATATATATTATTTAATGGATTTCAAATCTATACTACTATATACTACTCTATACTACAAATATATATATATATATTTGTGTGTGTGTGTGTGTGCCATTGAAATGAAACTCAAACCCAAGAATTCCCGATGAGCAACGCTTGCATCCTACAAAGAATTTAATAACACAACTGCAGCCAAGCACTTTCTAATATATTTGGGCCTCAGTTGTGCCAGAGTTCAGAATAAATCAGGGGAGTAGACAGCTATTTATGTATTCTCCAATCTTCTGCCAAGCAGAGGAGAACAGCCATTTTTACTCATAACATTTCTTGAGCTGTTAAAGCTCTTACAAAATAGGACTTTGAAAAGTGATACAGAACTGGAATAAGCACAACCTTGCAACACCATTTTCTAAAATAGGACTAGATTTAAGGAGATAGACAAAAGTTTTACGGTGTTTAAGTGTCCTCTAAGGTTTCCAAATGTGCTATCATGGCTTATTAGTGGATTAAATAAAATCATGTCTATATCACTACTTGGACAGGATTTTGTTGGAAATCCTACAAAAGGGAGATGAAGGTAATATTTGTTAGAATAAGAAGAAATGCATTTTGGTAGTTTTGGTGTAAAATAACTCAGAGTCCTAAACATTCTCTGGCAAAGTTTTGGGATCTATCCTATATAAGCTAACAACTTACAGACAGTTCGATGATGCAATTAAGCATAAACTCTCTGGAAAAAAATTCATTTGGTTTAAATCCTGGCTTTACCATTTACTAAGAATGTGATCTAAAGCTGTAAATATGGATAATAAAACATATGTTTGTGGAACACTTGAGATGATTAAATTAGGTAATATACATGGAGCATTTAATAGAATCCTCGCTATAATATTAGATACTCAATAATGTTAGCTAATAATATTGAAAGAAGTAGAAACAAAGCAATTTTAAGACAATAATAGCTAGGTGCTATAGTCAACAGCAACTTTTCACATCGATATTATAATTTTTCTCGTGTGTGTTTTATATTTCTTTCATTTAGGAAATACAACCTATCTGCCTTTGAAAGGACTTTAGACAAGTTACAAAATCAAACATGAGAGAAGATAGACTCAATATGAACAAAATCACAATGAATTATTCTTTCTTTCCCACTTACCTAGTATAGTGCTTTGCACATACTGTATAAGTAACGCTTGATTGATAGATAGATAGATAGATAGATAGATAGATAAATAAATAAAATGGATGAAATGGTGAGTGGATGTATGTGTATGCATAAATGAAAAACATTCTGGATCATCTGAAAGATACAGAAGGATTATGTTTTCAAGAACCAACAAGCAGATTGCCATATTCTGGCAATAATTCTAAAGGTAAAATAAAGTAGAACAACAACAACAAAAATGTTTATGTTACTTGCTTTTCTTTTATGCTACAGCAAGGAAAAAAAATTAAATTTCCCCTGGCATTAAATGAGAGCAGAATTTGGAGAGCAAAAGGATTCTAGTTTCTTCTCCTAATTTTGACACTACATAGCCATGTGACTTCAATCTACTTAAGAGTTCTGGATTCCTCAATTGAAAATGAAGGGGTAGGTCAAGAGTATTACTAAAGTTTTTTACCTTCAATGTTTTGTAAGTAACTTAGATTAAAAAAAAAAAAAAACTGTCTAAAGCCACCATATCAGGTAGTAGGACTGGATTCTCCTATTTAAAAATGCAACCTTAAAGGCGCCTGGGTGGCTCAGTGGGTTAAGCCTCTGACTCTTGATTTTGGCTCAGGTTATGATCTCAGGATTGTGAGATCAAGCCTCGAGTTCCATGTCAGTCTCCATGGTGGGTGTGGAAGGTGTGGAGCCTACTTAAGATTTGTTCTCTCCCTCTCTCTCCCTCTGCTCCTCTGCTCCCTCTTGCTCATGCATGCAGGCAAGCACGCCCTTCCTTTAAAAAAAATGCAACCTTAATAAGTCAAATCTGTCCTACTCTAATGGGATATAACTTGTGATTCTGAGACCTTGGATGCTGCTAATGATATAGGAACATCCACTCATTGATTAACTGGAGGGTATGGAACTCTGATTCTAGATACAATCAGACTGACTTCAAATCCCAGCTCTTGCTACTCATTAGGTATGGCTAGATAGCTAATGAGTTCCTCCTTACCTGTTCCTCCTTACTCTGTTTCTTCTTACCCTTATGTCTTAATAAGAGAATAATAATAGCATATACTTCTTAAGTTTGATTTAAGGGTTAAATGAGTTACTTAATGTGTTCAGGAATATGGCATGGTTAGTACCAACAGATGCTCTCTATTAATGTGGTAGCTCAGAGTTCATTAGAGGAGTTTTCCAGAAAAATGGATGGATAGATGATTTGCATCTTTAAGCCTATCTTACTAGACAACTCCCTTGATGGCAAGAACCATGCCTTTATTTACTTTCCAACACTAATTTACAACAGATATTTTCCATGCTCCATCTGTGTCCCATACAATGTATAAGCACAGATGATGCATTAGTAAGCAAATTTATAAATGGACCCTGCTCTCAAAGATCTTGAGTTGGATAGAAATGAGCAAAAATATTCCAACAAGTAAATGTCTTAATTACACTAAAATATTATTTGCTTTACAGGAGTAGTAAATACAGGAATATATACCCAATTTTATGCTTATAAATATTTAAGAAGATACATAGTGAAAACAAATAAATTTTTTAATAGGGATACATATGTACTTAAATCAATACAATGCACATCTCCGCCTGCTGCCTTCATATTTAGTTTAAGGAAACGAACCTGGCCTACATCCTTCAAGATGGCCTTGTAAAACCACTTTGAAATACTAAAGTTGAGTATTTATCCATTCAATCAGCACTATTAAGCACTGTTCTAAATAATAGGAATGCTTAATTGAATAAGACATAAAAGATTTCTATTCTTGAGGAAATTATGTTCTCTTTTGGAGAGACAGACAGTGAAGTAGTAAATAAACAAATATATAAATAAGAAGAATTCCCTTCAGTAAACAAGGCTTTGCAGAAAACTTTAAAACAGGTAAATGGTGATATGAAATCATGGGCATTGGTAGCTGTTTTAGGTGGAGTGATTAAGAAAAAAGTCTCAAAGAACGTCACATTTAAAATGAAAGTTGATTGATGAGAAGGAGCTAACAGTGGGAGGCACTCATGGGGGCAGAGAATCCAAGGCAGAGGAAGAAGCTAGTGCAAAGGCCTGCAAGTAAAAATAGCATGCTGTAGCAACAGCTCAGTGAGGCAGGAATGCACTGGGCAAGGACGGAGAAGAGAGCTGGCTGCAGGAGGATGAACAATCTAACTGATAAAAAAGTATATAAAGTATGGAGTAGAGATTTCGTTCAAGTGAAATGCATCACCTCCAAAGGTTTTTAAGGAGAGAAAGAACTATCTGATATGTGATTTAAGAAGACTTTTCCATAATTTAAGAAGACTATTACGATAACAAAAGGGGTTAAAAAAAGGGGGGATTACAAAGGGCAACGGAGTTGCAAGAAAACCTGAGGAAGCTGTTTTGGCGCTTCAGGCAACGAAGTGATTACACTGGGAATTTTAAAAATAGAAATTTTGGGGGCTTAATTTAAATGTAAAGTCCATAGTAACTGCTGATGCATTAAATGTAGTAGGTAAGGGGGAAAAAAAGAAATTAAGTATAGTTATGACGATTTCACTTGAGAAATGAAACAGAAGGTGGTATTATCTAATCAGATAAAGACTTACTTAGAGAAGAACAGGTTGGATGTGTAGAATAGCTGTTGACAAACTTACTGTAAAAGGCCAGACAGTAAATATCTTGATATTTGCAGATCACACAGTGTTGGCTGCAACTATCAACTCTTCATTACAGTGTGAAATCATCCATAGACAAAATGTAAACAAATGGGGTGTTCATGTTCCCAAAATTTTTACTTAGAATTATTTGAGGTTTAGATTATAATCATAGTTGTAGTTTACCAACATCTGATATGGACAAAAAATTTTGTTCAGGTCATGTTAAATTTGACATGTCTATCAGACATCCAAATGGAAGTGCCAGGTTGGGTATACAACTCTAGAGTTTTGAGGAAAGGTCAAGAATTGAGGTAAAAAACTAAGATTTAGCAGTATTTCAATTGTATTGAATTAGAGACCCAATAGTGAGCACGTAGATAAAGAAAAAAGAGAGAGAGAGAGAGACTCAAAGATAATCGAAACCCTCCAATATTTGGAATGTTGAAGTCAAGAAGAATAGATCATAGAGACAGGAAGAAAGCCATCATTAAGTTTAGCATCCATTAAATGAAGGGAAGAAGAGATAATCTTCTGGAAATCTCTTTCCAGAAGAAAGAGGCCAGGTTGAACGCTGCTAAAAGTTTAAGTAAGATAAGGATAAAGAGGAGACTACTCATTTTGGCAATGTGGAGGATACTGATGACTAATATTTGAATCTCTGGAATGTGAGAAATGGAGATAGCAATAAAATTACAATTCTTTTACAAAATCTGGCTAGGAAAGGAAGTAGAAAATGTGGGTCATGGCAAAATGTAGGGCTAAAGGAAGGCTTTTATTGTTTAAGAATGAATGATGGTAAGAAAATGTTTATTGCTTGTTGAGAATGAGTCAGCAGAGAGAGAAGAACCAATGTAGACAGAAGAAAAAGAGGATACATATATGTAAGAATAAATTCTCCAACAAGGGAAGAGGGACTCAAAACCAGAGCATAAAGCATTGGAGGTTAACTTTGTCTTACAATCTGGAGATTTGGGATAAGTCATTTTCCTGCCTATTTCTGGAAGCTTTATATAACAGGCAATTGCTGGAGCCCACTTGAATCAGCTAGAAAGTGCCAATGTGAAATATTAAGGAATTTTAACTTTTGATAACTTTAAATCAGCCATGCTGTATTTACTACAGAGAAATGGGCAACTCCTACAAATTGGGATTTTTTTTCCTTTTAAAGAATCTGAGGTGTTGTATAACTTCTGGTGGCCTGATGCTATTATACTACCAAGAAACTGTTATAGGAATCCCTTCAAGATGAGTTAATACTTAATACTCAATACTTAATACTCAAGATGTCTTAATACTCAAGTTTCTAGGTCAAAATCCCACTATCCAACCACTGTGGGCTACTGCTGGAAACTGATACAGAAGGAAACTCTGAAACCAACACAAGAAGTAGGTTTTGGGGTACTGACTCTTCACAGTTAATTGGAATGTTTTAATATAAAGGAGAGCTTGAACCTTAAAAAAAAAGTCTGAACTATAAAAATTTGTCTAGAACGAGAATGAATCAAATGCCTACTTTCATGGCAATCTTATTCTCCCTCAGTACATGTTCTTATGACCTTCAATTGGTTCATGGATACTAGGTTCCCTGTTTCTGTTGTTCAAATATGACACTTCCCATTGGTTGCTGATGCTGACCCCTTCCCTGACTGTACCCCCATTTTGCTTCCCCAGTGGAGTCTGAGCAGCTTGATCATCTTTTCCCAACAATTTATCCCTGTTTTCACCTCTATTTGGACTTTAAAATTCTCACCTTGATGCTGATAACCTGTTATGGACTGAATATGTGTATCTCTCTAAAATTCTCATGTCGAAATCCCAACCCCCAATATGATGGTATTAGGAAGTAGGGCCTTTGGGAGCTGATTGGGTCAGGAGAGTAGAGCTCTCATGAATGGGATAAGTGTCCTTATAAGACAAGACACAAAGGAGCTTGGTTCTAGTCTCTGCTCTTTGTCATGCAAGGATATCAAGAAAAGATGGATGTCTACAAAACAGGAAGAGTGTCCTTGACAGAAAATGGATCTGTCAGAACCTTCTTTATGGACTTCACAGGTTTCAGAAATGTTACAAATAAATGGGTGTTGTTTAAGCCACCCAGATTACAGTATTTTTGTTAGAGTAGGCCAAAATGATGAAGACTCAACCTGTATCAACAGTGTTTGAGACACAATTACCCCAGAGAGCTGTTTTACAAATGGAAAAAATGGAATATATGTGAGACAAACAGAAAATGAAGCTCATTTTTATTTTTAATTACTGAAAAACGAACTAAAAACAAATTGCTACCAAGTCTTCAAACTTTGTAAATGAAACTCATGCCAGAATAAACAGATGGCCTCCAAGCCTCCTCAAGAAGCACATCCCACCACAGTCAACATTCCATAGCATCCAAGTACACGGCATAAGGGAGTTTAAAAGAAGATATGTAGATCTGTGATCCTGCACATTATGGGCTAACAGGTTTAATGAGGTTGGCATGACCTGTGCATCAAGTCAATTATACTTCTAATAGGGTAGTGGGGAGAAACAGGAGAGATAAATTCATTCTCTTGAAAGAGCCATATTCCTCTAATTTTTAATAGACTTCCATAAGATTTCACCCTCACTAAATCCCTGGTTGAGATAGAGAATAGTGCAATTTGAGAAGACAGGCATTTTATCTCTTTTTTTCCTAAGTATCTTTCAATTTCAGATAAAAGAAAAACCTGCAATGCAAATATCAGTAATTACTATTATGCATTTATGATTCCATTGGTCAGACATTGTGATTGGACAATGAGTAAAATTTCCTTGACCCAGGATTAGTTATATCATTCCAATAACTAAAAGTAGTCTTCAGAAGTGTCAAAAGAAATGAGGGGGGTAAACCCTGTTTTCATTAATTATAGTTTTACTCTTTCATAAGTTTTCTCAATAACCAAGTATACCCAGCTTATGTTGCAATTTCATGTTTTTTAAACTATTGGAAAAATGTGATAATTAGAAGGAGTGGCAAGAAGGGCATCACCAAGCTAGGATAGAAAGAAGAAATCAAAAAAGATCATGAAGATTGTATTTATTTTCATTGGTTCTATCTTGTGTACTCTCTCAGTGAAAGACTGGAAGTCTATTACAAAATGTCAGGATCCAAAAAAAAAAGAGGATCTAGGTATTTACCCACTTTAAAAGAATGTAATTGGTCATTAATTTGTACGTGACTTACTGACTTGTATCATACAATATATGCTCAAATGAATTATATTTCCATCATTTGTATTATACAAGTGAGGGATACTATCCAGAGATGTAGAAAAACTTGACTTAAGCTGAAGAGAAACAAATGATGGCAAAAACCAAGAGAAGGCAGTTTTTCTCAACCTGTTATTACTGCTCTTTTCTTTAATTAAGCTAGTAGTTAGAGATTCTAAGCACTTACGCTGACATTTATTTATTCATTTAGTTTATACTTAAGAAATGACTGAGACCTACCTTGGATCCATTCTGAGCTAGTACTGAGAAGACAGTGGTGAACAGAACACAAATCGTCCTTCCCTTATTAGGGGGATAGAGACTAGTTAGCCTGAAAGAAAGAAAAAAAAAAAAGTAAAGGAACTTCAAAAAAATAAAACATTTAAAACAAATTTCATTTAAAAGCGACCAGGGTGTGCTTAGACAATGAATAGGAGCCAGTCTTATTTGAGGGGGCAAAACATAAGGGTAGTTTTCTCTAAAATTTAAGCAGAGACCTGGAAAATGCAGAGTCAATTTTATGAAAAGTGGGTGAAAAAACATTCCAGGCAGAGGGAATGTGTGACAAGGAGAGGGTCTGGTATGTCTGAAAAGCCAGAAGTTGTTCCTTGTGACAAGAATGGAAAGCAAGAGGGGGAGGCTGTCAGGAGGAGAATTTGGGAAGGCTGTCAGGGGCCAGAAGAAAGAAAGTGTTGGATATGGTAAGGAGTGTACATTTTATTTAGGTTCAGTGGGAAATCAGTGCATGGTTTCCAGGAAGAATGGTGTCACTATTTTATGTGATCCTCTTAACATTGCTATTGGATAGGTAGGATAGATGTGTTCTTTCTTTATTTTTTTTTTAAAGATTTTATTTATTTATTTATTTATTAGGAAAGAGAGAAAGTGAGAGAGAGCATGAGAAGGGAGAAGGTCAGAGTGAGAAGCGGACTCCCCATGGAGCTGGGAGCCCGATGTGGGACTCGATCCCGGGACTCCGGGATCATGACCTGAGCCGAAGGCAGTCGCTCAACCAACTGCGCCACCCAGGGGCCCCTAGATGTGTTCTTTAATGAATACATCTTTAATGAATAAAAAAAAAATGTTTCATCTTTTTAATGAATGAAAAAAATTAATATTTTTTTTACATGTGGAGCATAAGGAAAAACATGGAGGACATTGTGAGAAGGAAAGGAAAGGTGAATTGGAGGAAATCAGAGGGGGGAGATGAACCACGAGAGACTGTGGATTCTGAGAAACAAACTGAAGGTTTTGGAGGGAAGGAGAGTTGAGGGTTGGGTGAGCCTGGAGGTGGGTATTGAGGAGGGCACGTGTTGCACGGAGCACTGGGTGTGGTGCATGAACAATGAATCTTGGAACACTGACAAACTAAAATTAAATTTAAAAAAAAATTGGAGAGCAATCAGAATAGCTGCTGGACTAGAGCATGAACAGATGCAGAGCTTCCAGTAACCTGCTAAAGGAGCACAGCCATCTACTCATAAACACTCATCCAGGTTTCCCTGCCTAGCCTGGTAGAAATATCTAAAACTTTGAAAAGAGAATGAACACCTCATGGCTTAAAAATAACGGAACACTTTCTGAAACTCTACTGTCAAAATACCCAAGTCCCAAGCAACAGAGAAAAAAGTCAACTTCCAGCGGCAGAGAGCAGTTCTCTTAGCTTTAGGGAGTTTAAAACCAAAATACTTATGTGGATTTCTGGCAACAGACACATCGTTTACAAGGATTGTCATTTCTTTAAAAAAGAACTTGCAATGTTTAATACATAAGCTTTATCCACTGCTTAGTATCATGAGGATTAATTAGTTAAAGCAACAAAAATACACTGAGGATAAAGAGTGCTAACATGTCAATCCATCATGTTCTTGCTGCTGTAAATCAGACACCTAAGATTGCAATTTGTTTAGAACCTTTCACTTCCCTGAAGTCAAACTTAAGATCTGTCTGCTTTTGTTTGTTTCTGTACTCTCTTAATGCCTGTAACAAAGTCTGACTTGAAATAAATGCTGGTGCTCAATAAACTTGTGTTCCATGAAATAAATTAAAAGCTGACTCAAAAAATCCTTAGAAAAAGTGACACTATTAAGATACCTATTATTTTGAATTTCACTGCTTTCTTATCTCACTGATTGCCATTTACACTGCTAGTTCTCTGCATACAGACTAGTGAAAATTAACTGAGTACGTATGTATATATGTCTGTGCGCATGTGTGTGTAATTTATTCAGCACACTGGGAAACAGTGGCAGCATGGTTAGGAAGTGGGGGTGTCAAAAATGTCAGTGTTTTATTCATTGTCTTGTCTCACCACACATTAACTTATTAAGTCAAGCAGAGAAACTCCTTATAACATGCTTTAGAAAGTTAGGACACATGTACAAATGTTTATTAAGGAGAAATCTTATAAGGATTATCTTTTTGCCCTAACAAAAGATTAGAAATCTTGGTCATTCTATGCATGATGATTTCCCTAGGTACTGTCCATCTAATTCCTGTGCTTGTTTACTTCATGGCAATGTTGTAAGCTCTAACTGAATTGTTTATTCGTCTCCCTTCTGTCTCCCAGCAAAGTATGAGCTCATGAGAACATGGGCCTTGTCCTTATTTTTTCACTTTATTTCTAGAAATTAGCACAGTTGCCAATGCTCAAGGTGCTGGGGAAATATTTTGAGAATGAGTAGACAAAGTTCATGTATGTACCTATGGATTCTGTTCTGTAAGTCCTCATACCTTTTCCATTTAATATTTATACCATTCATTCTTCAATATACACTTTAAAAAAGGCTTAATATATTAGATGTTATACAAGGCTTATGTAGCAAGATGGAAATAAATGTGGTTCTCAGAGGAAGCAGCCTTTTAGGGAGGCAGGTCAAAAACAAGAAAACACACATGAATAAAACAATTATAAACTGTAATAATGGCATATGGAAATTAAATTGAATAGGGCAGAGAAATACATGGTAATCAGGAAAGATTTGGAAAAGACAAAAAATCAGTTATGAGGCGAGCCTGAGAATGAGGTTAAGGGTCAGTGAGAGACTCCCAGGAGTGAGAATCTTGACATTTCAGAGAAGTGTAAAGAAGAAAATGAGCTTTGGTGCACCTGAGTGGCTCAGGTGGTTAAGTGTCTGCCCGTGGCTCAGGTCATGATCTCAGGTTCCTGGGAACCAGCCTGCATCATCGGGTATCTTGCTCAGTGGAGAATCTGATTCTCCCTCTGCCTCTGACCCTCTTCCTTGCTTGTGCTGATGCTTTCTCTCTCTCAAATGAATAAAAAATCTTAAAAAAAAAAAAAGAAAATGACTTTGAAGTAATCAATCAATACAGACAGTGAAGCATAGTAAAGTTGCAGAGGTAAAAAGCTATCAGAAAGCGTTTCCTAATAAAGAAAAATCCATTGAATTTCAGATAAAGTATGTCTCAAATATTTCTCAAGATATATTTTTCCTAAAAACTTCATTGAGGGGTGCCTGGGTGTCTCAGTTGGTTCAGCCTATGCCTTCGGCTCTGGTTATGATCTCAGGGTCCTGGGATCAAGTCCTATGTCAGGCTCCTTGCTCCAGTGGGGAGCCTGCTTCTCCCTCTCCCTCTGCCCCCCCTCACTGCTCACTCTCTCTCTCTTTCAAATAAATAAAATCTTTTAGAAAATGAAATTTATCTGAAATTCAAATTTAACTGGGCATTCCTTTAAGTTGGCATTTTTTAATGTATAGTTGAAATTCATTATTTATGGATTCTGTATTTGTGAATTTACCTGGTTGCTAACATTTAATTGTAATACCCCAAATCAATAGCCATGGTGCTGTCACAGTCATTCATGGACAAGTGCAGAGAATCAAAAAGTTTAACTCACCCAACAGGCACTTCCCCAACTGAAGTCAAACAAGGCAGTGTTCTGGTATGAACTTTCATACTGTATATGTGCTCTTCTCAGTCTACCCAGTGTTACTATTTTTTTTTTTCATTTTTCCATTTTAGTGCTTTTGTTGGTGATTTTACTATTTAACATGGTCCTCAAGCTGAAGTGTTGTCAAATGTTGCTAAGTGCAAGAATGCTGTAATATACTAAGGAGAAAAATATGTGTGCTAGATAAGCTTCATTCAGGCATGAGTTATAATGCTATTGGCTAGGAGTTAAAATATTAATCAGTTATTATATTCAACATAATAGCCATGGGTATTTATATATAATGTTATAAAATTTTGTATTTTATACATTTATGAATTATATATTAATTATATATTATTGATTCATCGATATTTGAATCATAGCCAAAATACATATAATATATATAACTGATTCATTGATATCTGCACTCATGGCATATATATATAAACATATATATATGATTTACAGTATAAAGCATAGTCTAATATATCATATTATCATATAATAAATCTGCAGTATATACATGTTTTATGTAATTGATATTTACCCTCACAATCTACATACAATATATATATTTAATAATGTATCCTCCAGAGAAATACATATAACACAAGGTTATGTATTGATTGTTCAACGAAAATATTCCAACCAGGGGCTCTCAGAGACCTAACCCTCTATTTCTCCTCAAGCAATAGTTCCAGATTTGCTAATTCAATGTTGTTGGCAATTTTATAGAACATATGGACTGCAATTAATGAAAATCAATGATATATATGTGTGTATATGTGTATCTTATATATATGTATGCATATATACAAGTGGACTTTATATATATGAGTTATATATATTTACATATACATATTTATATATTTTTATATTCATAAATGTATAAAATATACAATTTTATAGCATTATATATAAATATAAATATACATATATACATATTACATATATTTTTTCCTTATTTTTTTCCATATTTCATATATTTTTTCCATATTACATGTATTTTTTTTCCTTTTCCTGAGGTATCTCGTAGAGTTTTGTTGAACATGGTAAGGAGTTCAGATGCCATTCTGTTTCTAGGTTTAATAAGAAGCTATTGAAGTTTAAATATGGAGAACATGTTGGGGAGGGGACAAATTTGAAAGCAGAGAAGACAATTGATGGCCTATTTTGATAGCCAAGGGGAAAAAATGATGATAAACTGATTTAAAATAAATAATTGTTGGTAGAGATGGGAAATAATAGATATTTTTGAAGTTTATTTTAAGGCAGAATAAAACTATGGACAATGAACAACCATATGCAAACAGATGAGTGGACAGACTGTAGGTTCCAGATGAAGTTAGTATTAGATGCATCATTATGCATCACTACAAGATCAAAATGAGATAATACATGTAAAGACCCCGCTACATTCTACACTCATAGGAAATACACAGAAATGTTTATGCATTCTCTCACTGTTCTCACCACTCCACAGAAAAATCTTATATTTTGCCATAAACTTTAGTTGAGAGGATTATTTTCATAAGAAATGAGTTCCAGGATAGTTTTTTTTAAACAGGTCATCTGATATCTTTTTAGAATCAACAGTTTTCCCATCCATGAAAAGTGCCTTGGATGTTCCCTTAGGTTTACTGGTATAGGCACATATTTGTCAACTGTCCAAAGATTTCTTAGTATTCCACAAGAATAAACATATAAATATTCAGATGCTCCTGTTCTTGGCCAGCATCAGCAGCATAAGGAACCGAAGTTTGCTACGTGATCCAAACCTTGTAGTCTTTAATTCAACACTAATGGCTGCGATATAAGAAAAAACACTTGTTCATGTTCCAGAGTCATCTGCTATGAAATCCACTTGGCAGGTCAAGTTGGAGAAATGTTGACACACAAAATGTTAAATAAAGGTTTGCTTTAAACCTCCATACCTCATAGGGTTCAAGTTGTTTCTGGTTTATGAGTGAAAAATACTGCAGGATCAGATGTTATACAGACCCTCCCACTGCTAGCAGGCAAATGTTGCAAGAGTCCAAAGAATATAATACAATGGAACCCTTTCCAGTTGCAAAAATAGGGGATAGAATGTCAGAAACTAGATTATTTTGGTTTGGAAATAGCTAAGTGTTAAATGATATTGTTTTAATAAACTAGTTCAGTAATTCAACAACTGAAAACACATGCACACATACCTTTATCCAAATTATTTGTATGCATGAAACAGGTAGCTTAATGTGATGCAATTTTGAAATATTAAGGAGTGAAAGAAGACACAATGAAAAAGAAGAGAAAGAAAACTGTAATCTTTAAATATCTGCTCAAAGTTCTCTCAAAAAGAAGTCTGTGACAACCCATGGGGAAAAGGAAACATCAGTCATGTGTGCTAACCAAATTATATACCCAATCAGCAAAGTAAGAAGGAAAAAGAATAAAATTTAATTTGAGTTATATGCATATGGGCACATGCATCTGCACATATAAAGGGAGTGAAAAATTGTGGATGGTAGGGATGGTGACCAATTACATTTTTACCTGAGACATGGAATACTACATTTGCTGTCACTTGTGTCATAATCAAGTATCCAAGTCCAGATAAAACCTCATAGAGAATAACTCTATATTCATAAATAAAAATACATCTCTATACTGAGAAGAGCAACACCATCCCCTTCAAGCTTTTTGTGAGGATGTTTAACATTCTCTTAACCCCAATGGACGTTAGCGGTAGATATGGTGTCACCTAGAATAAATTTTTGTGTATTTAAGGAGCAGGGAGGAAAAAAAACAAGACAAAACCATTATAGGCATAGATATCTGTACATCAAAGACCTTTTGGGATTACAAACATTTTAGCTTCTTCTCACCGTCTCCCCCAAAATGTTTATTCACACAAAAAACTATTTTCTTCTCATTAAGTCTTATTATCATTGTGATTATTACATTTGAAGACTTTTGAGGTTTCCAAGAAATTCTCTTATATATTCCCTAGTTTTATTTTTCTACTCTAAATTCATACCACTAAGCATGACTGTAAGGCTCTTCATGACCTCACTTCTCCTTGATCCCTCTCTTGCTTTTCTCAACACTAATAGCATGTAATCCTTCATTCAACCTTTATTCTTTTCTAGTTTTTAGAACATTCTTCTTTTTCACCATTCAACATGGAAGGGCTTAAGGATTA
>CM052799.1:37599786-37619126 GCA_028533885.1 Nasua narica | reverse complement strand
TCTTAATAGTCTACTCCTATTGTTCATGAGCTTATGGTATGAAAGATTTGAAATCATATTGAGGATATACATTTCTATATTCTAAATAATGAAATATAATCTCCCTGATAGGGTATAAAAAAACAGAATGAGAAACCTGATTATTTTGTGAAGTCTGCTTTCATAAATCTGCTACTAATTAATAGTAAAAGAAAATTGCCAATCATAGCAATTTCGGTCTTATTTCCATTGTTATACGTGGTTATTTAGGGAAGTTATTCAAATAATGAAAAGATCCCACCTACAGAATGGACTGCAGAACATCTGCTTGTTCTGCATTGTGAATTCAAGCAGACAGATCAATCACTGTGCATTGGTTCCTCTTTAGCTGGAAAATTGGTCTCAAAAATGTAATCAAAACTGTATATTAACTTTATAAATAAATTAAATTCATTAATCTATTGTTTGATATTATGCTATTTGATGATGGTGTTTCAGGTCCTGCTATTTAGTCAACTAACTCTTCATATGTGTGTTTAGTGTTGAGTTGTTTTATTTCTGTATTTACATATTACAGCAGTTATTCTGATGCTCAAAGTTCACATTACCTGCTGATGGAATCTAAGTAGAACCTCACAATTGCTTGGATTGGCTAGCACAATATTTCAGACGTTAGGAAAAGAAAAAAAAAAGTCTGAATGCCATGAGAAGGAATTTACTCTTTAGAGCATCCTGGTTTTTTTCTACATGTCCTACTTTCTCACATTCCCACATTTCTATGCCCCCATCCAATTCACTCATGTGTATTACGTGAACTGCTTTTAAGGTATTTGAAATTGCATCCCTCTGTTCTAGAGCTGGTCTCAGTAAAGGACTGGAGTAAAAAACATCACATCTGTGGAATGACATTTGCTGTCCTAACACGATGCACACCAGAGTTTTTACTTTTAACTACTTTTCAGTATAAATGTCTATTCTGCTTTTCAGACAATTTGCTCATAGTGACATAGTAACTTTTCAGTGGTAAACTGAATACCTGATAGAAAATGTGATAATGCAGTTTGGTTTTTTCCCTTATTAGTTTAAAATGAAAACACACACTTAGTTTAAAATATTCTGGGGGTACCTAGGTGGCCCAGGCACCAACAGATTTGTTTTTGACTAGGGTTGTAGTCTCAGGGACATGAGATCAAGCCCCCCAATCAGGCTCTGCACTCAGCAGGGAGTCTGCTTGAGATTCTCTCTCCCTCTCCTTCTGCCCCTCATGCTCATACTCTCTCTAAAAGAAATCTTTAAAAAAAAATCTTCATATATCTAAAATATAGGGCAAAATAAACCTCTGATAGATTCTAAATAGAATTTGTTTAGCTTATCTCTCTTTTCATCCACATATGGATAAATTAACCGAGATATACTAAAGGTTAATAAGTTCTACTTTATTTTGACAACTAGTTAAATAACAGTAATAATGTTATTTCCTATTTATAATTTTTTTTCCTATTTATAATTTTTAAAAGATTTTCTTTATTTATTTGACACGGAGAGAGATCACAAGTAGGCAGAGAGGCAGGCAGAGAAAGAGGGGGAAGCATGCTCCCTGCTGAGCAGAGAGACCAACCTGGGGCTCGATCCCAGGGCCCTGAGATCATGACCTGAGCCAAAGGCAGAGGCCCGAGCCACTGAGCCACCCTGGTGCCCTCCTATTCATAATTTTTGACATGAGAATATTTCTCTCTAAAATGAAGCTGTATCAGATGCATCTTAATAATTTTACAAAGTAAGGTAATATGACAGATTCCTCACAGTTCTAGATTTTTAGGATAATTTTTATAAATCTTGATCAAATTTTATATGGGCAAATGAATTATGGATTATCATCAATCAGTAGTAGAAATATATGGCGGAAATTTCTACATCACATTTTGTTTTCCAGTTGGCTAACATTCATTCAACAAATTCCTATTATTTGCTCTGTAAAATGCAGTGTGAGAGATTCTATTCAGCACTAATCTCCTTATGCTATGCTCTTGTTTGGTAGGTTTTTCTTGCACTCATATTAGACAGTGACACCACCCTCAGGCAATGGAAAACTATAATCAGCTTCAAGATGTGAGGTGAATAACTCATCTTTGCTTGGTATTCTGGAGATGGAATTTGTTGAAACTCTGGTTTTGATACTATGTAAATGACTCAACATATACACATTTGTTCATCTGAAAAATGTGAGTAGTAACAGTTTCATACAGGTTTATAGGCTGAATTGTGTCCTCTCCTCCCAAAAAAAAGATATGTTGAAGTCTTAACCCACAGTACCATGGAATGTGACCTTATTTGGAAATGGGGTTGTTAAAGAGTTAATTAGTTAATATGAGGTCATACTGGAGTAGGATAGGCCCCTAACCCCAAAGGACTGGTCTCCTTATAAAAAGATGGCTTAAGGAGACAAAAATACACACAGACAGAACTCTAGGAGATGCTGATGGGAGAGACTAGAGTTACACAGCTTTAAGAAATGCCAAGAATTAGATAGCTTGATCATTCAAAGCTATAAAGAACCAAGGAAGCATTTCCCCAGAGGATTTCAGAGGGAACTTTACCCCACTGACACCTTGATTTTGCACTTAGAGCTTCCAGAAACTTCTCTTGTTTTAAGTGGCCCAGTTTGTGGTACTTTGTTATACCAATCTTAAGACCCCAAATACGCAGATAATGCTTTCAGAGTGTTAAGCAAAGAACCTGAAACTAACTCTCAATACAAAAATTACTTACTTTATATTCATAATTATTCTTTTCACACATGAAACATAATTAACCAGAGATATATGTCTGAAGTTTTGAGAAGACTGCACTTTTTAAGTATTAAAAAGATCAATTTAGAGACACCTGAGTGTTTCAGTTGTTAAGCATCTGCCTTCGGCTTAGGTCATGATCCCAGGGTCCTAGGTTCGAGCCCTACTTTGGGCTCCCTGCTCGGCAGGAAGCCTTCTTCTCCCTCTCCCACTTCCGCTGCTTGTGTTCCCTCTCTTGCTGTGTCTCTCTATGTCAAATAAAGAAAATCTTAAAAAAAAAAAAAGATCAATTTAAGAAAAGCAACCTTTCTGTTCAAAATATAATTGTGAGAAGAATGCAAAAAAATAGTAAGAATAAACTGAGAAACAGCTTTTACTTTTTCTATAGAACAGTCTTTAAAATGTGGGTTCATTAATTTCTCTGAAGAGAATCTACCTCTAATGTTGACCAACTGACTAACTACTAATTGATGGAATAAATGAATAGATATACCTAGAGTTCCTGTCTTTGGAAAAATCTCCTCTGTCCCATTTCATATAACTCATGGCATTAAGCTCTGCCCCACATAAAGTCATGTCACCTAATGTGACTTTATAAGACATGAGCATTCTTACACTAAGAACCACTAATGAGGTAGAGACGACTGAGGTCACCTCCAACTACATGCAAAAAATTATTTATAAAAGAGAATGCAGTCAACATGTGGACAGAAATGAGTCATAAAAGAAGATGAAACATTCTAACATCATAATTGAAGTAATGGATCTAGTTAGGCCTGAAACCAAGTGGACATACAACTGGACATTTTAGTCATTATGGCACAAAATACAATTAAATTTCTAAAGCAAAATCAATGGTTGCTTTGGGTTGTGATTTGGGAAACTCCCTTAGTAATTCAAATATGCAACCAGGTTAAGAATCACTAAACTAGTTAAGGAGAGCTGGAATCACCTGGAATCTACTCAATCCTGAATAATTAAACAGTTTAATAAAACACCAAATGTAATATAATAAAATGTAGTGAAAATCACCAAATAACATGAACAGAATTTAAAAGATTTTAATCTTTAGATACTCATCTACTCTTCTCCCCAAATAGCCCTCTGTTCAGCACAAAAATTGAATTCTACACACAACTTTTGGTAAGAGCAAAAGTAAGAAACTTTTAAGTTTCTTTAAAAACTTTAAAAGTTTTTAAAAATCTTTAAAAGTTTTTAAAGAACATAACAACTTTTACTTTAAGACTTATTCAAATATAATAGATGTTTTAATAAAAATTCAAAGGGACTTCTCTATATTTTACTTCCCTAAGTATGAAGCAGAAGGTACAATAACCTGGATCACCTATAGGTTTTTTTTCTAAGATATACAAACATGCATTGACACTATTACTATAACAGAATGAAAGGCATACAAAAGGGAATACAGAAGAGATAAAGAGAGATAGAGAAGAAGGAGGGAAGGAGGGAGAGCAGAGGGGAGAGAAGCGGAGAGAAAGGAAGAAAGAAAACTGTTATCTTAGGAAAGTTCGGTGCCCGCATTTTAGCCAAATTTTTAAAGTTCAAGGTTCATGTTGTATTATGTTGACCTTTGAAAATTATGCAAATGAAATCTTCTTTTTGACTATATTTCTTTTTCATTTTCCTAACAACCACATTTTTATGATTTATGATAATCCTTCATGGAATGATAAATACATATTGTGCATTTTGCAGAAACTCTAATCTGAATAGTACCTTTTATTTTTTCATAGATCCTTGCACAATAAGCAAACTGTTTAGAAGAGAAAAAAATGAAAAGTAATCACATTTTATTGTGAAATATCAGAAAATGTACTACAAGTCTGCTAAAACAACAGCTTTTGAAACTTAGGAGTCAAGTATATATAGATGTATGTTGGAGGAGGTTAATTCTTTTATTTTCTCTAGTCGGGGAAGAGCAGAGGAAGAGGGATAAAGAGAGAATCTTAAGTAGGCTCCATGCACAGAGAATGGAGCCCAACACAAGGCTCAATATCACAACTCTGAGATCATGACCTGAGATGAAATCAAGAGTTGGACACTTAACTGACTGAGCCACCCAGGCACCCAGTGTCTTTTGTTCGTTTTTAATTGGATTGTTTGTTATTTGAAAGTTGAGTCTTCAGTATTATCTATATTTTCTATATAGTCGTTGATTGATATATGATTTGCAAATATTTTCTTTCCACCTCTAACTTTTCTATCCTCTTAATAAGAACTTTTGCTAAGAAAAGTTTTTTTTAATTCATTTTACCTTTTATGGATCATCATTTTGGTATCAAATCTAAGAACTCTGCCTAGTTCTAGAGCCCCAATAATTTCTCCTATATGTTTTCTAAAAGTTTTATCAATTTACATTTATACTGAAGTCCATGATCCATTGTGGTTTAATTTTTGTAGAGTGTGAGACTTAGGTATTCTTTTTTTGTTTTGTTTTGTTTATGAACGTTCTATTCCTCGAGCACCATTTGTTGAAAAGGCTGTCTTTCTTCCTTTGAACTGCTTTGCATATTTGTACAAGATCAGTCTGATGTGTGAAGGTGAATCAGAATCAGGGTTTTATGTCTGGTTCCATTGATCTATGTGTCTATTGCTCTGGAAATACCGAACCATCTTGATTAATTAGTCCTGAAATCGAGTAAACTGATTCGTCCCATTCTATTTTATTTTTACACAACTGTTTTGTTCATTTGTCTTTCTGTATAAATTTTAAAATATTGTCTGTACCTGTAGTCTTGCTGGGGTTTTATAGGAATTTTGTTAAGTGACATATCCTTTGGGAACAAATTGAAGTTTTTCCTATGTTGAATCTGTCAATCTAACAACACAATGTTTCTCCACTTAGGTTGTTTTTGGTTACTTTAATCAGCATTGTGTAGTTTTCACATAAAAGTCCTGTATGCATTTCATCAGATTTATACCTACTATTTAATTTTTAATATATGTAAGTGATATTAAACTTCTAATTTTGGTGTACATTCTTTCACTGATTTTCTCTGTTCTTTTCTGTTTTCAATTTCATATAGTTATTTTCTTCTCTTTACTATTTCCTTCCTTCGGCTTACTTTGGGTTAATTTTGCTTTTCTTTTTTTAGGTTGTTGTGTTTGTGATCTTAGATTATTGATACGAGACTTTTATTCTCTAGATATCAGCTTTATTCTAACAAATTTTGATATATTGTATTTTAATATTTAATTATTAGTTCATTTTTTTTTTCAATTTTCTCTGCAACTTCCTCTTTAACCTATGGATTATTTAGAAGTGTGTTGTTTCGTTTTCATGTGTTCAGAGATTTTTCTTTTATCTTTCCATTATGGATTTCTATTTGGATTTCAGTTTTTGTCAGAGATCATTCTCTATGATTTTAATTCCTTCATATTTGTTGAGGCCTGTTGTATAGCCTACCCTAAGTTTATGGTATATGTTCTATGGACACCTGAAAAGAAACTACACATGACATGCTATTGTTGGGTTGAGTATTTCATACAGATCCTGCTGGTTGAGATTTTTGCTGAGTTCTCCTATACCCTTGATGATTTTCCCTCTAACAGTTCTTTCAATTATTGAGAAGTCTCCAGTTATTATGCATATTTATATATTTTCTTTTTAGTTCTATCGGTTTCTGAGTTACATATTTTGCAGCTCTGTTTGGTATACACACTTGTTGGGTTACTAGACCTTTTCTGTGGATTAGCACATATACCACCCTGTCTAATAATTTTCTTTTCTCTGAAATCTATTTCCAGATTTTGGAGAAATCTCCTTTAATCAATGTTTGTATGGTATATAATACTCCATCTTTTTATTTTCAATCTATTTATATTACATATGAAGTGATTTTCTCGTAGAGAGCACACAGTTAACTGATGTTTTAAAATTGACTTTGCTCTTCTATGCCTCTTAATTGGTATATTTAAACCATTTGCAATTAATGTCATTATTGTTACATTAGGACTTATGTCTGCCAGTTGTTTTTTATTTATTTATTTACTATTTTATTATTAACATATACTGTATGATTTGTTTTCAGGGGTACAGGTCTGTGATATATCAGTCTTACACAATTCATAGCACGCACCACAGCACATACCCTCCCCAATGTCCATCACCCAGCCACCTCAACCCTCACACCCCCAGCAACCTTCAGTTTATTTCCTGAGATTGAGAGTCTCTTGCGGTTTGTCTCCCTCTCTGGTTTCATCTTGTTTCATTTTCCCCTCCCTTTCCCTATGATCCTGTCTTGTTTCTCAAATTCCTCATATCAGTGTGATCATATGATAATTAACTTTCTTTGATTGAGACTTATTTCCCTTAGCATAATACCCTCTAGTTCCATCCATGTCATTGCAAATGGCAAGATGTCATTTTTTGATGGCTGCATAGTATTCCATTATATATATATATATATATATATATATATATATATATATATATATATCACCTCTTCTTTATCCATTCATCTGTTGATAGACTTTTTCCATAGTTTGGCTATTATGAACACTACTGCTATAAATGTTGGGGTGCAGGTGCCCCTTCAGATCACATTTGTATCTTTAGGATAGATACCCAGTAAGGAGATTGCTAGGTGATCGGGTAGCTCTATTTCCAACTTTTTGAGGAACCTCCATACAGTTTTCCAAAGTGGCTGCACCAGCTTGCATTCCCACCAACAGTGTAGGAGGGCTCCCTTTTCTCCACATCCTCGCCAATACCTATCATTTCCTGACTTGTTAATTTTAGCCATTCTGACAGGTGTGAGATGGTATCTCATTGTGGTTTTGATTTGTATTTCCCTGATGCTGAGTGATGTTAAGCACGTTTTCATGTGTCTGTTGGCCATTTGGATGTCTTCTTTGGAGAAATGTCTTTCATGTCTTCTGTCCATTTCTTGATCAGATTATTTGTTCTTTGGGTGTTGAGTTTGAGAAGTTCTTTATAGATTTTGGATACCAGCCCTTTATCCAATATGTCATTTGCAAATATTGCAAACATTGCCTTTGGCGATGGTCCTAGAAAGAAGTTGCTGCACCTGAGGTCGAAGAGGTTTCTGCTTGGGTTCTTCTGAAGGATTTTGATGGATTCCTGTATCAGACTGATGTCTTTCATCCATTTTCTGTCTATTTTTGTGTGTGGTGTAAGGAAATGGCCCAGTTTAATTCTTCTGCATGTGGCTGTCCAATTTTCCCAACACCATTTGTTGAAGAGATTGTCTTTTTTCCAGTGGACGTTCTTTCCTGCTTTGTCAAAGATTAGTTGACCATAGAGTTGAGGGTCCACTTCTGGGCTCTCTATTCTGTTCCATTGATCTCTGTTGTCTGTTTTTGTGTCAGTACCATAATGTCTTGAATTACAGCTTTGTAATAGAGATTGAAGTCTGGAATTGTGATGCTGACACCAACTTCAGTTTTCTTTTTCAACAATTTTCAGGCTATTCGGGATCTTTAATGGTTCCATATAAATTTTAGGATTACTTGTTCCTTTTCTTTGAAAAAAAGTTGATGGTATTTTAATAGGGATTGCATTAAATGTGTACATACCTCTAGGTAGCATAGATGTTTTCATACTTGTTCTTCCAATTCATAAGCATGGAATGTTTTTCTTTGTGTCTTCCTGAATGTCTTTCATGAGTACTCTACAGTTTTCTGAGTACAGGTTCTTTACCTCTTTAATTAGATTTATTCCTAGGTATCTTATGGTTTTGGGTGCAACTGTAAATGGTATCAACTGCTTAATTTCTCTTTCTTCTGTCTTATTGTTGGTTTATAGAAATACAACTGATTTCTGTGCATTGATTTTATATCCTGACACTTCACTGAATTCCTGTATGAGTTCTAGCAGTCTTGGAGTGGAGTCTTTTGGGTTTTCCACATAAAGTATCATATCATCTGCAAAGAGTGAGAATTTGACTTCTTCTTTTCCAATTTGGAAAAGAAATTTTCCAAATTTCTTTTATTTCTTTTGTCTGATTGCTGAGGCTAGGACTTCTAGTACTATAAATAGCAGTGGTGATAGTGGACATGCCTGCCGTGGTCCTGACCTTAGGGGAAAAGCTCTCAGTTTTTCCCCATTGAGAATGATATTTGCTGTGTGTTTTTCATAGATGGCTTTGATGCTATTGAGGTATGTACCCTCTATCCTTACCCTGTGAAGAGTTTTGATCAAGAAAGGATGCTGTACTTTGTCAAATGCTTTTATAGCATCTACTGAGACTATCATATGGTTCTCTTTCTTTCTTTTATTAATATACTTTATCACATTGATTGATTTGCAGATGTTGAACCAAACTTGCAGCCCAGGAAAAAAATCCCACTTGGTTGTGGTGAATAATCCTTTCAATGTACTGTTGTATCCTATTGGCTAGGATTTTGGTGAGAATATTTGTATCCATGTTCATCAGGGATACTGGTCTGTAATTATCTTTTCTGATGGAGTCTTTGTCTGGTTTTGGGATCAAGGTAATGCTGGCCTCATAAAGTGAGTTTGCAAGTTTTTCTTTCCATTTTTATTTTTGGGAACTGTTTCAGGAGAATAGGTATTAATTCTTCTTTAAATGTTTGATATAATTCCCCTGGGAAGCCACTGGCTCTGGGCTCTTGTTGGAAGATTTTTGATTACTGCTTCAATCTCCTTACTGGTTATGGGTCTGTTCAGGTTTTCTATTTCTTTCTGGTTCAGTTTTGGTGGTTTATATGTCTCTAGGAATGTATGCATTTCTTCCAGATTGTCAGATTTGGTGGTGTATAGTTACTCATAATGTTTTTATAATTGTTAGTATTTCTTTGGTGTTGGCTGTGATCTCTCCTCTTTCATTCATGACTTTATTTATTTGATTCTTTCTCTTGTCTTTTTCATAAGTCTGGCTAGGAGCTGATCAATCTTATTAATTCTTTCAAAGAACCAACTCCTAGTTTCATTTATCTGTTCTACTGTTCTTTTGCTTTCTATTTCATTGATTTCTGTTCTGATCTTTAATATTTCTCTTCCTCTACTGGCTTTAGGCTTTATTTGCTCTTCTTTCTCCAGTGCCTTTAGGTGTAGAGTTAGGTTGTGTATCTGAGACCTTTCTTGTTTCTTGAGAAAAGCTTGTATTGCTATATACTTTCCTCTCAGGACCACTTTTGGTGCATCCCAAAGATTTTGAACAGTTGTATTTTCATTTTCATTTGTTTCCATGAAATTTTTTAATTCTTTTTTAATTTCCTGGTTGACTCATTGATTCTTTAGTCGGATGCTCTTTAATCTCCACGTATTTGAGTTCTTTCCAACTTTCCTCTTGTGGTTAAGTTCTAGTGTCAAACCACTGTGGTCTGAAAATATGCAGGGAATGATCCCAAATATTTAGTACCGGTTGAGACCTGATTTGTGATCCAGGATGTGATCTCTGCAGAATGTTCCATGTGCACTAGAGAAGAATGTGTACTCTGTTGCTTTGAGATGTAATGTTCTGAATATACCTGTGATGTCCATCTGGTCCAGTGTGCCATTTAAAGCCTTCATTTCCTTGTTGATCTTTTGCCCAGAATATCTGTCCATTCAGTGAGAAGGGTGTTAAAGTCCCCTACTATTATTGTATTATTGTCAATGTCTTTTTTTGATTTTGTTACTATTGGCTTATATAACTGGTTTCTCCATTTAGGGGCATAGATATTTAAGATTGCTAGATTCTGTTGGAAAGACCCTTTGAGTATGATATAGTGGCCTTCCCCATCTCTTATTATAGTCTTTGGCTTAAAATCTAATTTTTCTGATATAAGAATTGCCAGTCCAGCTTTCTTATGATGTCCATTAGCATGGCAATTTTTTTACATCCCCTCTTTTAAATCTGCTGGTGTCTATAGGTCTAAAATGAGCTTCTTGCAGATAGCATATTGATGGGTCTTTTTTTTTTTATCCATTCTGACACCCTGTGTCTTTTCATTGGGGTATTAACTCATTTACATTCAAGGTAACTATTGAAAGATATGAATTTAGTGCCATTAAGGTGCCTATAAGGTGACTGTTACTATGCATTGTCTCTGTTCCTTTCTGGTCTGTTACTTTTAGGCTCTCTCTTTGTTTAGAGGACCCTTTCAATATTTCCTAAAGGGTTGGTTTGGTGTTTGAAATTCTTTTAGTTTTTGTTTGTCCTGGAACCTTTTAATTTCTCCTTCTATTTTCAATGACAGCCTAGCTGGAGATAGTATTCTTGGCTACCTATTTTTCTCATTTAATGCTCTGAATAGATCATGCCAGTCTTTTCTGGCCTGACAAGTCTCTGTGGATAGGTCTGATGCGAAACTAATATTTCTTGTACTATTAGATGCCGGGGTGTTGACCTATTTTTATTCATTTTGAGGGGGGGTTCTCTGTGCCTCCTGGATTTTGATGCTTGTTTCCTTCCCCAAATTAGGGAAGTTCTCTGCTATCATTTGCTCTAGTATACATTCTGCCCCTTTCTCTTTCTTCTTCTTCTGGGATCCCAATTATTCCAATACTGTTTCATCTTATGGTATTACTTATCTCTAGAATTCTCCCCTCATGATCCAAAAGTTGTTTATCTCTCTTTTTCTCAGCTTCTTTATTCTCTATCATTTGGTCTTCTATATCTCTAATTCTCTCTTCTGCCTCATTTATCCTAGCAGTAAGGGCCTCCGTTTTTTTTATTGCACCACATTAAGAGCTTTTATTTTAACTTGGTTAGATTTTAGTTCTTTCAGTTCTCCAGAAAAGGATTCTCAAGTATCTTCTATGCTTTTTTCAAGCCCAGCTAGCATCTTTATAATCATCATTCTTAACTCTAGTTGTGACATCTTACTAATGTTCATAATGATTAGGTCGCTAGCCATCAGTACTGCCTCTTGTCCTTTTTTTTTTGAGGTGAGTTTTTCTGCCTTGTCATTTTGTCTTCCAGAAAGTGGTCGCTCTTCCATTCATAGAATTCCTGCCATTCTTTTCTTTGATCTCCTGTTGAGTTTGTAGGTATTCAGAGTGATTTGATAGCTAGAGTGGTTTGATAGCTGAATTCCTGAGACCAGATGTAATTTAGGTCTCCAGCTCCTCCACCATCTTGCTCCTCTGCCAGTTTATTTTTTCTTGTCTGTTTTTTCTGTGTGTTTTGTTTCTCACTTTATTTTATGCCTTCTTACTGGTATGGGTAACTCTGGGTTTTATATTATTCATACATATTTATCATAGTCTACTATTGTAATTTTACCACTTTGAGTGAAGTACAGAAACTTTCCCTGTTTTTTGGCCCTTTACTTTCTCATATTTATAAAAACTTGTCTCAAATATTTTCTTTACATACATTTAGAATCACATCAGACAAACTTATATTTTTCTTTGTTAGACATAGTTTAGAAAGCCCAGAGGAGAAAGAAATCCTAGTGTGTTTAAAATAATTTTGTTTACTGTATTCTTTCTGTTTTCCTGATGTCCAAAGTTTCATTGTTTTATTACTTTCTTTTTGTTTAGATATTAACTTCCATTAGCCATTCTTTCATGGTTGGTCTACAAAATAATTTTAATTCATCTGAGAATGTCTTGATTTCCCCGTTAGTCATTAAGGATATTTTTAAAAGGTATAAAATTCTTGGTTAAAAGGCCTTTTATTTCAGTACTTTAAATTACTGTGTCATTTTCTACTGGGTCCTGTGGTTTCTAAGAAGAAATCTGTCATCATTTGTACTGCTTTCTTCCTCAAAGCAAGGTGTTGTTTTTCTCTGGATGCTTCCAAGATTCTTTTTCCTTATCTTTAGTTATCAGCATGCTAAGTGTGATGTCTCTTGGCATGAATATTTTGGGTTTATCCTGCATAAGTTTCACTCAGTGTATACGTGTATTTTAAAAAATATTATTAATGGTGTTATTATAATAGTTGGGGAAATATTTACTTCATTTGTCCAAGAAGTAATTATTTACCCAACTAAGAATAGCTCTGTAATACTGTATATAAAGGGCTCATGCAAATCAATAAAAAATTAAATGTCTATATACATATCTATTCAAAGGGCAAAAGGGGGTTATTTATGACCTACGCAATTCACAATAAAAGAAACAAAAGCGGTAAATTAACTATATATACCTCTGGCTCCTTAATGAGTGAAAAGTAACAGCTACCATTTTTTATCAGCATTAGGCTTAAGTGATACAAACTTTAAATTAGGGAAGTCTTTCAGAAAGTCCCCTTAAACATACACACATACTCACACACATATAAATAACAGATCTGTTATAATATGGCCTATATGTTCCTAAAAATTGCAATAACTGTACAAAGTTATGATACAGAGCTTATGGGAAACTTGGATTTTTGATACAATACTTATAAACTTTGTGAGATATGAAACAAAAATGTTAGCAACTTATGCATGTTAAGTGGTTAAGAAATATATAATTACAAAAATAAATAAGTACTTCACCTTTAAAAAACCCTGAAGTTTGCTTGTGAGTGTCAGAGCGTTTCAGCTTGTGAGAAACTATGAACTGGTGGGAAAAGGATGATCTGAAAAGAGTACAAAATTGAAACACTAGATATGTATAGGCATGCTTATAACAGATGTGCTGAACTGAGGTAGATGGCAGATGTTTGAGGTATGCATGTATTTATGTTATGTATGTTCCCACAGATCTTCATTCAATCAGATGCTATTTTATACATCCACCTATAGTTTCTCAAAGACAAAGTAAAAGTAGCACATAGGAAAATATGGAATTTATGTTATGCTCAAATTTTCCCTTAATATATCAATAGTATTGGAATAAATTCATTTCTTCAAAATAAGTGGTATAGCAGAACTGACAGCACCTATTTTTCATAGATTCATTTCTTTGAAAAGACCCAGATAGTCACAGACATTCTGTAATGTAATTTGAAACAATTCTTTTAGGGGTGCCTGGGTGGGTCAGTCATTTAAATGTGCCATTTTGATTTTAATCTCAGGGTCATGAGATCAAGCCCTGCATTGGGTTCCATGCTGGGTGTGGAGCCTGCTTAAGATTCTTTCTCTCCCTCTCCCTCCACAACCCCTTCACAATCTCTCACCTAAAAAAAAAAAAAAAAAAAAAGAAAAAGAAAAGAAAAAAATCCCACAAAATTTGTATTTCATTTGATCCAACATATTAATTTTTGAAATTTTATGAACAGTTATAAACAACTTATTTCAAGTATACTTAGTGTGACAAACAAATGGAAAGACATATTATGCTTATGGATTACAGGAATTAGTATTACTACAGTATCTATCTCTATCACCCATAGTAATCTGAAGATTCAATGCAATCCCTATCAAAATACCCATAGCAGAAAAGTCTGGGTGGCTCAGTAGGTTAAAGCCTCTGCCATTGGCCCGGGTTATGGTCTCAGGGTCCTGGGATCAAGCCCTGTGTTGGCTCTCTGCTCGGTGGGGAGTCTGCTTCCCACCCTCCCTCTGCCTGCCTCTCTGCCTAGTTGTGATCTCTCTCCTCTATGTCAAAAAAAAAAAATCTTAAAAAAATACCAATAGCATTTTTTCACAGAATCAGGACAAGTAATCCTAAAATTTTTATGGAACCACAAAAGATCCCTAATTGCCAAAGCAACCTTGAAAAAGAAGAATAAAGCTAGAGGTATCACAATCCTAAATTTCAAGATATACTATGAAGCTACAATAATGAAATCAGTATGGTACTAGCACAAAAATGGACCCGAAGATCAGGAGAATATAATAGAGACCCAAAAATAAATTCATGCTTATATGATCAATTAATCTATGGCAAATTAGACAAGAATATATAATGGAGAAATGAAAGTCTCTTCAATAAACTGTGCTGGGAAAGCTAGACAGTTATGTAAAACGTGAAACTAGACTACTTTCTTACACAATATACAACACTAAACTCAAAATAGATTAAGGAATAAATATGAGACCTGAAATCATTAAGAAACAAAAGCAAAAATAAGCTACTAAATCTGCACCAAAATAAAAACCTTCTGCACCATAAAGGAAAGCATCAATAAAACAAAAAGTCAACGAACTGAATGGGAAAATATATTTGCAAATAATGTATCTGATAAGGGGCTAGTATCTGTAATATATAAAGAACTTATAGAACTCCACCCCTCCAAACCAATCTGATTAAAAATGGGCAGAGGATCTGAATAGACATTTTTCCGATGGGCAGATGGACAACAGCCATACAAAAAGATATTCAACATCACTACTCATCAGGGAAATGCAAATCAAAACCATAATGAGATATCATCTTACACCTGTCTGAATAGCTAGTATCAAAAAGACAAGAAATAACAAGTGCTGGTGAGGTTGTGGAGGAAAAGGAACATTCTTGCACTGTTGGTGAAAATGTAAACTGGCACAGCCATTGTGGAAAACAGTATGAAAATTCCTCAAAAAATTAAAAATTGGTGCGCCTGGGTGGCTCAGTTGGTTGAGCGACTGCCTTTGGCTCAGGTCATGATCCTTGAGTTCTGGGATCGAGTCCCACATCGGGCTCCTAGCTCCACGGGGAGTCTGCTTCTTCCTCTAACCTTCTCTCCTCTCATGCTCTCTCTCACTTTCTATGTCCCTCAAATAAATAAATAAAATCTTAAAAAAAAATTAAAAATTGGATAGGGGCAAGATGGCGGAGAAGTAGATCCTGTTGCAACCTGTCCCCAAAAGTGGGCTGGATATCTACCAGAACACGCTGAACACCCAAGAAATCACCCTGAGGAGCAAGATTTCTCACTTCTGGATCTCTCCGAGAGCAGAAGACAGTAGTGGAGAGGGAAAAGCAAAGTGGGAACACTCGAACCGATATCGGAGGATAAACAAAAGGGGGAGGGAGCCACCAGAAGCGATCCAAGGACAGTAATACCCCAAAGGAAAGTGCCCGGTGGCGGGGGACCAGCATTAACGTAGAGTCCAGTAAAAACACTTAAAAAGAGCAAAAGGTTCTAAGGAGCAACTAGTGGAAGGGGGTGGTCTCAGGCATTGGCCTGGGCCCACGCTCCCAGGAAGGAGCACCCCAAAGTGAGACTGGTGGGAGGATCCAGTCCATGGTCCCTGAACTGGCAGCTTTCCGCTCTCTGCAACATTCTGTGGGCCAGGTGTGCACCTGCAAGCACTTTTAGAGAGTCTGCTGTGGTCCAAGAGCTGCAGCTTTTCTCTGTGTGCCTTACATTCTAGACTGGACATTCGCAGCCTGCCGCAGGGTCTGGGGGATCCCAGGCAGCCCTGGAGAGAACACAGGCAGGCAGCCTATCTCCGGGTCCGCCCTCGCGGAGCCGCAGAAAGGTGGCTGCAGTCATGCGCCACCTCCGACAGGCTACACTGTGAACAGAATCTTGCAGAGGGAAGTGTGTGTTCTGGACCACCCAGAGGGGAGCAGAGACTCAGGCTTCTCTGCAACATGGATGTCTGAGTGCTTCTGGGCAGATTCCTTGCTTGGATTCTCTGAAAAGGTGAAAAGTTACAAAAGGCCAAAAATTTCAGAGGGCAAAAGACTGAGAAACTGGTTTTCACAGAGCTCAGATCCTTGACTGGGGGGCAGGGTGACTCAAACCAAGCAAGACTGACTGGAAAACAACGCGGCAGGCCCCTCCCCCAGAAGACCAGTCAAAAAACAAAAGGACTATAAACACAGGGTCCCCATAAAATTTTAAACCCCTAACACTACAGGAAATCAATATATTAAGCTCCGGGTATTACCCTCAAAACTGTATATTTCATAGATAAAAGGTTTTTTTTTTCTTACTTATTCTCTCTATTTTTTCTTTTTACTTGCTTTCACATTTCTTTCTTTTTTTTAATTTTTTTTTTAACTACTTAACATTACAACTAGAGGCTTAATACAACTATAAACCCAGGAGGACCTGCAATAACCTTCCTTGCCTGCGAGGAGTTATAACCACCCTCCCATCTTATCCTTCTGTCAGTGTTTCTACATATTTGCTTCTGTTCTGGTATTATATAAACCTTATTCTTGGGGTTCATCCTCACTAGGTTCTTTTATTTCTTGTCATTTAATTTTTTTGGTCTATATGTTTGTTCGTGTTTGTTTACATACCTTATAACTCTTATTTTTGGGGCCCATTCTGGCTGGGATTTCCTCTTTTTCTCTTTTTTTATCCTTATTCTTTCTTTTTGGTGGTGAGTCCCAATTGCTCCAAAACCCTCCAGGGTACATCCTGCCTGGTTCATGAGCGATATATCCAGCTATACATCCTTTCATCCACTTCTCATCAAAATGACTAGGAGAGGGGAGCCTGGGTGGCTTAGTTGGTTGGGCGACTGCCTTTGGCTCAGGTCATGACCCCGGAGTCCCGGGATCGAGTCCCATATCAGGCTCCCAGCTCTGTGGGAAGTCTGCTTCTCCCTCTGACCTTCTCCCCTCTCATTCTCTCTCTCTCTCTCTCTCTCTCAAATAAAAAATAAAAAAATAAAAAAAATAAAAAAATGACTAGGTGGAAGAACACCCAACAGAGGAAAAACCCAGAGACTGCACCCTCTCCCTCAGAATTATTGGAAATGGACATAAACATTATGTCAGAAAGGGAATTCAGGGTGACAATTATCCAGGCAATGGCTAGGATGGAGAAAAAACATTAATGACAACATAGAATCTCTAAGGGCAGAAATGAGATCCAGTATAGCTGATGTAAGAAGCACTATCAGTGAGATCCAATCCAATCTAAATAGTCTAACAGCTAGATTTCCAGAGACAGAGGTTAGAATTAGTGATCTAGAGGATAAAATGGTTGAGAAGAAAGGTCAGGAGGAGAGCTGGAACAAACCGCTCAGGAATCATGAGAACAGACTTAGGGAAATAAATGACGTCATGAAATGTTGCAAGGTCAGAAACATTGCAATCCCAGAGGAAGTAGAGAAAGACAGAAGACTAGAAGATATAGGTGACCAGATTCTGAACGAAAATTTCCCCCAAATGGGGAACAGAACAAGTGTTCATGTCCTAGAGGCAGAAAGAACACCAGCTCACATCGACGAGTCTAGAAAATCAGAGAGACACATCATTGTAAAATTTTCAAACTTTAATTATAGACAAGAGGTCCTGAGGGCGGCTAGGGGGAAGAGATTCCTTACATATAGAGGAAGGCCCATCAGAATAACGTCAGACCTGTCCACAGATACCTGGCAAGCCAGAAAGGGCTGGCATGATATATTCAGGGAACTAAATGAGAGGAACTTACAGCCAAGAATACTTTATTTAGCAACGCTGACATTCAAAATATATGGAGAAATAAAGAGCTTCCAAGATCGGCAAAGATTAAAAGAGTATGTGACCACCAAGCCGGCACCTCCAGGAAATATTAAGGGAGGTTCTATAAAAGTAGAAAGAACACATGAGTGTCTTAGAACGGAAATTTGCCATCTATAGAAAGAAGGACTTCAAAGGCAACATGATGTCAATAAACACTTATCTTTCAATAATCACTCTCAACGTGAACGGCCTAAATGCTCCCATAAAATGGCACACGGTTGCAGAATGGATAAAATGACAGGCCCCGTCCATATGCAGTCTACAAGAGACACATTTGGAACAAAAAGATACATCCAGACTGAAAGTGAAAGGATGGAGAACCATCTTTCATGCCAATGGACCTCAAAAGAAAGCTGGGGTAGCAATTCTTATATCAGATAAATTAGATTTTAAGCTAAAGACTGTAGTCAGAGATACAGAAGGACACTACATCATTCTTAAAGGGTCTATCCTCCAAGAAGATCAAACAATTGTAAACATTTATGCCCCCAATATAGGAGCAGTCAGCTACATAAGCCAATTGTTAACCAAAATAAAGAGTCGTATTGATATGAATACATTAATAGTAGGAGATCTTAACATGCCACTCTCAGTAACTGACAGATCATCTAAACAGAAAATCAATAAAGAAACAAGAGCTTTGAATGACACATTGAATCATATGGACCTCATAGATATATACAGAACATTCTACCCTAAAACAACAGAATACTCATTCTTCTCGAACGCACATGGAACTTTCTTCAGAATAGACCACAACTGGACCACAAATCAGGTCTCAACTGAAAAAGACTGAGATGATTCCTTGCATTTTCTCAGACTGCAGTGCTTTAATACTGGAACTCAACCACAAGAAAAAGTTTGGAAGGAATTCAAACACTTCGAGGCTAAAGACCAACATGCTCAAGAATGCAGGGATCAACCAGGAAATCAAAAATGAGCTTAAACAATTCATGAAGACCACTGAGAATGAAGAAACATCTATCCAAAACCTATGGGATATGGCAAAGTCGGTGTAAGGGGGAAATACATAGCCATCCAAGCCTCATTCAAAAAAATTGAAAAATACCAAATACACCAGCTCTCTTTACACCTTAAAGAACTGGAAAATCAAGAACAAGTCAAGTCAATTCCACGCACAAGAAGGGAAATAATCAAGATTAGAGCAGAGATCAACGAGTTAGAAACTAAAGAAACAGTAGAACGCATCAATGAATCCAGAAGTTGGTTTTTTGAAAGAATCAATAAGATCGATAAGCCACTGGCCAAACTCATCCAGAAGAAAAGAGAGAGGACCCTAATTAACAAAATTA
>CM052799.1:37567866-37599286 GCA_028533885.1 Nasua narica | reverse complement strand
AAAAAAAAAAAAAGTCATCCAGTAAACTGGAAATGAAAACCCAAGCTTCAGTTTGTCTAAAATGCACAGAATACTTCTCTACGATTTAATCACTTTAACCAAGTTTGTGTTTTGTTTTATTTCACTTATACCATACAGGAATTATTTTAATTACTTTTTTTAGTTTTAATTAAAAATTCTTAATTAAAATTTTTAAAATTTTAATTTTTATGTTAAATTCAATTAATTAACACATAGTGTATTACTGGTTTCAGAGGTAGAGCTCAGTGATTCATCACTCTTATATAATACCCAGTGCTCATTACATCACATGTCCTCCTTAATGTCCATCATCCAGTTACTCCATCCCCCAACTCCTCACCCCTTCATCAACTCTCAGTTCATTTCCAATAATTGTTTTATTTTATATTTTTATTTTTAAGATTTTATTTATTTATGAGAGAGAGAGACCATGAGCAGGGGTGGAGGGGAGCAGAGGCAGAGGGAAAAGCAGACTCCCTGCTGAGCAGGGAGCCAGACCTAGGGCTGGATCCCAGGACCCTGAGATTGTGACCTGAGCCCAAGGGAGACACTTAATCAACTGAGCCACCCAAGTGCCCCTCCAACAATTATTTTAATATGTACTTTGTTCCATATCAAGGACTTTAGCTTACATATATATATACATATACAATAAAGATTAATATATAATATAAAATAAATTAAATTAATTAATATAAAATACAAAATATAAATATATCTAAATATTATAAAATATAAAATAAATAAATTAAAATGGCATTACTAAAGTAAAACATGTCTAGAACAAAAAGACTATGAAGATAACCACTTATTTTGTTTCTTATAATAAAAATAACAATAATTGTTGAATAATTTTAGTCAAATATTATTGGGTCACATGTATCTATTTTGTTGTCTTTTGTGTTCCTTCATGCTTGAATGAGGCACATTTGAGTCACAGATATTTTGGCAAGGCCTATGATGCTTCAACTGGCATGATGAATGAGCTCTTTGAACACTGGAGGTAACTGCCTCTGACTTTAGCACAAGCAAAATCTATGAGCCCTGACATCATCTGCCTTTTATAGGAAATAAGTTTTTCCTTGAGACCTTTGACCCCAGATAAGTTTATTTGTTTGCTTTTCTTTGTTCCCTAGAGATCTCTCTGGGCAGCAAACTAAATCTCTATCAGTCAAAAAGTAAAAGATCATACATGATTTGACAAGTCTGTTATAGTTTCATATAGGTATTGGATGATCCACGTAATATAATTTCTTTTGTCTACATCTCCACACATAAAAGGAAGGATTAATTGGGGGAAATCGGAGGGGGAGTTGAAGCATGAGAGACTGTGGACTCTGAGAAACAAACTGAGGGTTTTGGAGAGTAGAGGGCTATGGGGTTGGGCGAGCCTGGTAGTGGGTATTGAGGAGGGCACGCATTGCATGGAGCACTGGGTGTGATGCATAAACAATGAATCTTGGAACACTGAAAAAATAACATAAAATTTAAATAAATGAACAAACAAACAAATAAATAAATAAAATGAAAGGGGATTATTGAGATCATTATCCAGGTAACACAGGCAAGAAGATTTATTTGCAACCATTAGGGCTCTGTGTGAGTTAATAAGACATATTTAAAAGTGATAATTAACATTGATTAGCAGATTATTTAACTATCTGAGTTGCATAGTCATAATTTTTTTTCTATTCCCCCCCTTTTTTTTTTGGCCTTTCTACCCCATAGATGAAACTACCTCATTTTGACACAAAAATGCAGAATAATGAAGTACTGAGGTTTTTGAGGAATTATTTACTAGCTAGCAAAAAAGTTGCAGAGGATCATTAGAAAAGTTACAGTTTTCTGCAAGGAGAACTAGAGACAATCAAGGAGCTGAAACATGTACAGCCTAGGCTGCTGAGGAGTATTAGGACCAAATCCTGTCTATGTGATTTCCCTGAATTGGAATTCCCCAGGAATAGTAGCTCAGTGACGTGCTGTTCTTGCAGACAGATGCAAATGTTTGTTCCACCCTTTTAAACTTCTTCTGCCTAAGGTCAACCATAAATACCATAAGGAAGGCAGTTTGAGAAATATGAACCTAGAAAAGTAAAAACAGAGGACTTGCACAGGTGGGGAAATGCCCATAAGGTTGTATTCCAAGAATGTCCATGACAACTCAATGTATTGAATCTTAGCCATGTGAGCACCTCTGCACTTGATGAAACACTCCAGACATACTAAATGAGGCCGATTCTAAGTAATGCTGAAAATTTGTAACTTTTGATAAGAAATGGATTTTGAAATCTCATTTCATCATTTAAAAGTGGCTCAGAAATGAAGATATCCCCACCATCATGAATAAGTTTTAATTAAGTTTTCATGTTTGCAACTTATCTTTAACTCTTTATCAGAATGGCCTGGAAAAGCACCACCTGGTCAAAAAGATAAGCGTTCTTTCTTCCATATGCTTTCTCTATCCTAATCTATATGTTGAACTAAAACAAACAACTTCCTATTTTGTAAAAAGTTATGATAGATCTGTCGTATGTATGCAAATATGACCAGTGTTTAGTAGTTTCTCCCAAGTCTTTGTGTGAACCTTGCGTTATTTATACTGCTATAAAGTAAAAACATTATTTGTGTGTCTGCGTACTTTTAGACCAAGTATTTTCATCAAGAATTAATATTTTTCGGTGTCATGTCAATTTTTTGAATAAAGGAAAGTATTTAATAAATGGTTTTGAAACTACTGATTAACTGTATTAGAAAATAATGAATCTTGACTTTTACCTCACTCAATAGACAAAATAAATTTGGATCAAATCATAGATCAATATGTAAAAATTTGAACCATAAGCCTATAAGAAAACATAAAAGAATAGCTTACTGACATTGAGGTAGACAAAACTTCATAAGACATAAAACACTATTCCTAAAAGAAATTAGTATCTATTTAAAATTTCCCCAAACCCATTTTATAGCTTATCAAAAGACAATACTAAGAAAATGAATAAGTAAGCCATAAATTGGAAAAATATCTATAACATATATACCCTACAGAGAATTAGCATCAAAAATATATAAAAACTGCTAATCAACAACAGACAGAAAGTAATAGGATGATAGACAAAAGACTTGAAAAAATATTTATAGGATTAAGAATAAGATATACAAATGGCCAAAACACATATGAAAATGTGTACAATGTTATTAGTCACTGGGGAAATGCAAATTCAAATGAAAATGCTAAATCATTTCACATTCACTAGAATGGCAAAAATTTAAAAGACTGGCAACATTAAAAGTTGGCAAGGATGCAGTCTATATTAGTTTCTATTACTGCTATAAGAAACTACCACACACATAGTGGTTTAAAATAACACAAGATTTTTTATCTTACAGTGCTGGAAGTCAATAGTTCTAAAATCAAGGTATTGGAAGGGTTTTATTTATTTATTTGTTTGTTTGTTTGTTTTTAAAGATTTTATTTATTTTTTTGACAGAGAGGATAGAGATCACAAGTAGGCAGAGAGGGAGGCAGAGAAAGAGGGGGAAGCAGGCTCCCTGCTGAGCAAGAGCCCGATGCAGGGCTCGAACTCAGGACTCTGAGATCATGACCTGAGGTGAAGGCAGAGACTTTAACCCACTGAGCCAACCAGCCACCTCGGTTGTATTTATTTTGAAAGCTTGAGACATATATTTCTTTGTCTTTCCCATATTCTAGAGGGTCCTTGTCTTCTTTGGTTCATGGCCTCTTTCTCCATTTTCAAACCAGCAATAGAATATTTCTCCTTTCTCTCTTTCTCTGTGTCTCTCTCGTCACCATCTCTGAATCCATCATATCTCCTTCTCTGACTCCCATCCTCCTGCCTCCCTCCTACAAGGACTCTGTTATTATACCTGATCTACTAGATAATCCAGGATAAGCTTCTATCTCAAGATCCTTAAATTAAGAGAGTAAAATCCTTTTGCCATGTAAGGTAACATATTTATAGCTTTGGGGATTAGGGAATCTTTGGGGGGCCATTATCTTGCCTACTGCACAGAGCAACTTGAAGTCTCAAAAACTCATGGTAGTAACATAAAATGGTACAACCTTATTGAAGAACAGGTTGGCAACTTCTTACAGTTAAACATAGTCAAACATATACAGCTAAACTTTCTGATTAGGAATTCCAGTCAGGCTATTTATCCAAATAAAAATAAAACATATGTCCATAAATAGGCTTACATAAGAATGTTCATAGCAGCCTTAATTTTAGCAGACAAAAACTGGAAGCAACTCAAAATCTCTATTAGTCACAATGAATAGATAAATACATTTTGGTATGTTTCTAAAATGGTAAATTATTAAGTAATAAAAATGAACTCATGATACATGAAACAATATGCATGGATCTTAAAAATATTACATTGAATCAAAGAAGCTGGACACAAGACTACACATTGTGTGATTCTGTTTACAAGAATCCAAGAACAGGGGTGCCTGGGTAGCTGACTGCCTACCAACTGCCAGTCAGTTGGTCTGCCTTTGGCTCAGGTCATGAATTCCAGGGTTCTGGGATGGAATTCTGCATCAGTCTCTCTGCTCGATTGGGAACCTGCTTCTCCTCCTGCCTGCCACTCCCCCCACTTGTGCTCTCACTCTCTGTCAAATAAATAAATAAAATCTTAAAAGAAAAAAAAAAGAAAGAATCCAAGAACAGGCAAAACAAACTGGTTTTAATGGAAATCAGAAAGTGAAAAGTTTTAAGTGGAAACTGAATAGAAAGGCATATGAGGGAACTCTTTAGGGTGATGAAAATCTTTTAAGTCTTGCCTAGATTCTTGGTTACATGGATATATAATTTGTTATAACTCATCAAAATGAACACATAGGATTTGAGCAATTTTTGAAAGAAAATGATAAGGCCATAAAGATGTTTTTAGAAGTAAATATGTTCAAAAATTCTTTTCTTGACAAAACTTCAAGACTCTCCTTTTTCTTCTATAGATCTTAATTCTGCCTAAAGGTAGTATAAATTTCATTATATTCCCTCTGTGTAAGGAAAACCACAATCACCATCATAAAACTTTATTAATTGTAAATACACATGTATGAATAGTCTATTTTCCTTTTTCTTGATTCCTTCTCTCCCTTTAATTTGATAAGTAACTATGAAAGCAAGCAATCTGACCCAACAGTAAAATAAGACATGTTTTTTCTCCATTGTAATATACTGCAGATAGCCCCATGGCTAAATATTTTTATTACAGTCAATTATAGCAATATTTCAGTTCTGATATAAAATTCCTTGCTTCTTTGATTGATCATTTTATGTTAAACAAAGATATGCTATAGACCTAGAATCAATCAATCTTTATTCCTATTCTCTGTATCTATTTAACTAGCTAGCTATCTTTCTATATATTTATATGGAAAGCATAGGGTATTTTGTGCCTGTATTTTTATATTTTCACTAAACTTTCTATTAATTTCTCTTAAAATAACCCTTTGCATATTCTACTTATTAATTAGAATTACTGATTCTGAATAAAGGAACACATTAATAAGAATTATACTAACTGTTCCCTAGATCTTTGTTGAAAACAATCAAATACTCAAAGGGATTTTGTTTCTTTTTTTCTTTTTTTTTTTTTAAGATTTTATTTATTTATTTGAGATAGAGACAGTGAGAGAGAGCATGAGAGGGGAGAAGGTCAGAGGGAGAAGCAGACTCCCCATGGAGCTGGGAGCCCGATGTGGGACTCGATCCCAGGACTCCGGGATCATGACCTGAGCCGAAGGCAGTTGCCCAACCAACTGAGTCACCCAGGTGCCCGGGATTTTGTTTCTTTTTAACCTACCATGTTCTTCTTACATTGAAATTCCATGGCATTTTGTTCACCAAGGCAGGCAGCTGACATATTCATGTTCATCATTTCAATAAAACCCCAAAGCAAACATTGCAGTTCTCCAAGAAGTCTTATTTTGAATACTGATAAAGGTAAAAGTGATGTGCAGGCTTTATGTGCAACCTGTTTAACTTAAAAACTGTCAAAGTAACAGTGGCTTTTACTTGTGCTTCACCAAGCTACTCTAGTTAATAGTGCCTTCATTGACTCTGAAACTGTCTTTCAAAGATGATTTTCTGTAGCATCTGTGTAAGTCCACAGAGCTGAATCGCTTTCTAAATTTTATATCCACTTGTTCCTGGGGATTTAATTAAGACTATCAAAAGTTGAGTAATAAAAGCAAAAAATGCTTTGAACATTTTCACTAAGGGAAAAGGTTTGCTTGATGCAGTCGCCCTCATTGTGAGTACAAGGAAGATCATTTAATTGATAATAAGATTGATCCCTAATAAAACGCAAGAAAGGATAGAAAAGGGAAGGTAAATGGGTAAGGAAATATCACTACTACTGGTGCCTCTTCCATCTTTCAGACTGAAGAAATGTGGTCTACCTTTTCCCGGGAGAGCTGCAAATGTTTTTCAGATGGCCCAAACTATTCTGTTTGCTAACCACCAGCATTGTGGCCATAGTGTCATTTTATTCACAAATGACATAATATTACTCAAATTATTTGCACTAATTTTGGTGATTTTATTAGAAACTTAGAAACTGCAAAGTTAAAGACAACTGGGTTTCAGATATTTTATACTTTTATAGTGGTCCAGAGACATAAAAATATGATGCATATTATCATATTGATGCCAAAAATACAGATCTTTAAAAATGTAATTTTGAGTCCAATTCAAGCTTTTATAGCAAACGGAATGTCTGTCATTGTTCCTAATATTATTATATATCATAGGAAAAATAATTAAAATGTACTGTTGCAGGAAAAAAGGTTTTCCTTTTTTCCTAAACCAAAGCATTTACCAACTTCTATGTGTCCCTCTAGTTTCCTCTAATCAGATGATGTTACTTTGGCTAACTATTTAAAGTGAATTAATAATAACTCAAATTTACCTGTGATTGAAAAGATTCAGCCTGCCTGAAAAAGCAATCTCTTGGGTTATGAAAAGTGTAGATATAACTGATCCAGCTCAAGAATTAATTACCATTCAAGGGTAGATTTCCCAGATGGTACTAGTGAGGCCAAAATCCTGGTTTTCAATCTATACAGGTTTTGTTGTTTGCCTTAAGATTCTGTACTGTGAATTTAAATTACCTCATTCTTAAGAGCCCATTCATCAAAGACATTGTCCATGCCATTATCAAGATATTTCCCACACTGGGCATCTTTTTAATGAGGGCCTTAACTGTCAGAGAAACAGAAAAGGAAAATCTGGATAGATCAGTGAAACCCTCCACCATTAATAGAAAAAAGATAACACAGACTGCTCTCTAGGCTGGGTCCAAATAGCATGTTCCACAAAGGGCATTGCATGCTTAACAATAAATAGTATAAGGCATCATTATCCCTTAACTACAAAATTGAAACAGTCTTTTCTCTGGCCTACATAGCTATAGCTTTTCACCCTTCAAAATTATCATCTTCCCCACAACTTATGCTCACTCTAATAAACAAATATAAGAGTGTAACTGCCTTAGATAATAATAATAATAATAATAATAATAATAATCCCTCTGTATCACTGAATGCTAGGAATCTCTACTCCTTTGCTTACAAACATAAGGACCATTTTAATCTGACATTGTATTTCCTCCTTATCAATATTTAATAAGTAGGTGTTCTATCACTGACAACTCTAAAATACCCTTTTTTTTTTAAGATTTATTTATTTATTTATTTATTTAACAGAGAGAGAACACAAGCAGGCAGAGAGACAGGCAGAGGCAGAGAGAGGAGAAGGTTCCCTGCCGAGCAAGGGACTCGATGCGGGACTCGATCCCAGGACGCTGGGACCATGACCTGAACTGAAGGCAGCTGCTTAACCAACTGAGCCACCCAGGCGTCCCTAAAATACTCTTTCATAAGCATGGTGTATTAATATGCTTCTTAGGGCTACTCTAGCAAATTACCACCAACTAGGTTGCTTAAAACAACAGATTTATTCTCTCAAAATTTGGAGGCTCAAAGTCTGAAATCTAGATGTCAGCAGAGTTGGTTTCTTCTTGGGGCAATATGTGGGAATCTGTTTAATGTCTCTCTTAGCTTCTGGTGTGTGCTGGCAAGCTCTGATGTTTTCTGGCTTGCAGAAGCAATCTCTACCTCTGCCATCACATGACCATCTCCTTTCTGTGTGTGTGTCTTTACATGGTGTTGTTTGTGTGTTCTTTCTGTCTCTGTGTCTCTCTCCCTTTCATAGATCATATTCTAGGTACTTGGAATTAGGTGTCAATATATTTGAGAGTGAGGTGGACACAATTCGACCCACATCAACAGGATATACATTTATGACTCCGTGATATTTTCATTACTCTTTCTATCATGTCTTGCCCCTATCCCTACTTGGAAAGGCTTCTTCTAATTTTAAAACATAAGTTCATATGTCCATTCCCTCCACAGATGTCCATATCCTTCTTGAGGAAGACTTGCTCTTTACTCATGGTAATTTTCACGTAAGTCTTAGGACAAGGGTTACAGCACCTTGTCTAGTACATGGCATGTCCTAAATAAATGGTTTTTAAGTGAATAAGTGGTACTTAAGTTTTATTATATTTATAATAATCTGTTAAGGTAGAAATCTTTGAGCATATGAAACTATGTACCATATATAAACTCATGCTAGTTCTTGTTACTATTTATCCATTTGAATTGAATAGTTTAAAAAAATGAACACTCAATCATTTAGCTGGAAATTAAATATTTGTGAATCACTTAGTCTATTCATCTCTTTTCTAGAAATAGATCAAAATCATCTCTCACAAATAAAAACACATGATTTCTAGGATCTCTCCCTTTCCCCATCTTTTTCAGTTCAATATATTTGTCTGAAGATACACAATGAACATAATGTTCATTGCAACAGAACATAAACTTGAAAATGCAAAATATTTTACAAGTACCTGTAATATATGACAAACAGTATGATTACTATTAAACATACAAAATTATTAGAAGGGTATCAACAACAAAATATTATTTGGAAGCCATTATGATCATTTTCTGGGTGTATAATCCACAGACCAAATCCATTATAAACAGGCCATTAGATAATTAGCAATTTACAAGGGATGATGAGAAGGTCCTAGTCAATGATTCTGTGAAAAATGTAAGTTCCACCAAACTTACGTTTACAGAAATACCTTCTCTGACTGGTCTACATGTTGCCATAAAATCAACTGGTTCCACCTACATCCTGTGGAAAGTGTGAAGCATTAAATAACCAATTGTAATGTTTGTTATTTTTTTTAAATTGTTACATTGCATATAAAAACAGGTAGTAATATTTCTGACATTAGTCTAATTTGCAAGAATTCTGCTCCCAGTATCTTAGCTAGTTTTTTAAAAAAAAATGTAGACAATAGAGGCGCCTGGGTGGCACAGACCTAAGCATCCTTTCAGCTCAGGTCATAATCTCAGGACTGTGAGACTAACCTGCCTTGGCCTCCGGGCTTGGTAGGGAGTCTGCTTTTCTCCCACTCCCTCTGCCCCTTCCCCTACAGACACTCTCTCTCTCTAAAATTAATTAATTAATTTTAAAAAAAGGTAGGCAAGCACTGGCCATGTTTTAGGTCTATCAGTATAGTACATACTAATAAATATAGATACATTATACTATAATAGTATAAACTATGACATTATGTAATTATACTATAGTTACATGAATATTCCAAGTGTTACTTTGGTGGCTATACTTGCCACAAATATAGTTTTATATTTACATTGCAACTGAAGATTCAAGGAACAGATTTCTCCAAACTTACCAATTATAATCTAAGTAGTTTCCTCTCTTTTAAATTAATAGCACTATACATGCACACATACATACGGTATGTGTATTCTATATGTAAATGAATATATATATGTGTGGGGGGTGTCTGTATGTGTGCATTTTTTTCCTGAAAATATATCTATTTCTTGTAAAACCTATTGTTGACAATTTCATTGTCTTAAAAGAGCATAAAACTTTACTTGCTATTTAAGGTCTAGGCTCCACAATTCACTTTCTCTTATCATCTCCTATTCTCAGAATTGCACTCTATGCTTTAAACAAAAGTAATCTTTATTCCCATCTCCTTCACTTTGCATTCAAATCCACCAAAGTTTAACTGTTCCTCAATGGAACAGTGGAATGTTGGAAAAGTGCCAATGTTCCCTCCCCCCCTTAAATTATTAGTCATCGTAATTAGGATCATTTTTTTCCCGTTAAGTGTTCTCAATGCTTTAATCTCAGTGCATATAGAACAGTGTCTGCCTTACATTGTATTAATTATCATAACAGACACATCTCGGCTTTGAAATTATAAACTTCAGGATAGCAATTTTCCTACTCATCTTTATGCTCCATATGGTAGCATATATCTGGTCCAGAATGGATGTTGGATATTCAAAAATATTTATTGGCTTGAACTGGATAGAAGTATTTAATGCAAATTCTGAAGTCAGCACTTATTAGTAAGAAGCTATGCCACAGAGAATCTGCCTTGAGTTAATCAGATATAATTTTATACATATACTAATATTGAAAACAAAAATTACAATTAGAAATTAAAACAGTATTTAATAAAGTCTGATAAAATATCATATGTATCTTTCCCTAATTGACCTGACAGGACAAAAATCAATATTTTATATTCTGGATTCTAAATTTTTTTTTTATTGTCCTAACAGACAAATTTAGGCTCATATGGGCCATGGTACTGGGGAAGTTTCACAGAGTAAGAAGAAAGCAACACCAAGTCTCAGATGCTAGATTTTCACAGAAATATTATGTCTTAGATTATACCTCTACTTACTCACCTACTACTCCCTTAATTATTAAATACTAAATCCAGAGACCTCAAAAAGGTATTTTGGATGTATTTTTATTTTAGCAAGACGAACAACAAAAAATAGACCACAGCTTCAGGATTTAACAAAGGCCTAAAATCTGTGATAAATCTACAGAAAACAGAGTTAGTCCTTAGTTCTCGTTCATGGCAGAATTAACCATTCTACAATCCATACTATTTTTTAAATCAAAACAGATGATAATATTAATGAGGAATCCAAAGAGAGCAACAAATCTGAAAAAAATACTTCCTCTTCATTTAGCAGAAATAATAGATGTTTTACTAAGCTCGTGTTAACACATTAGAGATACTTAGGTAATTAAGTACCTAAAGCCTCTGGAAAAAACAAAATCATCCAGGAACTTGGCCAACATGTAAGTAAAAGAAAGGTATTAATATCTATAATGACAATTCACTAGTAGTCAATCAAACAAAATTGAATAACTGAAGCTATGCAAAGAAAGTATTCAGCTATATGTTTTTCTTTACATGCAGATTTTTTGAATGGCTAGTAATACTGTTCCTTATTTGAGGAAGTTCGGCACAATTTGTTAAGTTGCTGGCATTTCCGTTATTTCCCTACATATCAAGTCACATGTTAAGTATTTTCAAGAGATGAATTACAGGTAAATTGAATGATGACATCAATTAAAATCAATCTAATTTAAGTAATGTTTAAGCGTAGTGTTCATTGAGTGCATAATATAAAGACATGCACATTTATTTACAGCAGAATTTTTTTTAAGTTTTTACTTATATTTCAATTTGTTAACATACAGTGTATTATTAGTTGCAGGTGTACAATATAATGATTCACCACTTCTGTACAACACCCAGTGCTCATCACAGCAAGTGTACTTCTTAATCCCCATCACCTATTTTACCCCTCCCCTACTCACCACCCTTCAGGGAACCATCAGTTTGTTCACTACAATTAAAGAGTCTGTTTATTGGTTTGTCCTTCTCGTTCTTTTTTTTCCCCCTTTACTCATTTGTTTTGTTTCTTAAAGTCCAATATGAGTGAAATCATATAGTATTTATCTTTTTCCGACTGACTTATTTCATTTAGCATTATACTCTCTAGCTCTTTCCATGTCTTTGCAAATGTAAAGCAGAAAATTTTAATGATACTGACACTCATTCACTTCAGTGACCTTGGCTCTGAGTTGGACAAACACAGTTTTTTTTTCGTAGAGGAACACAGAAAACCAGAAACACTTTTCACTTTTAAAAGGTAAATTATACCACTGACTGACTGCTCTTTTGAGGAACTTACTCATGTTGAAAAGATGGGATTATTGAGTCTCTCAGTACCATAATGTTAAACCGTAGTAACATTTAGTTTATTAGACATTAATTATTTTTTCTTAAATGGCCTGAATGTCACAAGTTTGCTTTTTATCATTTATTATTACTATAATCTTTTAACATACATAAAATAAAACTCATTTTCTGATGGTATCCAGATGCACATATGTAGATTCTTATAATCAGCACCAATAAGAAGATAAAGAACAATTCCAACACTCCACGGATTTGCAGATGCTAACCCTCCCTAAAGTTCACATACTAAGGATACAGATACTAAGGATACTAAGTTCAGATACTCAAGTTCAGATACTAAGCATACTAAGGTCAGATACTCCCTCCAAACCCAATTACAGGTAACAATCTTTTTTCTGTTCTTTTTTTTTTTAAAGATTTTATTTATTTGACAGAGAGAGAGAGAGAGATCACAAGGAGGCAGAGAGGCAGGCTGAGAGAGAGGGGGAAGCAGGTCACCTGCTGAGCAGAGAGCCTGATGCGGGGTTCGATCCCAGGACCCCAAGATCATGACCTGAGCTGAAGGCAGAGGCTTTAACCCACTGAGCCACCCAGGTGCCCCTGTTTTCTGTTCTTAATAATTTTACCTTTGTCGTGTTGTCTATGTCTACACAGAAAACTGCTAAGTATTGGAATTACATTAAAACTAAAAACAAATTTGGAGAAAATTGCATCTTATATACTGAGTCTTCCAATGCAAAAATATGGTCTATCTCTCCAGCAGTTTAGTTTCCTTTGAATTCTTTCATCATTTTGTTACTTTTGTTGTATAGATCTTATACATAATTTGTTATATTTACATTTAGAGATTTCATTTTTGAGTGACCATGATAAATGATATCTTTTAAAATTTTGGTTTTTAATTTTTCATTGTCAATATATAGAAAAAACATTTTTCTATCTTAACCTTGCATCCAGCAAACATGATAAATTAGCTCTAAGAATGTTTTGTAGGTTCCTTGAGATTTTCTACATAGATACATCCTATCACTAAGGATATTTTTATTTCTTGCTTTTGAAATTCTATGTCATTTATATATTTTCCTTGCCTTACTACACTTGCTAGAACTCAAAGCAGTATGATATTGGAAAAAAAGTAGTAGGAGTGCATATCCTTCACTCGTTCTAATAGGGTTAGGTCATTCAGTATTTGCCCAATAAGTATGATGTTAGGATTTTTTTAATAGATTATTTTTCAGACTGAGAATATTGTCTTCTATTCTTGGTTTGCTGAGTTTTTTTAATCATGAATGATGCTGATTTCGTCTAATGCATTTTCTTCACTTATTGATATAATTATATTTTATTTTTTCTTTTTCTTATTTAGTCTGCTAATGCAATGGATTACATTGATTTTTAAAAGTTGAGTCAGCTTTGCTTGCCCCAGAATGTGGCCTATTTGGTGAGCATGGCATATGTGATTAAAAAGTGTATATATTGCTTGGTGGAGGGTTCTATAAATATCAATTAGGCCAAGTTGATTGATAGTGTTTAGATGTCTATGTTTTTGCTGATTTTTCCATTTGTTTGTTCTATCAATTGTGAGAAGAAATGGCTGTAGTTCCCAAGAATAATTGTGTATTTATATATTTCTCCTTTTAGTTCTATCAGTTTTTGCATCGTGAACTTGAAAGCTCTATTGTTAGATGAGTACACATTTAATTACTATAGAAAAAAAATTAAAAAAGAAGAAACAAACTGGAGGATTCACACTAAATTATTTCAAGACTGACGAGCAAAAGTGCAGTCAAGTATGTTGGTGGTACTGAGAGACCTAAGGAATAGGCCCATTTTTTTATGAACAGTTTGACAAAGATACAAAGAAAAATCAGTGGAGGAAGGACAGTCACCAAAATTTCGTGCTGAAACAATTGGTTCATGCAAATGCAAAAAAAAAAAAAAAAAAGGAAAAAGGAATGGAGGAAGGGAGGAAAGAAGAAGAGAAGAAAAAGAAAGGAAATTGCTCTATACCTCACATTATATACCAAAATTAAGTCAAATAGATTGTACTTAAACGTAAAGGCAAAAATTATATAACTTCTAAGAGAAAACTTAAAAAAATTTTGTGACCTCATGTCTGGCAAATAATTTTTTAACATTGCGAGAAGAATGATTTATAAAAGAAAATGTTCTTTGTCTTTATTAAAATTTAAACTTTCATTATTTATTTTTAAATATTATTTATTTATTTATTTACTTACTTACTTACTTTAAGAGAGAGAGAGAGAGAGCACATGAAGGGGGGTAATGGGAATGATAGAGGGAGAGAATCTCAAGCCGATGCCCTGCTAAGTGCAGAGATTGGCGTGGCTCAATCTCACAACCCTGAGATCATGAACTGAGCTGAAATCAAGAGTGAGCTGCCCAACCAAATGAGCCATCCAAGTACCCCTTAACTTTCATCTTTTATTTTATTATTTTTTTAAAATTTTATTTATTTGACAGAGAGAGTGGGCACACGTGCACACACACATGCAGGGAGAGATGCCGGCAGAGGGAGAGGGAGAAAGCTCCCCACTGAGCAGGGAGCCCAACCTGAGTCTCATCCCAGGACGCTAGGATAGTGACCTGAGTCGAAGTCCACAAAACAAACCAATGTGGAGAATTATTATTATATACTAAATATATATGTATATCAATAGAGAGATACATACACTGTTGTTGTTTTTTTTCACTGTTTATCATATATTACTCATAGTGACCTGAGTCGAAGGCATATGCTTAACCGACTGAGCCACCCAGGCACCCAACTTTCATCTTGTTTCATCTTTTTTCATCAAAAAAGGTAAGTCACAAAAGAAAATTGTATTTGAAAATTCACAGCTGATAAAAGACTTCTTTCTATCGGTCATATTCAAAGAATTTTTAAAAATAATAAAAATATAAATAACCCAATTAAAAATGGGCAAAATATTGCCCATTGAGAAATGAATTGTTGAGGAGTTTGAGAAACAGAAAACAGAAAAACCTGTTTTGATTTTTATTTGGAAGTTCTGGGGAAGCACTTGGCAGATCTAAGGAGAAGTTAAATGAGTAGAGATGTGCTGAGTAATGGTTTCTCTGCTTGAAGCATGTAGAATAGAACATTCCATAGATTAGAGGGCATGTCTGTTATAATTTTCCCGTGGTGCTGTTGCTAAGGAAACATCATAACTGATACCACTTTATTTTTCTGTTCTCAAAGACACAAAGCTGTATTCATCAAGGAATGGATCTATCAACTATCTATTTTAGTTTGTACCATTTGCAATTTAGCAAATAAGGAAGGAACATTATTTATTTTTATTATTTATACTTTTAATTACTATATGAAATTTAAAATGTAACACTATAGTGTATTATTATTACAATTACCCCCACTAACCTAGAAATACAACCATCTAATAGACATTTTAAGAATTCAGGTCATGATGGGAAGTAACATGAATAATTGGAAAAGTTATGGGCAATGGAGAAAAATGAGAGGTTAAATAAGAGCTCTGTTTTATGCTTTTAGTTGATCTCATGCAACTACATGTAGCTTATTTGTATAATCTGCTAAATAAACTAATAATAATAATGTTAATAAATTTCTATCCAAAGGGTTTGTCTCATTTTATCCACAAAACAAACCAATGTGGAGAATTATTATTATATACTAAATATATATGTATATCAATAGAGAGATACATACACTGTTGTTGTTTTTTTTCACTGTTTATCATATATTACTCATTATATGTCAATTCTTCTCCCATTTCTTACTCCTCTTTGCTAACCAGGACAAGTGACACAGTTTAATCCTATTATGTATTCTCAAAAATCAATATTTGACTCAGTTAAATGCAAAAAAGGAACTTGTAATTGAAGTCTACATACTACATTCCATATTTTTAGGAATTAAATCTTATATCTTGATTTTAATACATTAATTTACAGTATAACTTAGGTATACTTAGGTATACTATAGATATCTACAAATAGTATATCCAATAAGTGGTAAATATTTAAAATACATGAAGAGTTTATACAACTCAACACCAAAAAAACCTCCAAATAATCCAATTAAAAAATGGGCAGACTTTATTTTCCAAAGAAGACATCCAGATCACTAACAGACACATGAAAAGATGTTCAACATCATTAATCATCAAGGAAATACATATCCAAATCACAGTGAGATATGACTTTACATTTGTCAAAATGGATGGTATGAAAAAGACAAGAAATACCATGTGTTGGCAAAAATGTAGAGAATAAGGAACCCTCCTGCACTACTGATAGAAATGTAGTTGGTGCAGCCACTATGGAAAACTATATAGAGGTTCCTCAAAAAATAAAAATAGAAATACCATATAATCCAGTAATTCCACTGCTGGGTATTTACCCAAAGAAAACAAAAACACTGATTTAAAAAGATACATGCACCCCTATGTTTACCGCAACATTATTTATAATAGCCAATATATGGAAGCAACCTAAATGTCTATTGATAGATGAATGGATAAAGAAGGTGTGGTATATATACAATTGAATATTTCTCAGTCATTAAAAAAAAAAAGAATATGATCTTGCCATTTGCTTCAACATGTATGGACCTAGAAGATATTATTCTAAGTGAAATAAGCCAGAGAAAGATAAATACCATATGATTTCACTTACATGTACAATCTAAAACAAAACAAAACAAAACAAATGAACAACAACAACAAAAAAAAAACAGAAACAAACCCATAAATACAGAGAAGGGACTCCCTGGGCAAAATGGGTGAAGAAGAGTGGGAGATACAGCTTCCTGTTATGGAATGAGTCATTCATAGGGATGGATGAAAGGCATGGTATAAGGAATATGGTCAATGGTATTGTAATAGAACTTGTATGCTGACAGATGGTAGCTATACTTATGGTGAGCACAGCATAACACACAGAGTTATCAAATCACTAACCGTTCACTTGAAATCCATGTAACAATGTGTATCAACTATACTCCAATTTAAAAAAGTAATATATAAAAGTAAAAAATAACTAGGTAGATGTTTCCTTTAAATGGAAACTAAACAAAATCTGTACCTGCTAGGGTTTGGGAAACTAACAATCCAGAGATTTTGGTGCTAATATCTCTGATGCCATATCCAAATTTTGGCCCTAAATAATGATTTCAGCAATCTCTTTATCAGCTGTCTCATCTGTACAATGAGAATACTGGCTATGTTGCAAAGTTACTGGAATTAGCTTTTCAGCTTACAATTTTCCTTGTCCTACTATTTTTATAAATTTCCTTCAGGAAAACACTCACTTCCTATTCTTAATATGTCTGTACTGTATGTGTAGCTGGACTCAAAACTTTGGCCCAGGCAATCTGAGCATGATCACATGTCCCTAGTGACAAGTTTAAGGATGAGCATGTGGCCCTCAGAGGAAACAAGATAAATAATAGAAACTTTTTCCAAAACTCTTGAAAATGAGATTTAAAATCTATAACACTAAGCTGGATAGACTATGGGTAGCCATCTCTCATCACTTGGAATGTTGAAATTGAGACAACATAGAGGAAAACAGAACTCAGACACAATAAAAACCAGTCATGATGACATTTTTAAGCCCTCAAAGACAGCCATGCCTAAAGATATTTTACCTATGTATTGTGAAGTTAAATGAGAATATATATGTATATTTTTTCCTTAGGTTAATGTAGTATAATATTATGGAAGTATGTATATGTGCATATTTATCACTCATAGCCAAAAGTCCAGATTTACAGATTTGCACCAATCATCTAAGATCTTTCCCACTCTAAAATTCTGTATATTTTCTAAAATTTTCAATAAAATCCATCAATTAATAACTACATGCTTATATGTATTAAATGAAAAGATGGAATATGTGGCTTTAAACGGCTAAGTTACCTAATGTATTTAAAAACTTGTACAGAGAAAGAATAGCTTCCCTTTGCAAACTTGACAATTAAAAAAGTAGGCTACACATCTCACCAAGGAAGATATGCAGAAGGTATATATGCATATGAAAATATGTTCCACATTATATGTCATCAGGGAAATGCAAATTAAAACAACAATGGGATATCACTAGACACCTATCAAAATGGCCAAAATCCAGAACACTGACAACACCAAATGCTAGTGAGGATTTCAAACAACAGGAATTCTCATTTATTGCTAGTGAGACTATGAAATGATAGTTACTTCAGAAGACAGTCTGACAGTTCCTTATAAAACATACTCTTACTATACAACCCAGCAATCATGATCCTTGATATCTGCCCAAAGTTGTTAAAAATTTATGTCCACACACACACAAAATCTGTACACCATATTTTGTGGCAGATTTTTTCATAATTGTCCAAACTTGAAAGCAACCAAAATGTTCTTCAGTAGGTGAATGGATAAACTGCGGCACATCCAGACAATGATTTTTCAGCACTGAATATTTTTCAGCACTGAAAATAAATAAACTATCATGTCATGAAAAGACATGAAGAACCTTTAAATTCATATTACTAAGTGCAAGAAGCAAATTTAAAAGGCTACATACCGTATTATTCCAACTATATGACATTCCAGTAAAAGCAAAATTATGGAAGTGGGGTGAGAAGGGGAGGAATTGGGGTGGGGAGGAAGATGAATAGGGAAAACACAGAGGATTTTAGGGCAGTGAAAATATTCTGCATGATATTATAATGATAGATATATGCCATTATAAATTTGTTCAACTACATTAAATGTAAAACACCAACAAAAAATCCTAATGTTTGGGTGACTATGATGTGTCAATGTAGGTTCAATTTTAGTAAAAAATGTACCATTTTGGTGAGTGATGTTGATAAGGAGGAAGAATGTGTGTGCAGGGGCAAGAAATAACATAGGAAATTTCTGTATTTTCCACAATGTTATTGTTAATCTAAAACCGTTTTAAAAAAAAAAAGTTTTCATTTAAAAAAATAACACAAAACATGTTCCCTTTAATTTATACTATTATTGTTTTTCAAAATGCTAATCCTACACAATGACTGCAAAATTTGAATCCCCAATATTATCTGAATTTACTAAGTCTTTCATCACTGCTGGGAAACAATGACTATATGTGTTAAACCTATGACTTAAACCAGTAATCTGCTAAGACATAATTGTGGACTCTTTAATCTTTAAGGATCAGAAAGTGTGTCTACTACCAGATTTTATGTCAACTTTTACTCTCCCTCTATCCATGTTTTGGAGACATGTTGGAAGATTTGGCAGGGGTGGGGTGGTGGTCAAAGCCAGGATTTCTCACAAAAGCCCATTCTGAAAATACAACAATTATTTCTTCTGGAAAATTTAAGAACGAGGAAATGAAATAATATGGTATATCTTCTACTCTCAATAAGCCTTTGACATATTTTATCTCTATCTCCCTAGGGAGTGGGGTAGGAACTAAGAGTAATGGATCATGTTTGCATCTGTACATACATACATGCACAGTTGTTATGTCATATCCCCAAATAGATATTTGTGCTGAATTACTTAATTCTGTCATCTAGCTGGGTCGATTTGTTGTCTAATCTTAAATTCATTTCCTTAGACAATGTTTAAATTATACTCTTATAAAGCCTGATTGATTACAATGCTAAACTCACACAATGGGCTTAATAAATAAATACTCAACTGAATAAATACCGACCTATGTAGCCCCATTGATGGGATAGTGACCTACATTATGCAGTTCATTAAGACAGTGGCATGAGTAATCCTTCAATGATACAGGGGCCAGCAAACCATGGCCACATCAAGCCAAATTCAGATCTTGCTTGTTTTCATAAATACGGATTTATTAGAATAGCCAGACATTTACACTCATTTGTTTATGTCTATGGTTGTTTTTACTCTATAACCCTCAAGTTGAATAGTTGTAATAAAGACCATATAGTCCACAGAGTTGAAAATACTTACTGTCTGGCCTATTACAGAAAAAAAAAAAATATTGCTATCCCTGCCTCCATAAATTTATTTTTCATATTGTCTATCATAATGAAAATATAACTTCAGTCTTTATCCATATAAGCCTAATCTTTAAAAGATCAGGACATAAGGACTAAGATTTAAGTGGTGGAGTAAATTACACAAATGTCATTAAGTATCTAAGAATAGCATGAATTGTATTCATGTTGTTTTCTATAATCAGATAAAACTCTAACATACTTTTAGTTAAGGTAGATACTGAATATAACCAAAGTTATCGACATTTTTAAAAAAGTAGGAAATTCTACATTTTTATTTTTTTACCTTAAAATCATAAAGTATTAATATCTAGTGGATGGTACAGGATTTATTTTTAATTTAAGCATCTGTTTTGCCTAAGCATTAAAGTAACGATACCATGTTTAAAATACAAGTAGCAATGGGATGAGCCACGTATATTTAATGAATTCTTTGTGGCTGGAGATATTCAAGCCCAGTTAGATGTAGAATGGCTATTACTGAAACCATGCTCCATAGGGTTAATGAGGTTGAAATGAGAAGAAAGTTTAAAGCTTATTTTTCAGAGAATTGTTTCCCCCTAATCAGCTATTGTGTCTCTTCAGACCTCACTAACAAATCCACTCATCTCTTCTGCAGAAGCCTAGACTCAAGGGTTAACTGAAAGCTTGTAGCCTGTGAACAAGGCCTGACATTCCTTATCCAAGACAACTATAAGGAGCCCAAGACCCCATCCAGTTTGTACCAACTCTTAGGGTATACCCATAGCCCCTTCTTCTTGTCCTAAGATTACCTCCTGACATCAGGGGCTAAATTTTGTCTCGTTCTGGGGTTAAGTCTCCACCCCAAAATGAACATGGGATGTATGGTACATAATATGTTTGTACAATGTGCATGCTCCCATCTTTCTTCATGAATAAATTCCCCTGCCCTTTGTATCAATATGTATGTGATCTTAATCCCTATGATTATAAAAAACTTGTTCTCTCCCCTTTTGGGTAGGTGGATTGGAGACTTGTCCTCCCTTCTCTACCTTTGGCTGCCTTCTTAGTAAACCCTTTCCTTGCTGCAAGCCTGATGTCTCAGTGATTGGCTTTGCTGCATATCAGGCAAGCAGACTTGAGTTCATTTACATTATGAGGAGATTCAACACACTACAAGCATTCTGTAGACTACTTTCAGTTGGGATTTGGTGGTGCTTTGGTGAAATAAATAGGACTGAAGAGCCTTCACTTAAAATCTTGTGTTTGTGCCTATGTTTGGGTGTGTGTGTACATGCGTGCATATTTGAAAATGCGTACATTTGAATATGTTCTAGAGACTTCCTTTTTAAACCTTTTTAAACCAAACTACTCTTCTATACTATGGGAAATATAAAGTGTCATAAGATATGGATCCTGCCCTCAAGGACCCTAGATTTGGTTTCAAGAGTTGGGAGGAGACTGGGGTGCCTGGATGGCTCGGTGAGTTAAGCACCTGCCTTTGGCTCAGGTCATAATCCCAGGGTCCTGGGATTCAGTCCAGCATCAAGTTCCTTGCTCAGCAGGAATCCCGCTTCTCCCTTTGTCTGCTGCTCTGCCTGCTTGTGCTCTCTCTCTCTCCCTCTCTCTCTCTTTCCCTCTCTGACAAATAAATAAATAAAATCTTAAAAAAAAAAGATTTGTGAGGAGGGAGAGATTGTTAATGTTAACTGATATATTTAAAAAGTTAGGCATGAAGGCAACAAAATCTGAACTGCTTAGAAGAATTAAGATTTACACAGAAAGAAATGGCATGGGGGAAAAAAGTACAGAACGTTTTTAGAAGAAAACAATTCAACTACTTCGGCAGAAATCAAAAGAAGTGAACATCACCCATATGGGACATCTGGAAACCTACCATGTAGTAATAACCAGTATTCATATTTTGGTATATGAGCTTCTGGTCTTTTTATGTATCTGTACATTTCCATAAAATCAGGGCATATTGAACATACAATTATATAACTTGTTTTTTCCATTTAGCAAAATAAAATGACCATTTTCCCTATTAGTAGATATTTTTTTAGCTTCATACTGTTCTAATACAGTTGAATCACCAGTTTTTGCCATTTCCATTTTGATGGTGAAAGAGGAGCACGACTTAAACAAATTCATATTGTCAGTAGATGAATCTGATATTTGAAATTTAGACTGTTATTGACAAACTTTGCACTGACAAAGGACAAGTGGCAATGTTTTTTTTGAGATATTGATACTGCCTTATAAATTTATATAGTGGGTTTGATTAAAGAAACCAAGGAAGAGGATCTAGAGACAGTGCTTTGTTTTATATTTGAATAGTTATTTACATGCATTAAGTCTTCTTAATGAGGCTTTTTGTTATAAGGCTTTGACAGAAATTGTTTTTTTACTGATGTGTGTTGGAAGAGATGGAAGAGTCCATTATTATCTATGCTTTCTCTGACTGTTTGTGGATACTGTGGGGATAGTACACTTTTGTATTTCCTTACACCATTAATATTATTTTTGTTTGAAGAGAAGGAAGATGAGTTTTATGCCTGTAACTTTGTCCAAGCTTTTCTCCTAAGTGCCATTACTGGCTTACCAGCTTTACTTTCTCTTTTGTACTTTTCTGCAAAGATTTCATGTCCTGTGTATTGGGAGAATAATATCTCTGGAAAGGGTGTTTTATCTCTATTTTGTATATAGAAATAAAAGAGGGGTTCTGTATTGCTTAAAATATATATCATTAACTTAATGGAGAATTGATACAAATAGAAGAGGTGATCAAGATAAATGTACCTTGTAAAGAACATGGTTGCCCTCAAAAGAAGAAAATTCAGTTTTTAAAAAAACACATTTTTTATTGAGTCTATCTCTGTATCACTTTTGTGTTCTTTAATCTCTTTTCCCTTCTTTTTTTATCACTTGGATTTTGAAAACTTAATTCTCTGTTCTATACTTCGAGCAGTAAAAAGTATATCCAGAATGAGAAAACTTCTTAAATTTTGGTTTTTATTAGAGCAAAGATCATTGAAGGGAACAAGAGAGAAACAAACCCTATAAGATTGATGGAAAGAGAAAGAGAATGAGAAGTTGAAGAAACAGAGGTGCTAATAATGAGGATTTGTTTGGTCCCAAACTACAGAGCATTCTACCAGGCAAGCACAAATATCTCATCCTCTTGTGCTAAGTCAAAGAAGCTCCTCTTAATCCTACTATTGTTCTTGGCAGTTATAAATATAATTTTCTATCAATAAATGAGGAAACTATTAAATTATAAGTGAAATGTCTGATCAATTTTCTGGAACTCAAAAAGATGCTCCTGACACATGACTTCTGAAAAAATTAATAATATGCGATCTTAATTTGTTTTCTGGTATAACTTGTCATATACAAGATGATTTGATTTAAAGTCAGTTTAAAAAAAAAAAGTAGTAGGTTGGCAATTATCTAGATAAATTTCACAAGATAGTAATGTCCTAAATCAATGTTTACTAAGAATCACCATGCTTATGTTTGGTGAATTATATTAGATAGTAAAGCCATCCTCGAAGACATTCTCTTACAATTTTAACATTTTGGTTCAGTGTGAGTACTACTTAAAATAAATCAGTGACAGTCAATATGAATTATTTAATGAATTAGCCTATCTACTTGTTAACAGGTTGTTATTTCTTTCCTAAGCACACAAGATGGATTCTGAAAAGTACTCCTCTTTGTGTGGGTCTCCTGTGCTCTGTTCTAGCCACAGTGCTATGTCCGTGCCTATGCAAGAGCAGAAGGATAATTCAGACCAGATACTAAGGACTTAATGCTTAAATTATGTGATTATTTAACATAATGTTTTGGTAAATAGATTTGATTTCTTATTAAGCACATAAATCACAATTAAGAGGCTAGTGCTAGAAGAGATATTGTAGCTTTGGGGTTTAGCGACTTAGATTCAGATTTTAAACCTATGTTTGTTGATGAAGAGTTCTATTATATTGGGTAAGTCACTAACCTCTTCAACACTTCATGACTCACTTATAAAATGGAAAAAATAATATCTAATGTATATAGTTGTTGTTAGGAGGAAATAAGATAATACCATTAAGCAACTTATACTATAATAGTTCAATGCATTAAAAGTTTCAAAATCCTCTCCTAAAAGCTCCTCGAGGCCAGAGATTTTATCACACTCCTTTAGCAGCTTCTCTGTATGATATCATACAGATTATGGACAAGTAGGCTAATTTCTCTGTATGAATGCAAAAATAATTGGGAAGATAAAGATTTAGTCACTTCAGGTTCTATTCATTTTCAAATCCTTAGTTTTATTTTACATCTTTTTAGATTTTATTTATTTGAGGCCTCACAGCTGTTATCTTAGATAGTACTGCAAAAACTTTTAAAAACATCATTAAATTTAGAAACAGCTACAAATAGCACTTTGCCAAAACTCCTTTCTCCCTTTCTCCCCTCCTCCCTCCCTCCCTCCCTCCTTTCCTTCCTTCCTTCCTTCTTTTCTTCTCCTCATAAAAATGTGTATATACATATGGAGAGTGTTTCTTTTTCTTAATCTTTTTCTGATATAAAGTATCTTCAATTAAGCAGAAAAATATATATGATTTTGATCTATCACTTCTAAGTATCTGAGAAATTGCAGGATATGGCGCTTATACTTAAGTCATACTTGAGATTTTCACACAAAAAATATAAATCCATATATATTATTACTAATAAATCATAAATTAAAGTAAAATCTGATCTGGTGAGTAGTAATCCTATGTGTCAAATATGATATTTAAAAGCTAAATAGACTAATGAAAGAGTTGATCTCCATATGCTTGTTAATTTGTTTTCTCTTGTATTACAGAATCCTGGAGCAGCTTTTAAAACATATCTTGTCTAATACTCATGTCTTATATTGTGATTAGCTAGTCAAATTACCTGTGCTTTAGTAAGCACGAACGTTTGGTCAGCACTGAAAGAAATCCTGGTGTAAATTTTAAATCTTGGGAAAACTATGTCAAAAAAATTAAGATTGTTATTTTTTTAAAGATTTTATTGTTATTTATTTGACAAGAGAGAGAGATCACAAGTAGGCAGAGAGGCAGGCAGAAAGAGAGGAGGAAGCAGGCTCCTTGCTGAGCAGAGAGCCCAATGCAGGGCTTGATCCCAGGACCCTGAGATTATGACCCGAGCCGAAGGTAGAGGCTTTAACCCACTGAGCCACCTAGGCACTCCTAGATTGTTATTTTTAATATGTGTGCAATGAAAATTAGTGCACACTAAATTAGTGCAATGAAAATTACATAATTAAAAATAAAAACTTCTGTCTATGGATAATTTTCAAAAAATAGCAAATTTAAAAAGTGTTGGTAAAGTGGTACCACTTTAAAAAGTGGTAATTATATACTTACTAATATAAGTAGACTATAATCATTGTCCAAATTCCAGCCTAGGATGTGTAACAAAGTTTCGCCTCTTTGCTAGGAAGCAGAATTCTAACAGAAGAAAGTGAAGATTATGTTAGGTCAAGTGGATCAATCTGGTCTCTGCCATAGGTTGTATGTGGGATGCTCTATATTCTAGGTCTCTGCTGACTGTGTAATTTGTAGAAATCCCATTACTGATGTATTCAATCAAGAGTTCCAGTTTAGATGGGCCCAATTTTTTTTCTAATAAGAACTTTTAGGATCTACTAATTTATCAAATTTCAAATATGCAATACTGTGTTGTAAACTGTAGTCACCATGTTGTACATCCGTTATTTATTTTATAACTGGAAGTTTATACCTTTCAATCCCCTTCATCCATACTTTTGCAGTACCTTTTTAATTTCTATTTTATGCGAGATAAATGAGGGCATCAAAAGGAGAATAACAATCTCTCGCAGATGGTAAATGGGGAAAAGAAGAATTGGAAGCTAAGCAGTCTGATAGAGAACCCAAACTCTAAACAATGGGAGGCTCAAAGCAATAAACAACCACAAAGAGGCAGCCAAAACTCTGTAGAATGTTCACCTGCAATAATTAAGTGTGCAGAAATCAACTGGATCAATGGGGCCAGATTTTTTTAAAGATGATTTGTATATCTGGTGTTAATTTATTGCAAAGAACTATTTCTTGTCATCTCGTTGTGTATATGGGGTCTTAAATTTCCATTTAGGAAAACTGAATTAAATCTTTCAGGTTCCTGTATTTCAAGATCATAAGCCACATTCTTTCATATAAATATATAATAAGCTTTTGAAGAGAATGTGAGGTGATATAAATAGGTTCATTTGGGGAAGCCAAAACCTAGACTTAAAGCATGACCCAACATTATGTGAACTGTTAGTTAATAAATTACAATGAGATTCAGTTTATTTATACATAAAAACAAATGACAGTAGATAAATCATTTTTTTTAAGATTTTATTTATTTATTTGACAGAGAGAGAGATCACAAGTAGGCAGAGAGGCGGGTAGAGAGAGGGGGAAGCAGGCTCCCTGCTGAGCAGAGATCCCGATGTGGGGCTCGATCCCAGGACCCTGAGATCATGACCTGAGCCGAAGGCAGAGGCTTTAACCCACTAAGCCACCCAGGCGCCCCAGATAAATCACTTTTTAGAACAGATTAAACGCACATAAAATTTTTAGCAGAGGACATGGGCACACTGTAGACACTCAATGAATGGCAAATTATTTTAATTATTTATAAGTACTTCTCAGATTTTCTCATTACCAAAAATACATATATGTTATACTAAATGTTTTAAAAATAAAAAGTAAAATCAAGAAATTACAATAAAGACCCATGTGATTCTTACATATTCTATCACATTTTCCCTATTTGAATAGTTCCTGGAGTAATAAATGTCCCCCATAACTAATTAAATTGTACAGAAAAACACAGTATAAGACTTCAGATTCCCTAAATGGAAACTTAAGAGCCGGTATACACAATGAGATGACAAAAATAGTTTTTGCAATAATGAACACCAGATACACAAGTTACCTTCAAAAAATCCGGCCTCTAACAGACACATGAAAAAATGTTCATCATCTTTAGCCATCAGAGAGATTCAAATCAAAACCATACTGAGATACCACCTCACACCAGTTACAATGGCCAAAATCAACAAGACAGTAAATAACAAATGCTGGAGAGGATGTGGAAAAAGGGAAACCCTCCTCCATTGTTGGTGGGAATGCAAGTTAGTGCAGCCACTTTGGAAAACAGTATGGAGATTCCTCAAGAAATTAAAAATAGAACTTACCCTATGACTCTGCAATTGCACTACTCGGTATTTACCCCAAAGAAGCAGATGCAGTACAAAGAAGGACCACATGTACCCCAATGTTCATAGCAGCAATGGCTACAATAGCCAAATTGTGGAAAGAACCAAAATGCCCTTCAACAGATAAGTGGATAAGGAAGATGTGATACATCTATACAATGAAATATTATGCCTCCATCAGAAAGGATGAATATCCAAGTTTTGTGCCAACATGGACGGGACTAGAAGAGATTATGCGGAGTGAAATAAGTCAAGCAGAGACAGTCCATTATCTTATGGTCTCATGTGTGGAGTATAAAGAAAATCATGGAGGGCATTGTGAGAAGGAAGGGAAGGGTGAATGGGGGGCAATTGGAGGGGGCGATGAACCAGGAGAGACTGTGGATTCTGAGAAACAAACTGAGGGTTTTGAAGGGGAGCGGGTGGAGGGGTGGGCGAGCCTGGTGGTGGGTATTGAGAAGGGCACGTATTGCATAGAGCACTGGGTGTGGTGCATGAACAATCAATCTTGTAACACTGAAAAAATAAATAAACATATTTGGGGAAAAAAAAATCCCGCCTCATTGATCCAGTTGGCTTCTGCACACTTAATTATTGCAGGTGGACATTCTACAGAGTTTTGGCTGCCTCTCTGTGGTTCTATATTGCATTGATCCTTCCATTGTTTAGAGTTTAGATTTTCTATCAGAGAGAAATAAAAATAAAAAGTAAAATCAAGAAAATACAATAAAGACCAATGTGATTCTTACATGTTCTATCACATTTTCCTTATTTGAATAGTTCATGGAGTAATACATGTCCCCCATAACTAATCAAATTGTACAGAAAAACACAGAATAAAAAAGCTACAATCTATAGTCCCATTCCTCTTTAAACCTAGTTCCACTTTTTAAGGAAAACTCCCAGCCTTTAGATAATATAAATCTGCAACTATTTCTTGACCTATCAATTACAGAAAATACCTACTGACTCTCCAATGTGAATAATAAAGAGTAAACTAAAACTACTTAAACTATACTCTTTTATTTTCTCCTTCAATACTGCACAATAATTCTTCTATCAATTAAATTTTCAACCTTAAATAATATACTTAAACCTCAATTTCTTGTTCCATTAACATTCAGCAGTATTTTCTGACATTTTAAGATTAGAATCTTAGGAAAAAAAAAAAAGATTAGAATCTTAGTTCCCTTACTCTCTCTTCTACTTTTCTCTGTTCATTCTCTCTTCCAGGTTAATGTACTACCTTCTGTAAGTTGTGCTTTAATTTTAACATTGTTGACATTTTTAGTATTAATATTTTATATTGCACCTTCAACCAAGGTTGATGTTAAAAAGTAGTTTCACATTTTATGATTATATAAATATGTTTTGGTTATCCAAAAAGTACCATGGAAAGATTGTTTCAAATCTTTAATTATAAACTGGGTTATTTTAAGTTCTCTTCTGTTCTCTAAGTTACTTACATTGCTCTTAGAATAGATTTTATTATCTGAGTTTCTTTATTTTTCTTTTTGGTTCTGCTAGGTCTCCTCAGAAGCACAGTTTAAATTTAAGAAATAGTGATGTGGGTAATGGGTTCTTCCTTTGTCAGTGATCATCAGTACTATTTCCTTTTGATTTCATCCACTGATTTGGAACTTTGACCAGAATGTCTACAGAAGGTAGAATAAGGCCAGCCTATTAGTTGGCTGGCCACTGAGCTTCCTTCAAATGCCAAAATGACCATGATCTTGTTACTAACACTGACAGCCACATTTGGAGCCTTAACTTTCCTCAAACTGTTGCTTGGCAGAAAAACCCTACTTGGGGTTTTATCTCGGATAACTATTGGATGCCTACGGTCTAAGACTAGGCATAGGAATGCTACTTGGTTTAGTTCTCCACCATGACCATTCAGGTTCCCATTTGCTCTGTGCCCTCTACCCTTGACTGTGGTTACTGTCTGTGACTCCATAGCCTCTAGGGGACCCATAGAATGGGCTGGCTCCAAAATCCTCAGCCTTCCATGTTCTGGGATGTGTAGCTTTCTTCATAGTCATCCATAACCCACTCCCATGAGATTTTTAGCTCTTATTCAGTTATTAATCACTTCCACTTCTCCTTTTTGTTAGTATATAATCATTTTATATGAATTTGAAACATAGGAAATAGCCAGTGTTGAACCATTTTTGACTAAAAAAGCAGTAGTTTTAAGTAGTTCAATCAATGTACTACATTCTGTAAGCTCTGCTTTTCACCGTTTTTATTTCAGTCAGTTCTCAAAGAGGACAAGAGGCATAATTATACTAAAGCTATCCATCTTGAATTGGAAGCTTATAGTATTTTTAAAGAGAATATTAACAAGGATGTAAATTGAGCCTTGCTAGATTATGGGACCAGACACAGCCACTTCTTTCTAGCCTAGGAAGGCTGAAACGGTTTATAATAAGGAAGATAACTTTTTTTTATTTAGTATTTTTCTACCTAAGACCCTAAACATTTTGCAGATCTTGCTTAAAATGATAATGGGCAATTTTGTCCTTCCTTACTGAAAACAAAACAAAAAAGCCCTTAAAACTCAATAAACAAAACCTTTGTATACCTCAAATACATGCTTTTTCCATAAAAACTTAAGATCAGATAAAGTCCAAGGGTACAAAATACAGACTCTTCCTCGACAGAGAAGTGTAAACTTAGCTGATGGTGCTCTTGGAAAGACACAGATAGGAAAACACACCAGGATGTAACCACATGGTTAGTGGCCAGGAAGGCAAAGCAGACGGTCTCTGTTTCACTTCCCTTTCCACACTCTGGACAAGCTGCAAATGCGATGAGGCCAGCACTGACAGGCCAGAGTGTCAGATTTAGGACTGCCACACGAGGCTGCCCTGCCATCATCTCCAGATTGTTGTACAAGATTTGCAGCTCTGCTCTGCTCTGCTTACTGCTGCCAATAAGAGAGACATCAGGGAGGCAACTTTGAAGAAGACAGGATGTGTTTGCATGTTTACAACTTTAGATACTGCAGTAGTCTCTCAGGGGGCATAGCAACAAGGCACTCATACTCCTTCATATTCTCAGTACTTGAGCCCTGGCAGTCTAAGGAGGTGTCTGAAGGAAGGTGACCTGGCCCACAAGCCAGGAAAAGGTTAAGATACTGTGTACACATTAAAGTTTCACTCATGGATCAATTAATGATTTTGTATAGAGCTGATGTTTTCACTTACCTTTTAAATACATTCTGCAAAGATCAACTAAACTTCTCTGTTCTACTTGAAATTGCTTAAAATCTCAGATTAACCTTTATTCTGCCACACTGTCTTAAGCTGATTAACTTCCTAAAGTAGGAGTGGATATCATATTCTGATTTTTAAAAATGGTTGGGGGGCTGGAAATATTGATCTAACTTAGACTGTAACTGTGTTGTAGATTGAATAACTCTTGTAATAAACTATTTTTTAAATTGTTAACCTTTACAATAGAAATGTTTTGCTTTTGCCAATCTACATCAATTTTCCTATATTCTGCTAACAATTCCCAATTTTACATTGATGGACTAGTTATTCAGTGCAATTATCCACCATGGTATCCTGCAAGGAGAGATACATAATTCACATTTGTCCTATCCCACTCTCTAGAAAATCTCAACCATGAGCATGGTGATCAAAAACTGAAGATAGTTTTAGCTGACTCATTCCAGGAGTAATTAACAACCTGAAAATTTGGATCAAAATTTTCTGTTCTCCAGACCCCTGGACCTAGCTCTGTTTTGTCCATCACGTCTTATTCTTCAAATATTTCTTCAATTTTCTGAGCTATCCTTTTCATGTCAAAAACTTATTTATTTACTCTGCTTAAGAAAACCAAAGTCAGTTCCTAAGAAACTGTTAGAAAAAATATAATGATCTATTAGATTGAGGATATGCAAAAATACCCAGAAACCATGGTGGAAGGTCTGGTAATAATGGAAGCTTTTCTTGGCCAATTGTGACAATGTGTAAATGAACCATGTGGTTCAA
>CM052799.1:37549331-37567366 GCA_028533885.1 Nasua narica | reverse complement strand
AGGCAGGTCAGGGGGTTATGGGGGGGTGGGGAAGAGAAATGAAACAAGATGGGATGGGGAAGGAGACAAACCATAAGAGACTCCTAAACTCATGAAACAAACTAAGGGTTGCTGGGAGGTGGGGGTGGTAGGGATATGGACATTGGGGAGGGTATGTGCTATGGCAAATGCTGTGAAATGTGTAAGCCTGATGATTCACAGACGTGTACCCTGGAGTAAATAATACGTTATATGTTAATAAAAAAATTAAAAAATAAAAAAAATAAAGCATGATTGCAGGAAAAAAAAAAGATTCTCTCCCTCTTCCTCTGCCCCTTCCCCATTCCACTAAAGAAAAAATAATTAATAATTCCAACTAGATGTACAAGTGAAAATTATCAAATCATCCAGAATACTTATGCTATGCTTATTCCTCCTAGGGCTACTATAATGAAATATCACAAAATTGGCGGCTCAAAACAACAGAAATTTATCCTTTCCAAGTTCTAGATCTAGAAGGCCAACATCAAGATGTTGCCAAGGCCATGTTCCTCTTCTAGCTACTGGAAGATATTTTGTTTTCTTAACAGACCTTATGTTTAGAGCGGCTTTAGATTCATAGCAAAACTGAGTGGAAGGTACAGAGATTTCTTATAAACTCCCTGTCCCCAAACATGTAGAGACTGCCCCATTATCAGCAACCCCACCAGAAAGGTGCAGTTATTACAACTGATGAACCTACATTATCATTTAAAGTCCATGTTTTACATTAGGGTTCACTTCTGACGTGGGGCGTTCTATGGACTCAGACAAACACAAGTGACATGTATCTACCATTATGATATTATACATAGTTTCAATGAAGTTTTAATAATCTTTGTCTATTTATCTTTCCCTCTTACCTAACCTCTGGCAACCAATGATCATTTTACTGCCTCCACAGTTTTGCATTACCCAGAAAGTCATACAGTTAGTATCAGACAGTAGGTAGTCTTTTCAGATTGGTTTCTTTTACATAGTAATATGCATTTAATTTTCCTCCATGTATTTTTATGGCTTTATTGATCACTTTTTAGTGCTGAATAATATTCCTTCATCTAGATATGTCTAGTTTATTTATCCATTCACCTACAAAAGGATGTCAAATTTGGCAATTACGAATAAAAAAACTATAAACAACCAAGTGCAGGTTTTTTTACGGACATACATTTTCAACTTCTTCTGGTAAATACCAAGCAGTAGGACTGCTGGATCACATGGTAACAATATATTGAGTTTTGTACGAAACCACCAAATTGTCTTCCATAGTGGTTGTACCATTTTACACCATTCTAATAGGTGTGTAGTGGTATCTCCTTGGTTTTTTAACTTGCATTTCTTAATGATAATGTGGACATCTTTTCTTATACTTATTTGCCATCCATATATCTCTTTTGGTGAGAGACCTTTTAAGGTCTGTGGCACATATTTATATCAAGTTTTTTGTTTTCTTATTGTTGAGTTTCAAGAGTTTTTGTGTATTTTGGATAATGATTCTTTATTAGACACACTCTTTGGAAATATTTTTCCCCAGTCTGTAATGTGTCTTTTTACTCTCTTGACAATGTATTTTGCAGAGCAGAAATTTTTAATTTCATTGAATTTCAGCTTATCAATTTTTTCTTTTATGAATTCAAAAGTCATTGTCTAACTCAAGGTCATCTACATTTTCTAGTATGTTATCTTCTAGGATTTTTATGGTTCTGTGTTTTATACTTATGTCTTTAATCCATTTTGAATTAATTTTTGTGAAAAGTCCTGCCTTTTTCACTGGCTCCTCCTCTTCTGAGATACATACATATGTTTGTTTGTCTGTTTGTTTGTTTCCTGAAAATCCATCTGAGCTGTTTCAGTCCCTACAATTCTTGGCCATGGTAATATGGAGACAGGTGGCAGTGAAGTTCTATCACTATAGGACCAGTCCAAGTCCTCACTGTTGCAGATGGCCATTCCTGAGATAGATGAGATCACACTAAATCAAGTGCTTTCCTTAGAGGTTTTTAGGGTCAAGGAGATCAGTACTGTATCTGTTGCTGGAGCATTTATTAAAGGAAAATTATTTCTGAAAGTGTTCATGTTAAATATACATGTACAACCAGGAATCAGTTGATTGAATTGGACATGACAGGGATCACTAACTAGCTTTCCATACAGAGGTCTCAAAGAGAGAACACAACAATTCAGACACGCAGTCATCTTTCTTTTTAATAAACCTGACGGTAAAATGTTGTGGTGCTATTGATGGACACTCAGAGAGCATTTGACAGTTGGTTTGAGAGATTCAGCTATTATATTTGTCCTTGGCAAAATGATAAGCTTAATGTAAGTGTATAACCTATATATTCCTAACCCAAAATGTCCAAGAGGATGATCTTCAGAATCTTCAGCTTTTTGCTGAGTATGGCTAGCTGGCAGGAGGAAAATATTCCTGAAGCCTTTTCAAAGCCTGACATTTTTTCATTGAGAACTGAGGTTACCCACATGAATTTGGGGAAGCTGATGGTGGCACCAAATTTTTGGGAAACTTCCTAAAGTTTTCAAAAAACCAACATAAAGAATTACAGAATGTTTGAAAAACACATCTATTCCTATTTCACCAAAATATATTGTTTTCTGCTACCTCATCCTGGCTTAAAAGGAGCTACCAACCTATATTTTGATGGAAAATTTAAAGAAATAGATGATGAGTTCACCAAAACTTGAACATACTGATTCCTTGGATGCCTTAGTCCTGAAAGCCTAGATAATAACGAGATCAAAGAGAATAAATAAAATCACTTGTCAAGATCTGGTGGACTACTTCAAGACATATAAAAATCTGTGAAGGTGAAGAATTACCATATCCCAAATCCATGTGCAGGCCACACCAAAAGGTAAAAATTTAGTGGCCATAGCTACTGTTAAAAACACATGCAGCAAAAAGATGAAAAACATTTGTGGTTGTAACAAACCGCTTCTAGTCCCAGATGACTTGAAGGTCAAATAGCTGGAGCTTAAGGAAGACTTTGAAAAGCTATTTGGAGGGGTGATGGAGATGCATGGGTAAAAATTTGTTAATGTTATCAGCAGCAGTTGGGAAGTAAAAGAGATGAACAGTACATCTAGGATATCGAGCACCGTAACAGCAAAAATACCTTCCATGCAGCTTATACCCTTGCCACACTGTTTTTTGTAATCTTTACCACATAAGTGATTGTTGGTATAACTAGATTCATTTGTTTGGACATTATAGCTCGACTATGCAATATGATAATGGAATTGACCCTTATCACCCTGTGCTCCTGGGCATATGTTTGATACTCTGGAGAATACCAAGAGTTGGATGCTGTAATAGATCAGACAGGTGCAACCTTGTGAGACTCAGCCTTTATACAAGCTTTACAGTACAGCAGCAACCCACAAAAATCTGTATCATCAAGTTTTTCCTGCTCTAAAGTCAGATTCTGCTCAACTATCAGAAAAGAAGAAAACTTAATCCAATTAAAAAATACAGATGTATAGGGGCGCCTGGGTGGCTCAGGTGGTTGAGCAACTGCCTTCCACTCAGGTCATGATCCTTGAGTTCGGGGATCAGGGGATCGAGTCCCACATCGGGCTTTCAGCTCCACGGGGAGTCTGCTTCTCCTTCTAACCTTCTCTCCTCTCATGCTCTCTCTCACTTTCTCTCTCTCAAATAAATAAATAAAATCTTTTAAAAAAATACAAATGTATAACCAATTTTTGATTAAACATTAAGTTCTTTGTCTCTATGCAAACATCAAGTGCTTTCATCAGAACAGAGTAAAACACCAAACACTTCTGAAGACTGAAAAATGGTTTAATTATGTTACTTCAGTATTTGATAAGCAGGTTTATGTATACATAGTTAAATCATTTTGTTAGTATGTAGCTTCCTGATTTTGTGTTCAAACATGCTGTCATATTTGTCTATTTATAAGGATGGTACTTACATTCTCCTCAAATTTACTAAATTCTACCACTGGGTTATAATTAAACCATATGCTGATATTTTAAAAGGCTGTGAAAGGTGTTAAGTCTGTGTCTAGATTCATATTTTGCATGTGGATGACCAGTTTTTCCAGGATTAAAAAGACAATCCTTGCTCTATTGTCTTTTCTTGTTCCTTAGTCAAAAATCAGTTGACTCTTACTTAAACGGGTCTATTTCTAGGCTCTCTATTGTGTTCCATTGATCTATTTATCTTTTATTTTGCCAATATCATACTGCCTTGATTATTACAGTTTAGAGTAAATCTTGAAATTGGACAGTATCAGTATTCCAACTTTGTTCTCCTTCATTACTACATTGGCTATTCAGGCTCTTTTTCCTCTTCATATAAACTTTAGTAGTAAATATCCAATATCCACCAAGTAACTTGCTGGAATTTTGGGTGAAAATGTATTGAAACTACAGAGCAAGTTGGGAAGTAATGGCATCCATGAACATAGAATACCTCTCTATTTATTTAGTTCTTATCTGATACCCTTCATCAGAGTTTTGCAGTTTTCCTCATATAAATCTTATACGTATTTTGTTACATTTATACCAAATTATATCATTTTTGTACATTAATATAAGATGACACATTTTTTTAAATTTCAAATGCCACTTGTTCATTGCTATTTTGTAGGAAAGCAATTAACTTTTGCTTCTTAATCTTCTATCCTGCGATCGTGTTATAACTACTTATTATCCCAAGAGGTTTTCTACATATTTTTTGGATTTTCTACACAGATGATCATGTTATTTGCAAAGAAACACAGGTTTATTTCTTCCTTTAAATCCTGTATACATTTTACTTGCTTTTCTTGTCTTACCACATTAAGAAGGACTTCTAATTGTAATATTGAAAAGCAGGCGAAAAGGAATATTCTAACCTTGTTCCTTATCTTACTGGGAAAGCTTCAAGTTTCTCATAATTAACTACGACACTAGCTATAGGGTTTTTGTTTCTTTTTTAAATAGGTATTTTTTTTTAATTGAGTTGAGGAAGTTCTCTTCTAAACATGAAACAGTACTGGATTTTGACAAAAGCTTTTTCTGCATCTATTGATATGATCGTGTTACTTTTCTTTTTTGGAGTGCAATGTGATGGATTACATTAATCTTCAAATGTTGAAATACCCTTGCACATCTGGGATAAATCCCATTTGTTGGTGGTGTATAATTCTTATATATTGTTGGACATGATTTGCTAACATTTCACATATTTTTCCAACTATATTCATCGGAGATATTGGTTTGTAGTTTTCTTGTAACACCTTTGTCTGGTTTTGGTATTTGAGCAATATTGTTCTTATAAAATGAGTTAGGAAGTATGTCTTCTGATTCTATCATCTGAAAGAGATTACAGAAAATTCATATAATGTTTTTCTTAAATGTTTGATAAAATTCACCAGGGAACACAACAGGGCCTGGTGCTTTCTGTTTTGCAAGATTATTAGTTATTATTTCAGATCCTTTAATAATTATATAGCCCTATTCACATTGTATATTATTTTATTCTGTGACTTTTGGTGAATTGTATCTTTGAAGGAATTGGTCTTTCTCACAGGATATCAAATTTATGGCCATAGCATTGTTCACCACAAACTCTATCTTTTCAATGTCCATGGAATATGCAGTGCTACCTTCTCCTACATCTCTGATAGTAACCATTTGTTTTCCCTCTCTTTTTTTTTCTTAACTTGCCTGGCTAGAATATTATTGAAATTATTAATTTTCTCAAAGACATAGATTTTGGTATTGTTTTCTTTTTCTATTGATTTCCTGTTTTGAATTTCATTGATTTCTGCTCCAGTTTTTACTACTCATTTTCTTCTATTTTAGAAAACTACTTTCCTAAGGTGGAAGCTTAGATTATTTGCTTTTTATCTTTCTTGTTTTCTATGATATACATTTAATGCTAAAAATTTCCCTTTAAGCACTGCTTTCACTGAACCCCACAAATGTTGAAAAGCTATGTTTTCATTTTCATTTAGTTCAAAATATTTTAAAATTGCTCTTGTAATTTCTTCTTTGACCCACGTGTTATTTTAAGTGTTATTTAATCTTTACATATTTGGGGACTCTCCAGTTATCATTCTGTTACTGATGATTTGGAAAATTCCATTGTGGTCTGAGAGGAGACACTGCATGATTTCTATTCTTTCAGATTTGTTAAGATGTGTTTTGTGTTTCTGAATGTTCCATGTGCTGGTGAACTTTGGGGGTGACACAAACCAAACCATAACCTTTCCACCCATCTATACTCTACATTTACCCATTCCAACATCCCCCGAAGCCTTTACCCTATTATTACTTCTAAAACCAAGATTTTACCTAAATAAAATTTAAAAAGTCCCAAATCTCATCATCTAAAGCATTTAAACTATGTATGGGTGAGATGATGGATACGGTTCATCTGGGTGCAAAAGCCCTCTTCATGTCTGGACATTTAAGACATAGAAAACAAGTTATTAGTTTCCAAAATGCAATGGTGGTCTAAGGATAACATACATTCATATTCAAAAGGAAGAAATTTGAAGGAAAAGAGTCCACAGGTTCCAAGCAAGCCTGTCACAGCAAATTCCATTTCAAGACCTGAGAATAATCCACTATGGCTCTGTAGATTGGGCCTGATCAGGGCAGCCCAACACTTTCAGTCCTCCATGGCAGCATCTCTCCTCTATGAGTCCATGGAGGTATCCATCCCACTCTCTCTGGCCTCTGAGCCATTCTTTGAATCTTTCTTCTCTTTTCTTGAAGGATAATACATATTTGCAGCTGAGTAGCTTTGGCTGCCCAATTCCTGTGTGTAATATTGCAGAAGGCCAGCACCTTTCTTCATTTCTTTCCATCTCTGTCCTCTTCAGTCCAAGTGGGAACATTTCTGCTGACAGCTGATTAGATCCCTAAGTCACATACCTAATTCTTCTAGCAAAAACATAATCAGACACATCTTTGAATTCTTCCCCAGAGCACACTTCTGGATCTTTTGAAATATGGATAGTCTGAAAATTTTCCAAATAATCAAGCTCCCTGCCACTTTATAACAAGGATCAGCTTTCCTTCGTTGCCCAAAATGTGTTCTTCATTTCCATCTGAGATCCCACCAGAAGCACCTTTTATTCATATTTTTACCAAGAGCCCCTTCAAAGCAAACTAAACTTTTTCTAACATGCACCTCAAAAATTCTTCAAGTCTCTACCCATTACCCAATTCCAAAGCCACTTTCAAATTTTTTGTCATTTGTTGCAGCAGTGTGCCATTTTCTAGTACCAAAATCTTTAATGGTTTCCTAGGACTGCTACAATAAACTAACACATATTGGGTGGCTTAAAACAATAAATTTATTCTCTCATAGTTCTGGGAGTTAGAAATTCAAAATCAAGATGTAGAGAAGGTCACACGCTCTCTTCCCCAGATGTCAGTGGTTGCAATCCTTCATGTTTTTTGGTTTACAGATACCTAACTTCAATCTCTTCCTCTGTTGTCACATGGCAACCATCTCTTTGTGTGTCTGTATCTTCAGAGAACGAGCATTCTTCTTTTTTTCAATTTGTGTCTGTGTCCTTTTTCTTCTTATAAGGTCATCAGTTATATTGGATTATGGACCACCCTAATGACCTCATTTTAATTTGATTATGTCTACAAAGACCCTATTTCTACATAAAGTTATTTTCACAGGTACTGGGGTTAGGACTTCAACATACATATATACATATATATTTTTTGTTGGGGGGCAGGGGTTGGGGGTTGGGGTTTACAACTAAACCCAGAACACACGCATTTTATACTTTTTTCTGGGAAATGAAGTAAAAGAATGAAAGCTCTAGGATTATTTTGTGAGTTTAATACAATTTTAATTCAAAAATAAAAATATGTATGATTAAATAAGAAAAGATTATATAAGAAAATAAAATTTTAGCCACATTTTGCTTATTAATAAAAATGCAAAAATCAACAGTAAAGTATTAGCCACATTAATCCAACAGCACATCTACACAATTTATGATACAATAGCAGGTACCAGCACTGTGTTCTTAAGGTTAATAGTTTCAGGGTAGCTTCAGAGGTTGTAGGTACATTTTTTGAGGTATTCAAATTTTGTTCTGGTGTCATTCCTGGAAATCTCTTTTAGACTTGTTTCTCCATCTATTCAATGATTTTTTTGAAAGAACATAATACCTGTACTAAATCCCTTTCTCCTTAAAATACATAAATGAGGGGTACCTGGCTGGCTCAGTTGGTAGAGCACGCTACCTGATCTCAGGATCATGAGTCCAAGCCCCCCAATGTGTTGGGTGGGGAGCCTACTTAAAAATTTTTTAAAAATAAATAAAATACATAAAAGAATTTCCATTTCCTGTGTTAGAACCTGACTGAAACCACTAGATAACGACAACTCTGTTAAATAGTGAGTACAGGGGAAGCTTATGGATTCCTAGTGTAGGGCCACCCTGAGAGGGCCTCCTCAGTCCCTAGTCAAATTCAGTATAAAAATACCATATTCCAACTACTTCAGATCCTGGGTTTATAACCAAATACATGCTCACACAAGTTTGCAAGAAGATGTTGGGAGAAATTTGGTGCAATGATACTGGTGATGGTATAAAATTAGAAGTAAAATGAATATGTATTACTAAGGAAATTTTTAGGTAAAAGGTGATATATGCTTGTATTAGAGAATTGTACAGCATTAAGAAATGAACTGCATATACCTATACCAACACAGATATCTCACAGAAACATATTAAGTCCAAAAGTAAGAAACAGAATATGATCAATAGTACACTATTTATGCAAATGTAAAACAACAGAACAAATGTTATGAAACATACATTAACAAACAAGTACCTATCAAATGCATTAAAGACTCTGTTGTGCTTTGTTAGAGGAGAGATAATAGAAAGTGAGGTACAGGGATAGAACTGAATGAATTAATTGGTTTCATTTATCTATCACATAAAAGTAAGCTTGCATGTACTTAGTAGTACATTAATTTCATCTGTCTATACCTGCAGTCAAATAATGAGAATTCTATCTACCTAACACAGAGAAGTTACACACCAAAATTTAGTTGTAGTATATATGGTAAATGTCTCCACAGAATTGATGGTACCCTCCCCCACTGTAAAACCTCTGTGAAAGAAAATTCAAAATGAAGTAATAAGCATTGCTAAGAGAGTCATTCACAATAGAGCCAAAAGGACATTCAGGAAGTAGGACATGTATACAACTCCTCCTGTTTCAATTCCCAGGACACCATGAACTTTTAACTTTTGTCAACTGTAACCCTACCACCTCTAAGAACACAACCTCCTACTTAGCACTGAGATAATATGATATCTGTTAGCTAGATAGCAAACCATGTATCAAATAGTTTAAATTCTACCAGTACCAATCATAACTCTTTCAAAAACAGTTGATGTCACCCTGTGGGTTTTGCCTTTATAAACCTGCATTACCAGCTCACAATTCTGAGCACACTTTCAATTTTGGTGCACTATGGGCCTCCCAGACTGCAATCCTTAAAACACCAAATAAACGCTTCTGATTGCTATATAGCCTCTTCTTGACTGACACATTTTTGTAGTTAGATAGAAGTGATCATTCCCCAGTAGAAGGGATAAGATATAACTGGCTAATTCCAAATAGGATATTCTGATTCACCTTTGTCATGATGATCACTGCAGGTAATCCAAGTCTAACTGTCCTACCCTTGGCTACAAGGATAGTTTCATGGCTGATCCAATGCACAGGAAAGTCAGGATTTATACTGGGAACTCTATGTCACAGATTTCCCAAAACTGCCATTACTGACCTTTTGCAAACCTAAAGGATGTATACAAGTAAATCTGGCACACTTGAGGACAAATGAAGAACACTTGCAAGAACAAGGGCCCTGGACTTCATGTTTACATCAGCCAATAAATCTTAAATGTTTAAACCATTGAGAGTTGAACTGTACAGGAAAGAGGACATGCTCATTCATCCAAAAAATATACACTGCTTGATCTCTGATTCCTTTTTTCTCTCTCTTGCTGTCCACTAATATGAGTACATGCATGCACAAATGTACTGATGTATGATTTACTTTATTGGCAATACTGAAACTTCATAGTATACAGAGTACCAACCATGATGTCTAAAGAACTGGGCCCGGCATGCACTTACATTTCTATTTGTCTTCCAAATGTGAAGAAAGTACTATTAGATTCTCCAAGTCTTCTTTGGGGAAAAAGAGAATACCTATTCCATGTGTACAACAGGACCATTTTGAAGTTCAAATGAATTTTTAATTTTATAAGCATTTTTAAAACTAGATATTATTATCTTATATATGATGCATCTAAAACAGCATTAAAAAAGTAAAATCCCCAATCTCCTTGAGTTTATCTTATACTCTACTCAACTTCCTGCTGTACAAGGGAAGGACAAAATGTCACTTTTAACTTTGAATTCCCATCTTTTGTCAGTGTGTTTCACAACCTAACTTCATTTAAGAATAGTTCAGTGGCAAATTTATATATATATATATATCTACACTTTCAAGTTGCTTAAAGATATAACATAATTGGGTGTACCTTTAACCCAATGGTTTAAAGTCCTAGAGGAATGAACAGTGTGCACACAACATCTTTTAGTATTAAATAGCCTGGGATCAAATAAAATGCAATGAACAATGTCTGCTCCTACTGAACTGGAAATGTTGTTAGTGAGATACTGGACACAGATGACAGTGCTACCTCAAGAAACATAATGAGGGAGTTTTATCAAACCAAACCTTTTCAATCATTTGAACTCAATAAAAACCTGCAGGCACGACAGATTAAATGTAATGCTTACCTCTGATTCTGAGCTGCGGCTTGTATCGTCTAACTCCTGTAAATAAGAACAGATATGCTGTTAGAAGGTTTTGATTTGTGTTTTTGTTCTTCAAAACCCATATAGCATAGTGAGATTTTTCCATTTGGGGGATGGTGGAGTAGCTTTTTTTTCTCGCTCAAGCATGTCAGAAATGAGAAAGTAAGTCTCACTCATCTCCATCCTATTAAAGGAGAAGCTCGAAACAATTTTCAGAGATGGATGTGTGCTTTAAAGATGAATGAAGAGACTGATCTATCCAAAGACATCTTCAAATATTTAGAGCAGGAGAAAATATTACTTTAGCAAGTTTAGAAACATAACAATTATGAGTTTCAACTTGTATGCACAATACACTGGAAGCAACTTGAGAAGTCAATAATCACCTCAAACAAATAAACAGGGTAAAGATACTGCAGGCATCCCATCTCTAGGCAAGACTTCTACTCTTGTAAATCACACACCCTCTGCTCTAAAGATATATACTGTTATATTTTAATAGAGTGATTTCTTTAGCAAAACATAGAAGCCTCAGCTTTAGCACATATAAAAAATATAATTTACAAGTTTGGCATTTTCATTTCTGCTGATGACAGTTTCATGAGAACCTCACAAATCTAATTAAACAGTTCACAGACATACAATTAAATATATTCACATGAGAATGATATGGGGAGGATGATGACAATATCTTTTCCTTACACTGAACATTTTACCCAAAAAACCTAGAATAGTGCAATAAAGATTGCATAGTGTCATTGAATAACATGGATTTTATTACGATTATAGCTGTGGAGCTGCATGTAATAAAATAATACACAAAGATTATAAAGTGTTATTTTCTGAGTGTTCACATTTATATACTATTGTCTACATATTAAAATTATAAGAGAACAAATCTTCAGCTCTTCACATGATGCCATAAATGAAAAGCAAAAATAGTCAACTTACATGTTTCCCCCTACTCTGAAATGAAATGACTTTTTAACATTACATTTTTTAAAGTCGTATCACCAGTTTCTTTTGGCATTATACAAATACAACTTTTGTCTATATATATACATTCTATTGAAAATTACGTATTTTAAAAATAGTAAGCAATGAAGAATACAGGGAAAATATAATAACGTCAGAAAGCAAAAGTCCCTTTTTTGTTATTATTATTTCTGTTTGTGATTGTGGATTGTGAAGGACTGTAAAGCAACTAATTCAGATCATCAATATTATTTGGTTTTATTGTATTAGCACCTACTATCTTTGGGTAGCAATACTACAGAAAAGCAGTAAGATTGAACAGTTAGTTTCTTTTTTTTTTTTTACTTGACAGAGAGAGCACAAGCAGGTAGAGTGGCAGGCAGAGGGAGAGGCAGAACCAGGTTCCCTGCTGAACAGAGAATCCCCTGCAGGGCTTGATCCCAGGACCCTGGGATCCTGACCTGAGCCAAAGCCAGATGCTTAACTGACTGAGCCACTCAAGCATCCCCAACAGTTAGTTTCTCATGACAGTGAGAAATCATCACTTGAGATGATTAATTGGATGATTCATGCCACCTGTACATGATAAGAATTACAATTCCTATTTCTGTCATCTCTGAAACCCTAGTTCCATGCAAAGTGAAAAATTAGTAATTATTCCAGAAATGTCTGCTAAATGAATTTAACTGCATATATATATTTGAAAGCTGGCTACATACAGTAGTATGATGGACAAAAGCATAGGCTTTAGCATTTAAAAGACCTTAATCTGATACCATTTACCAACTATGTGACTTCTGGCAAATATTCTAAGTGCTTAACTGTCAGTGTACCAATCTTCTGGGCTAGTACCAACTCCTATACAGGGTTGCCAGGGGAAATGAAATAAAACAATATAAGACATCGAAAGTATTTTGCCTGTAGACTCTAAGAAATGCTAGCTATAATTACGAGAAATTACTATTATGGGTAAGTCACCTCTCAATCATCCTCTAATAATCCTACTACATTAAGTATATATTTCATAATTATTAATAACATATACTCGATTTAAGCCTGGACTTCAACACAGAAAAGGTCTGTCTTAGAATGGGAACTGCTATGTGAAAAGTTGAAAAAAAGAAAAAAAAAGAACAAAGATAAGGCCTCATTAAATACCTGCACAGTCACAAGTTTTGGTTTAAATAAGATTTTTCTTCAGAGGAAGAGAGAACATATTCCTTTTTGATTTATTATTTAAAAATTAGCTTTGCCCACACCTATGCCAGAAGTGACATTATTTCAATCTTTCACACTTATTTTTAACCTTTCCTGAAAAATATGTATTAGGCTGCTCATGACACTAATAGACAAACAAGGTGCTGCTTCCTGCCTGTTCTCTATTATTTCACAATCTGAAGAATCCCCCACTCAACACAAAAGGATATAATCTTCAAAAAAATTGTGAGAGACAGGACAATGAAGAGGCATTTTCAGATTTAAAGCAAAGATCATCAAAAAGAAAGCCAAAACAACAACAAAAAGATCATAAGACTTTATATTTAACTTTCTAAGTAGAATATATAGTCACATGGATCAAAAGCAAAAAATATAATAAAGGTATACACAGAAAATTTTCCCCTATCCTGCCCTCCATCTGCAGTTTCCACCCTGCTTAGGAAAACTACTGAAGACCTAAAATGGAGGCATTTTTTTCATGAGGGAAAGTAGTACCAGCCTATCAAGTGTAGAACAGAAACCAGCCAACTTTTATTTTATGATGAGGACTTTTGGGCACTGTAATAATTAACACTTGTTCGGGAAATACTGTTCTGTTTGGAGTATATCCTTTAAGAAGTCACTCTATAACAGGTCTCTTCTGATTTGTTCAGTGTATATTTCTCTAGGGTTATTGTTGCTATTTTAGTATTTTGTTGTCTCATTCATCTTTCTTCTCTGGAGAGAATGAAAACATGGAAAGCTCATCTCAAAAAAGAGAATAAGAGGGAATAGTGACTGCTAGGGACCTAATGAGTATGGATAAGTAAGACATTGGAACTAGAGTTTAGAATAATGATTATAAAGACACTAGCTGGGCTTGAAAAAAAGAATAGAAGACACTAGAGAATCCATATCTGGAGAAATAAAAGAAATAAAATAAAATCAAGTTGAAATCAAAAAGGGTACTAATGAGATATGATAAAAAAAATGGAGGCTCGAACTGCTAGGATAAAAGAGACAGAAGAGAGAATTGGTGATAGAGAAGACAAAATGATGGAGAACAATGAAGCTGAGAAAAAGAAAGATAAACAACTACTGGATCACAAGGGGAGAATTTGAGAGGTAAGTGATACCAAAAATAATTGGGATCCTAGAGAGAGAGAGAGAGAGAGACAGGCAGAAGGTATATTTGAGCGAATTATGGCTGAGAATTTCCCTAATCTGGGGAAGGAAACAGGCCTGTAAGTCCAGGAGGTAGAAAGAACCGCCCTCCAATTCAACAAAAATAGGTCAACACCTCAACATATAACAATAAAGCTTGCAAATTTCAGAGACAAAGAGAAAATTCTAAAAGCAGCTTGGAGCAAGAGTTTCTACAAGGGTTTCTAGAAGGGTAGAAACATTAGACTGGCAGCAGATCTATTCACAGAGACCTGGCAGGCCAGAAAGGATTGGCATCATATAGTCAGGGTGCTAAATATGCAATCGAGAATACTTTATCCACCTAGGATGTCATTCAGATGTCATTCAGAGAGATAAAGAGCTTCCAGAACAAACAGAAACCAAAAGAATTTGTGATCACTATACCCAAGAAATATTAAAGGGGATCCTTTAAGCAAAGAGAGAGCTCAAAAGTAACACTGACTAGAAAGCAACAGAGACAACAGACAGAAACAATGACTTTACAAGTAATTCAATGACAGTAAATTTTTTTCTTTCTTTTCTCTTTTCTTTTCTTTTCTTTTCTCTCTTTCTCCTTCCTTCCTTCTTTCCTTCCTTCCTTCCTTTATTGTTCTTTCTCCTTCCTCCCTTCCTTCCTTCTTTCATTGTTTTATGTTATGCTTTCAATAGTTACTCTGAAGGTAAATGGGCTAAATGCTCCAGTCAAAAGACAAAGGGTATCAGATTGGATTAAAAAAAAAGCAAGACCCTGCAATATGTTGTCTACAAATGACTCATGACTCATTTTAGGCCCAAAGACACCTCCCGATTGAAAGTGAGGGGGCAGAAAACCATTTATCATGATAACAGAAATCAAAAGAAGTCTGGGGTGGCAATCCTTATATCAGAAAAATTAGTTTTTAAAACAAAGACTCTAATAAGAGATAAGGTACAACACTATATCATAATCAAAGAGGCTATCCAACAGGAAGACCGAACAACTGTAAATATTTATTCTCTTAGTATGGGAACAGCCAATTTTAGAACCAATTAATAACAAAATTAAAGAACTACATCAATAATAATACAATAATAGTAGGGGACTTTAACACACCACTCATGTCAATGGACATATCACCTAAGCCGAAGATCAACCAGGAAATAAGAGCTTTGAATGACACATTAGACCAGATGAACTTCACAGCTATATTCAGAGCATTCCATCCTAAAGCAACAGAATGCACATTCTTCTTGAATGCACATGAAACACTCTCCAGAACAGATCACATACTGGGTAACAAACGAGGTCTCAACTGGTACCAAAAAACTGGGATCATTCCCAGCATATTTTCAGACCACAGTGCTTTGAAACCTGAACTCAATCACAAGGTGAAATGTGGAAATAACTCAAATACATGGAGGTTAAAGAACATCTTACTATAGAATGAGTGAGTCAACCAGGAAATTAAAGAAGAATTAAAAAATTTATGGACATAAATGAAAAGAGAAAACAACTATACACATCTTTTGAGATGCAGCAAAGGCAGTCCTAAGATAAAAGTATAGAATAATATAAGCCTCTCTCAGGAAACAAGAAAGGTCTCAAAAACACAACATAACTTTACACCTAAGGGATCTGGAGAAAGAAGAGCAAATAAAGCCTAAACCAAGCAGGAAAAGAGAATGATGAGTAAAGAAAAGAGCAGAAATCAATGAAATAGAAACCAAAAGAAGAGTAGAACAGATCAATGAAACTAGAATCCGGTTCTTTGAAAGGATTAATAATATTAATAAACCCCTAGAAGACTTATTAAAAAGAAAAAAGAAAGGACCCAAATAGATAAACTATGAACAAAAGAGGAGAGATCACAACCAACACCAAAGAAATACTAACAATTACAAAAACATATTATGAGCAACTATATGCCAGAAAATTTGACGATATTGAAGAAATGGATGCATTCCTAGAGAAGTATAAACTACCAAAACTGAACCAGGAAGAAATAGAAAACCTGAACAGACCCATAACCAGCAAAGAGTTGAAGGAGTAATCAAAAATCTCCCATGAAAACCAGGGCTGATGGCTTTGGAGGAGAATTCTACCAAACACTTAAAGAAGAATTAATACATGTTCTTTTGAAGCTGTTTCAAAAGATAGAAATGGAAGGAAAACTTCCAATTTCTTTCTATGAGGCCGGCAGCACTTTGATCCCAAAACCAAAGACCCTAACAAAAAGGAGAATTACAGACCAATATCTCTGATGAACACGGCTGCAAAACTTCTCACCAAAACACTAGCCAGTAGGGTCCAACAGTACATTAAAAGGATTATCCACCACAACCAAGTGGGATTTACTCCCAGGAAGCAAGGTTGGTTCAACATCTGCACATCAATCAATGCGATACAATACATTAATAAAAGAAAGGACAAGAACTCTATAATCCTCTCAATAGATGCAGAAAAAGAATTTGACAAAGTACAGCATCCTTTCTTGATTAAAACTCCTCACAGTTTTTGTAGGGATAGAGGAAACCTACCTCAACATTAAAAATGCCATATATGGGGGGAGGGGGGCAAGATGGCGGAGAAGTAAGAGATCCTGCAGAAACCGGTCCCCAAAAGTGAGCTGGAAATATACCAGAACACGCTGAACACCCATGAAATCACCCTGAGGAGAAAGATTTCTCACTCCGGGATCTCTCTGAGAGCAGAAGACAGCAGTGGAGAGGTAAAAGCAAAATGGGAACACTGGAACTGTTATCGGAGGATAAACAAAAGGGGGAGGGAGCCACCAAGGACAGTAATACCCCAAAGAAAAGTGCCTGGTGGCAGGGGACCAGCATTAACGTAGAGTCCATTAAAAACACTTAAAAAGGGCAAAAAGTTCTGAGGAGTAACTAGTGGAAGGGGGTGGTCGCCGGCACCAGCGCTTGGACCCACCCTACAGGAAGGAGCGCCCCAAAGTGAGACTGGTGGGGGTATCCAGTCCACGATTCCTGAACCTGCAGCTTTCCGCTCTCTGCAACAACCTGTGGGCCGGGCGCACACCTGCAAGCACCTTTAGAGAGTCTGCTGTGGTCCACGAGCCGCAGCTTTTCTCTGTGTGCACCCGCGACCATGACATTGGCGGCGCACTGCAGAGCCTGAGCGATCCCCGCCGGCGAGAGAACGCAGGCAAGCGGCCTAACCTCCGGGGCGCCCCTCGCGGAGCCGCAGAAAGGCAGCTGGGTTGCGACGTTCCCGGCCCCCCGCAGGCCTCCCAGGTCCGCACTTGGGAGCCCAAGAAAAGCGGCTGCGGTCGCGCGCCACCTCAGACAGGCTGCGCTGTGAGCAGAAATTTCGCGGAGGGGAGTGTGTGTTCTGAACCACACAGAGGGGAGCAGAGACTCAGGCTTCCTGCAACTCGGAGGTCTGAGTGCTTCTGGGCAGATTCATTGCTTGGACTCTCTGAAAAGGTGAAAAAGCTACGAAAGGCCAAAAACATTCAGAGAGCAAAAGACTGAGAAACCGGTTTCCACAGAGCTCAGTCCCTTGACTGGGAGGCAGGGTGACTCAACCCCACCAAGACTGACTGGAAAACAACGCGGCACCCACCTCCCACAGAAGACCAGCCAAAAAATAAAAGGACTACAACCACAGGGTCCCCATAAAATTTTAACCAAAGAGGTAAAGGATCTGTACTCGAGGAACTATAGAACACTCATGAAAGAAATTGAAGAAGACACAAAAAGGTGGAAAAGCATTCCATGCTCATGGATCGGAAGAATAAACATTGTTAAAATGTCTATACTGCCCAGAGCAATCTATACTTGCAATGCCATCCCGATCAAAA
>CM052799.1:37530429-37548831 GCA_028533885.1 Nasua narica | reverse complement strand
ACCACTGTTGTTCAACACAGTACTTGAAGTCCTATCCTCAGCAATCAGACAACAAAAAGAAATAAAAGGCATCCAAATTGGCAAAGAAGTCAAACTTTCACTCTTTGCAGATGACATGATACTCTATGTGGAAAACCCAAAACACTGCACCCCAAAATTCCTAGAACTCATACAGGAATTCATCAAAGTGTCAAGATACAAAATCAATGCCAGAAATCAGTTGCATTTCTATACACTGACAATGAGACAGAAGAAAGACAAATTAAGGAATCAATCTCATTACAATTGCTCCCAAAACTATAAGATACCTGGGAATAAACCTAACCAAAGAGTCAAAGGATCTGTACTCAGAAAACTATAAAACATGAATAAGAGAAATAGAGGAAGACAGAAAGAAATGAAAAGCATTCCATGCTCATGGATTGGAAGAACAGATATGGTTAAAAATGGCTATGCTACCTAGAGCAATCTATACATTCAATGCAATCCCTATCAAAATGCCATCAATTTTTTTCAAAGAGCTGGAACAAATAATCCTAAAATTTGTATGGATCCAGAAAAGATCCCGAATAGCCAGAGGAAGGTTGAAAAAGAAAACCAAAGTTGGAGGTATACAATGCTGGACTTCAAGCTCTATTACAAAGCTGTAATCATGAAGACACTATGATACCGGCACAAAAACAGACACACAGATCAGTGGAACAGAATAGAGAACCCATAAATGGACCCTCAACTCTATGGCCAACTAATCTTTGACAAAGCAAGAAAGAATCTTCAATGGAAAAGACAGTATCTTCAACAAATGGTGTTGGGAAAATTAGATAACCACATGCAAAAGAATGAAACTGGACCATTTTTTATACCATACACAAAAGTAGACTCGAAATGGATGAAAGATCTCAATGTGAGATAGGAATCCATCAAGTCCTAGAGGAGAACACAGGCAGCGAACTCTGTGACCTTGACTGAAGCAACTTCTTACTATACAGGTCTCTGAAGGCAAGGTAAGCAAAGGCAAAAATGATCTATTGTGACTTCATCAAGATAAAAAGTTTTTGCACAGCAAAAGAAACAGTTGACAAAACCAAAAGACAATTGACAGAATGGGAGAAGATATTTGCGAATGTCTTATCAGATAAAGGACTAGTATTCAAAGCCTACAAAGAACTTATTAAACTCAACACTCAAAGAACAAAAAACCCAATCAAGAAATGGGCAGAAGACACAAACAGATATTTGTCCAAAGAAGACATACAAATGGCCAACAGACACATGAAAAAATGCTCAACATCACTTGGCATCAGGGAAATACAAATCAAAACCACAATGAGATATCACCTCACACCAGTCAGAATGGCTAAAATTAACAAGTCAGGAAACAGGGGCGCCTGGGTGGCTCAGTTGGTTAAGCAACCGCCTTCGGCTCAGGTCATAATCCTAGAGTCCTGGGATCGAGTCCCACATCGGGCTCCCAGCTCCATGGGGAGTCTGCTTCTCCCTCTGACCTTCTCCCCTCTCATGCTCTCTCTCTCTCTCTCTCTCTATCTCAAATAAATAAAATCTTTACAAAAAAAACAAGTCAGGAAACAACAGGGATTGGCAAGGATACGGAGAAAGGGGAACCCTCTTACACTGCTGGTGGGAACGCAAGCTAGTACAGCCACTCTGGAAAACAGTATGGAGGTTCCCCAAAAAGTTGAAAACAGAGGTACCCTATGACCCAACAATTGCACTACTAGGTATTTACCCCAAAGATACAAATGAAGTGATCTGAAGGGGTACCTGCACCCCACTGTTTATATAGCAGCAATGTCAACAAGAGCCAAACTATGGAAAGAGCTCACATGTCCATCAACAGATGAATGGATAATGAAGATGTGATTTGTGTTTGTGTATACACACACACACGCACACACACACTGGAATATTGCTGAGTCATAAAAAGATGTGATCTTGCCATTTGGAACAATGTGGATGGAATTAGAGAATATTATGCTAAGCAAAAAGATCAATCAGAGAAAGAAAAGTATCATATGATCTCACTCATATGTGAAATTTAAGAAACAAAACAGCAGATCACAGGGGAAAGGAGGGAAAAATAAAACAAGATCAAATCAGATAGGGAGACAAACAGTAAAGACTCTTAATCATAGGAAACAAACCAAGGGTTGCTGGAAGGGTGAGGAGTTGGGGGGATAGAGTAACTGGGTGATAGACATTAAGGAGGGCACATAATCTAATGAGGACTGGGTATTATATACAACTGAGGAAACACTGAACTCTACCTCTGAAACCAGTAATACACTGTATGTTAATTAACTGAATTTAAATTACAAATATAAAATAAAATAAACTCATTTATCATTTGTTCTGTATCTATATCATTTCCAGTGATGTCACCTTTCTCATTTGTGATATTGTCTTGCTTTCTCTTTCTTTCGTTTTCAGCCTGGATAGAGGTTTTTCAATTTTTTTTCTTTTTTTTTGAGAGAGAGAGAGAGAGAAAGCATATGCATACACTTGAGCAGAAGGGGGAAGGGGTAGAAGTAGAGGGAGAGAGAAAATATTAAGCAAACTTCCAAGCCCAAAATGGAGCCCAACACAGGGCTTAATCTCACGAACCTGGTATTATGACCTAAGCCAAAATCAAGTTGGACGCTTAACCAACTGAGCCACCCAGTGCCCCTAGAGTTTTTTCAATTTTATTGGTCTTCTCAAATATCCATATTTTGGTTTAATTCACTTTATTTATTATATGCTGTCAATTTCATTGATCTTTTTTGGTCTAATGTTTATTTTTCTTTTTCTTGCTTACTTTTAGTTTAATTTATTCTTTTTCCATTTTCTTAAGGTCAGGTCACTGAGTCATTCTTTTTTATATGGACATTGTATACAGTTTCCTTCTGTGTACCTCATTAGTGATATCCCATTAAATTTGATGTACTGTTTTCATTCATATTCTGTTCAAAATGATTTCTAATTTCCATGTTGATTTCTTCTTTATCAATGTGTATGCAGTTTAGTTTGGATGTATTTGGGGTGTATCCCAGAGATCTTTCTCTGATTATCATCTATTTTAATTCTCTTGCAAATAAAATATTTTATATAATCTCCATTTTTTTATATTTACTTAAGATTGTTTTAACACTGATTGTGATCTATATTAATAAATGTTTATACTGTGTGCTTAAAAAGGAAAAAGAAAAGAAAAAAGAAAAACTACTATCAGCATCCACTATTTAATTCCAGAGTTTCTTTAGACAAAAACACACAAATATCAACAGGTATCTTTACTTCTCCCTTTCATGTACAAAATTTAATCGAACACCCATTGAGTGGTTTTTATGTATTATGCAATTTGTCAGTAGTTTTAAATCCACTACCTCTTTTTGTTTTTACAGCAAAATTTTATGTAATTATGGAGTGAAATCTACTTACATCAAAACCATACATGAATACCTAATTCTGTATGAGACTGTCTACAGTCTCTACAGTCTTTCTCTACAGAATCTCTACAGTCTCTCCTTTTTTTTTTTAAGATTTATTTATTTATTTATTTGACACAGAGAGAGAGAGAGATCAGAAGTAGGCAGAGAGGCAGGCAGAGAGAGAGGGGGAAGCAGGCTCCCTGCTGAGCAGAGAGCCCATTACGGGGCTCGATTCCAGGACCCTGAGATCATGACCCGAGCCAAAGGCAGAGGCTTAACCCACTGAGCCACCCAGGCGCCCCCAGTCTCTCCTTTTTAAGCACACGGTATAACACAGTCTTGTTACCAAGCACTAAAGTCCAACCTGTATGGAATAAAATATACTGCCCTCTGCTGCCCATCCCTCCCCCCCAACATCCTGCTAGATGGACATATGTATTCAGACTAAGGCCCTTAGGTCACAGGAGAAATATTGAGATTTTAAAATATGCAATAGATGTGTGCATGTAAGAAACATCTATTGGAACTCCTTATATTATAGGACAAATCCATCAGTAAAAGCTTAAAGTCTCTCAAGAAACATTTACCTCTTTGTCCTTAGGAGGAATACTTAAAGACTGACAAAGAAAAACCTATTAACCTGAGGAGGAAATAGAGAACGGATAGGTAAGCCTGATCTCTGCCTTCAGGCACACATTAGAAGCAATGCTCAGTAAAATTAAAGCTTACTCTATGCAAGAGAAATGATCACCAGCTGATATTGGTCTTAATGTGTGGGTGGTGAAAATGAAAATGATGGCTATTAGAATAGTTTGAAAATAGTTCTGTACATTAAAAAAAGATATTATCATGAAAAACTATATTGCAGCTGTTTGCAAAAAGTTGTATTTTTAGTTAGGCTGCAAACATTTCACAAAAATCATAATTAAATTTGCATCCTGAGATTACACACATTATACATTTATCCCCATCCAAGATAGACAGAATTCTCCATCAAGCTTCCCCCCAAATTTCTCCCCTCTGGGCAAATTTATGACAAGGAGGCTGCAGATTGTATGGAATGCTCTCATGTTGCTAGTTTGAGTTGATGGAGAGTTGAATGTATTAAGACTGTACAGTCTTATGCTTTCAAAATTAGCCGCTTTTATTTATGGTGTTATATTGCTTGAAGCAGTTTACATTTTGAATAAATAATTAAAACATAATTCTTCCATAACTTATTCTGCTTCTGGGGAAAAATAATACTAGAAAACAAATGATACATATATTTTAGCTTGGAGTCACAGGGGAAAAGTAAATAGAAGATGAGGAAAAACTAGGTCTTTGCCATTTTTAAAAAAAGACAAAAACTGTCATTTTCCCTAGTAATCCAAGTTTCCTTTTTTTTAATGGACAACATTCTAAAATGTGCTCTATGTGGTCTACAATGCCTGCTAAATATACATCCATTTGCCATTTACATAACCCCTTAGAATCTAACTTGAACACTATTATTCTAAACTCTCATAGCTTTGTCGAGATATAACTGACATACAATTAAGTGCACATATTTAAAGCATTGTATTTGATGAGTTTGACATATGCATATACTCATGAAACCACAATTGATATAATGAACATATCCACCACTCCAACAGGTTTTCATGCTGTTATAATCTATCCTACTCTCCAGGCAATAATTGATCTGCTTTTAGTCAATAGAGATTAGTTAGCTTTGCAGAATACTTTATAAATTGAATCATAAAGTGAAGATATTTCTAGTCTGGTATATTTCAGGACAATTATTTTGAGATCAATCCATGTACTTTCATGGATCAAAGGTTGGTTAGTTCATTACTTTTTCTTACAGAGTAATATTCCATTGTGTGGCTATACGACAGTTCATTTTGCCTTTTAGCTATTGATGGCTATTTCAATTGTCTTTTCCTTTGAAGGTACAAAGTATAGTAGTCCTTCCCAGCTCCCATCTTCCTGGACTACAATATTTGATATTGTTAACCACACACTGGTGTGTTGAGCTTTGCCTTTCTTATCTTTCACTTCCTCCATGCCACTAATGTTCTGTTTCCCACATTTCTAACAATCCTCCTATACTCTTCCTCACATGTCTTATTTCTCTCACTTCCAAATGAAGGTCATCCTTCTCACTGGCCTCAGTTCTCATTGCTGACCTCGCTCTCTTAAGAATCAAGTACTCCTAGTAGTTCGCTGATCATGTCATATTGACCGTTCCTTGAATTTGAATTTCCAGACTTGGACTTTTTTTTTCTTTTTTTTTTTTTTTTGGTTTCAAGCCAACATCTTTTTTTCTCCTAAAAATGGCTTTCAATTCACATCACTTAATTGAAGTATCACTTATCAAGGTAACTGATGGTGCTCTCATATGCAAACAGATTTATTCATTCCTCATTCCCTTGGGACTTTAATCCAACTGTAGATTTTAAATTGCCAAAAGAACATTCCCTTGTTTACCACCATTGTGACTAATTCAACCAAACTTATTACCTTCAATTCACTTTAACTAAAATTTTTCAGACAAATGACATCAGTTGTCAAGTATCCCAAAGTCAGCATCTGAATTAATCTTGACTTAATCCTTTTAACTGCTATGACCAATCTCAAGTCATATTATATTTTGAAATTTGACTCAGAGTAATTTCTTTTTCTTAATTTTTATACCTCCCACTCTTGCACAGGGAACACAAACTCATAATTTCTTCTTGATCCCCTATTTTTCATGTACCTTTCCAGTCTCCTCTGCTTACTGGCATCAAACCAATCTCTCTGAACACAACTATTTCTTGCATTCTTTGATTCACAACTCTTCAGTGCTTCTCAATTACCTTCTTTAAAAAACATAACAAAACAAAAAACAAATAAAAATTTGGCCTCCATCATCTGGGTCAATAATCTGGGAATTATTCTACCCCGAAAATCAGTCTCTTGCTCTTTCTCAGTACATACCTTCCTTCTCTAATTGACAGCCTGGTCTCTGCATATCCTTTACTATCTTTGTTCAGATTAAGTTCTCCTGCACTAAATAGTATAGGCTCTATAGTCAAGACTCTCCAGGCAGGCTAGAATCCTGACACTACTAATTGCTGCTTATGTCACTTTGGTTTGATTCTGTGCCTTAATTTTCATCCACAAAGTAATGTCAGGAGGATTAGAGATAATTTGTAAAAGGCTTGGGATATATTAAGTGATCAACAAACGTTACCTATCATGATTAAGTAAATCTTACTTGTTTTCACAGAAAAGCTCAAATTTCAGGAAGTATAGTGACTTAAACCTAAGGGCAGTCTAAGGCAATGTTTAAGAGTATTGGCTCCTGAAATGCACTAGCAGGATTAAAAAGATGACTCTACCATTCTCTAGCTATGTAGAGGGATAGCTAGAGAGCCAGGGAAAATTCTTTAGCTGTTTGTGCCTCACTTTACTTATTTGTAAGATTGGAATGATGTAACTATTCACCTCATAGGCTTTCTTCTTTTTTTTCCCCCCAATACTGCTTACTGAAGAGACCATCCTTTTCCCATTACATACTATTGGCTTCTTTGAAGTAAATTAACTAACCATATATGTGTGGGTTTATTTCTGAGCCATCTATTCTGTTCCATTGATGTATGCATCTGTTTTCATGCCAGTATAATATTCCTTTGATTACTATAGCTTTGTAGTATAGTTTGAAATCAAGAAGTTTTGTCCTTTCTCAAGACTGCTTTGCTTTGGCTATTTTGAGTCTTTCGGGGTTTCATAAAAAAATTTTTTTTTGCTCTATTTCTGTGAAAAATGCCACTGGAATTTAGATAGAGATTGTCTTAAAACTATAGATTGCTTTGGGTAGAATGGACATTTTAACAATATTAGTTCTTCCAATTCATGAGTATGGAATACCTTTACATTTACATGTGTAAATGGAATGAAGAGAATGAAGAGAAATGAAGAGAAATTCTTTAATTTCTTTCACCAATGTCTTATGGTCTTCAGTATACAGGTCTTTCATCTCCTTAATTAAATTAATCCCTAGGAATTTCATTCTCATAGGGATTTCCTGCAGGAAAAAATAAGATCATCCATAAAGGAAATGAGAAAAGTACCTGGTCTACCCTGGTACTATTCTCATTGCTTATCTGAAATTTTATTTTTCATGAAACTCAGCTCTACAGTAGTTTCTGGGCTTGTTCCTATGGGATATATTCACCATTAAACTGTATCCATCTTTTATTTAAGTTAAATTGATTTTTCTTGTTGCCCTGCAATATGAAATATGTATAAAAATAGAATTTTTGCTTACTATGAATTCAGCCCTGAGTTGGCATTATTGGTACACAGATAGTTCTGTGTACCATTATTGGTACACAGATAGTTCTGGTCCCTGCATGGATTCCTGTTGATCGTTTAGAGTAAACATTTGGTAAACATTCATCTTCATATGACAGTGTCTTAGTGATGTAATAGTTTCCCTCAGCTTATTCCATACCTGTTGCTAATAATCTTCTAGAACAAGCTCAGCAAACCACAGTACAGAGGCCAAACCTGGCCCTGTCTGACTTTATAAATAAAGTTTAAATGGAAGGCGTCTATGACCATTCATTTGGATACTATCAATGGCTGCTTTTGCTCTACAAAGGCAGAATAGAGTAGTTGTGACAGAGACTATTCGGCTTGCAAAGACTAAAATATTTACTACCTGCCCCTTTACAGAACAAGTTTGCTAACACTACTTCTAAAATATTAATTCCCTCCCTAATGTCAGAGGGATGTTCTTCCAACAAAAACTGCCAGATAGAGAACATCATTGGCTCAAATTTTCTTATTACTTTGATATTTGTCCCTACTATGGATGTATATACTCTAATATAATAAGTACTTTTATATTTGTTTCAAATCAGCCAATTAATTCCTTTTTAACTGGCCAATTGATTTTAAAGATTAAAAAAAAATCAAGAAAAAAACATTTGCCTTGGACCATTTGGTAAAATAAATGGTTGAATTAAAATATTTTACTGGGACCTCTAATGTGCAGAAACAACCTTAGAATGTGTTGTACCAGCTATCAGCATTTATACTAAATTCTTTTTAATGACTCAAAGTCAAATGGATAGCAAAGCAAATCAGAATTATTAGGCTGGTATTCATGTCTCAAAAATATTTTTTTATTTCTTTAAAGATTTTATTTATTTGACAGAGAGAGTGCACAAGTAGGCAGAGCGGCAGGCAGAGGGAAAGGGAGAAGCAGACTCCCCACCAAGAAGGGAGCCCAATGCGAGACTTGATCCCCGGACCTTGGGATCATGACCTGACCTGAAGGCAGTCTCTTAACTGAGTGAGCAACCCAGGCAGCCCCCAACAAGGTATTTCTTTTTTAATTTTTATTTTTTTATACACTTACAATGTATTATTTGCCCCAGGGTACATGTCTGTGAATCATCAGGCTTACACATTTCACAGCACTTACCATAGCACATATCCTCCCCAATGTCCATAACTCAGCCACTGTATCTCTACCTCCTTACCCCCCCATCCACCCTCAGTTTGTTTCATGAGTTTAGGAGTCTCTTATGGTTTCCCAAAAAGGTATTTTTAATCACGTCTCTCAATTATCCCCAACTGAGTGTATACTCCCACCATCTTAGACTCTTCCTTAAACATTAATCTGTCATTTTCCTATCTTCGCTAAAATAATTTCTCTGCTTGAAATTCTCTTCTACCTAGTACCATTTTTATCCCTGAAACACTATGTATAAAATTCCCACTCAAATGTCATTCATTCCATGATATTTTTCTATCACTTCAGCCAATTTTATTTTTAACCTACTTCTTTCTATTTTGTGTTGTAAGAACATGTCTCTCTTTGATGAATACATTGTAAATTCTTGGGGGCAAAAAAGTCATACATTTTAGGCATCAGTGGAATTCAAAGACTATAAGTAATTCCAGAGCTCATGCTTATAATCCTCCCAATAACCTTGAAGACTAGGAAATAAACAGGAACTGCTGAAAAGTTTCCAGATTAGAAGAATTAAGAGATGTAAGAAATATCTAAGAAATAAAAACTCTGTTGTAGAGACCAGTATTGTGAGGGAATTTCTATACAGCTTCCAAACTATTAGGAATCTTCCTAAAACTATCCAGACATCATTGTAGATGATGTCTACATCATCTGTTAAATAAGACATCTGTTCAGTTTTTAAAAAAATGACATATTAATAAATATGACTGTTAAGTTCCATTCAGTCTCAGATTTCAACAATTACAGGTGAAATGCTTATAATTTTCTCTATAAACATGGGTTTATTATTAGGCAAGTAATTTGAAAAATACCACTGAAATAAAACAGTGCTATAAGGACTTATTTCTAAAAAAAAATAGATATTCAGAGTTCTCTCATTGTGTTTTTTCTCTACTAGGCCAATATTTTTGACTTAAATTTAAAAATGAGAAAATATAGATATATGCATGTGTGTATTTATGTATACACATATAGATATACAAACATATATACATATATATGTACACAAATACATATGGGATACACACATAAATACACAAATATATGAGATACACATATATACGTATGGGATATTATCAGTGCATACTGTATTGCAATACCTCCATATTGCATTACTTCTATCAGCATATAAGCATGCTATATCTCTAATGTAAAAGCAAAAAACAAAAATCTTCCTTCACTCCACACATTGTTCCACAATATAAGTGTATATGTATATCCCATAATAAATATTCATTAAAAGTAATTATTTAACATTTTTAAGTGAAATGAGAAAATCAGTATTAGGCATAAGGACTCCATACCAATAATGATGACTAACATTTTGAGAAATATGCAGAGTTCCCTGTTTCAGGAGCACTGTCTCCTCCCAAAGTTCCCCCACAAACTGAGGCAGATGAGATAAAGGAGAGCATCATGGTCTCCCACTAACAGCATTCTCTTCTCCTACAATACACATTTGCCACAATCTGGCTCATAGACTAGAACTCACAATCCTGTCTCACGTGTCTATTTATCTTAGTGACTCTAGGAAGCCTTCACCAGTAGGGTTCTTTTCTCTGTAAGGCACTAGAGATCTCAGTCTGACTCCATCTCCTACTTACCCTGAATCCTAAAGCTGTTCTGCTTTTGCTCATCCCTGTGGACTTCATGCCTCTAGTAAATTAATTGAGATATTCAGCCAGTTCTCTGAGCATCCCCTTAACCATTTAGCTTTAATTGGTCTGAGATCTTCCCATCCAAGGCTTCCCCAGTGACCCTCTTCAAATTGTGAAAGCTTTCTCTTCCATGCCCCTTATAACTCTAGGCCTGATGGTAGGATATATCCCCTTGGCTTTTTGAAGTCCCTTTTAGACCATGATTTCTCTCTGCTCCTTGAAATACCCAGATCTGTAGTTAATGTCATAAAATTCTACCATTTGCCTCCTATCTATGTTCTAGGCAGTGACAACCCTTTGGGTTCCCTCTTTCACATTCCTGAAGATTTTAGTACATGGACTACTATTACTCTTTCCAACCCAGCTTCAGTCATAATCCTTGGTAATGTTAATAATAATCTGAACAATCTTTCCAGAATGCTGGCTTCTCAATGCTTTGTTCCTCTGCCCTTCAATAATCTTATCATCCACACTATCTCAAGCCACCTACTCTCATGTTCATATCTAGAGGTTTTCATTTCTAATAACTGCCTCACCTATAATCTTTATTTCAATGATTTCATTTTCCAGCCTTCAACTCTTTATCTGTCCAGCTGCAATAGTCTTTCAACCCCACAGGATTTATTATATACCGTTCCTAGGGATTTTTATTGTTACAAGGTGAAACAACAATCTCTCATTTGCATCAATCCTCAACTCCTTTATTGACCCCTCTCTTTTCTGTCCAACCCTTTTTCATCCTCAGCTAACAGCCTTGCTTACTACTTTTTTGAGAAAATAGAATTGTGTAGAAAACTACTCCACTTGCACCAATAACCAGAACTATCAATTTTCCTCTATCTGTAACTTCTATATCCTATATTCAATTCTACTATAATTATGGATCATCTGTTTATATTCCCAATAAAGACCAACTCCTTTGCTTCTGAAAAGGAATTCATCTCTGTAACTGTCTCTCAGAACAATGTACTGCTTAAAATATAATCCATGAGAAATTATACTAGTTACTAAGCATGCTTGGATATAGACTTAAGAAAAACATGTACTGGCAATGGGCTTCTGGGGGACCGGACGATATATGACCTCGAAGCCGAGCAGCTGGGGATGCCCGGCCTGCTCAAGGCAGAACGCCATCTGCTTCATTTTCCCGTTATCTCCCCTTCCCAGGAAAGCACCTGCATTAGTTGGACAACCCTCTTGTTTGGGTTTGCTCACTATAGGTCATGTACTACATGACCAGACATATTTTGCCTTTCTTCTTACTTATCTGCAAAAATCATGGTCAATGTGTGACCTACTCTGGCTTCTTGTTGGTTGTTACCCACTTTCTAATAAATACGAGACTGAGGAGTTGTTCAAGGTGACAGTCTTTTCTATTGTCGTCCCCTGCTCCCTTTCTCTTGCAGCTGATTTGTTTGTGCCTTATTCTTCTCCCGTGCACCGTCAGGAGGCAGCAGATCTCCTTTCGCGTTACCCCAATCATTGTTTCTTATATCCTAAGTATACTTACACTTTCCTCTCTATTGCATATCACCATCAGTATATAAGTATGCTATATTATCTCTCACGTAAAAGCAAAAACAAAACCCTTTCTTTACCCCACATATCCTGCTATCCATTGTTTCTAGTCTCTGCTCCTTTATAGAAAATATTTTCTTACTCTTTCCACATTCTTTTCTTCCATGGCCTTAATATACTGCAATTAATCTTTCGTTTTTACCACATTGCCAAATGATCATACAAATACCACCAATAAGCTCAATTGTCAAATGAAGTTGTCAACTTTTAGCAGTCTTACTTGACTATTATCTGTATTTCAGAGTTTTTCATGAATTCCCATCGAAATACCCACTATTGTGGGATTTAGGTGCCATTCACTCAGTTCTCTTCCAGTCTCACAATTGCTCCTTTTCTTTACGATTTGCTGGTTCTGCTCATCTCAGCAAGCTCTGCGTATAGGAGTACTCTAGGATATAGTCCTTGGATACTTCTCTTTCCATCTTTATGCTCTCTAGATAATAATGCAGAGTCATTACTTTAAGAAGACTTTAATGTCATGTATGCACTGATAACTCGAGAATTTCTATTTTTAGTCACACTTGTATATCCAACTGCCTAACTGACATATCCTTTTGATGCAAAATAAGCAAGTCTTAACATACCCCAAATTAAATTTCTGATTTTCTCATAATCCTATTCTTTCCTCATTCTTCTCCATGGACGCTTTCACTTGGTAAGGTTAGAGACTCAGACTCAGCTGTCGACTCCTTTCTTTCTCCCACTCACAGCATCCATCTTAAATATTCTATCTTTAAATCATTCCAGATCTTTCACCATTATCATCCTGTAACAAGTCATCAACATCTCTTATTTCAATTTATGAAAAAGCCACCTAATGAAGCTTCCTGCCTCCAGTCTTGCCATTTTAGTCAATTCACTGTGCAAAGGGGAAAGTGACCCTTTTAATTGGTTATTTAGGTCATGTCACTTCTTTGATCACTTCATCAAATGGGCTTTGAATCTGTCACAGTTAAAAGTCTTAATTCTTACAGTGGCCTATAAGCCATCTACAATTTGGCCTACATTACCTTACCTTCTAACATCTTCCCTCTAGCTAATTCTTTCACAGTCTTTACAACATTTATTTCTTGTGCATATCCAACATTCTCCTAGTGGGAGATCCTGTACATGCTGGTTTTTTTTTTTCCTGTAGTAGATCTTTATTGTATGTGTATGCCATAATTTATTAAAACTATTCCCTATTTATGAGCAATATATCTTTTTTTTTTTTTAGTTTTACGAATGATGCTACAGTGACTATCTTCAAGTATCTATCTTTGTATACTTTCTGAATGTTTCCCCAGGCTATATTTTCTATTTTTAAGTTTCATAAATGGTTTTAAATTAATCTTCAAAATATTTGTAGATGTATAGTCGACCTATTCCACTAAGCCCTTGTTAGGTTTTTATCATATTTTAAAACATTTCTTGGCAATTTGGTGGGCAAGATATATACTTGATTTTTCAAATTTCCTTAAGGAGAATGTAAGTAAAAATTTTCCTCAGAGGTTTATCAGTGCTGTGTGTTCAAGGGGTGAATTGACCATCTTTTTCCTGGGTTTTATATTATGGCATTTATACTTTTAAAAACTGATTTTTAATAATAGCAATTAGGTTTGTACAAATGCTTCAAGAATCTTCTTATGAGTAAACTACAAGGGTTGGTACCCGAACTTTATTATGCCTATTCTGGTTATGTGGAAACATTCCCCCCATCCCCGCCAGCCTTTTTTGGTTCTAAATAACTGTTAGCAAACTTCTGTGTATGTGTGTTTAGGTGTTCTTAAAATGTAGTATGATCTATAGTCACAACACCTTGTAGACTGAGGACAAGAAGAGACAACCCTACCTGGAGAACCTACAAAATGCCACTGTACCTTTTGGCCTAAAAGGCTGCCTGTGACAATAGCTTTGAAGCTATTGTTTTTGTGTGACTACTACTTCCAAAAAGAACGAATATAACATAATTGTCACTTGCTTCCCTTCAGAATCTATTAAAGAATCTTATTCATATGTTAAAAAAATTGATTTTTAAGAGTTCTTAATAAACTAAAGACACTAACTCCTGTCATAATTTCCGCAGATTTATTTACCATGCTTTTAAAATAATGTATCTGTGATATTGTTTCTTTTAGTAGCTTTCATTTTATCATAGGCGCTTATCTATTTCATTTTGAGTCCTTGACTTTATGTCAGGTGTGGAAAGTTGTTCTGTTATGTCCAAGTTTTACATCATGGAAAAATTCCCAAAGAGCAGTAATATCAGGTTTACACAGTGATGTCTACCACATTACTAGTTCTTACTAATATCTAGTTCTTTTCTTCCTCTCAAAAAATTAAAAACTTATTAGCTTTATTGTAGTGTGCAGGAGTCCTATGACTAGCTCTGGCCCTTCAAGACAGTCCATGTTATGCTAAGGTAACAAACAACTCTGACAATCTCAGAGGCTAAAACAACAAAAGCTTATTTTCTCTTGTGCAATATATCTTTTGTGGATCTCTAGCAAAGCTTTGTTCACCACAGTGCCTCAGAGAGCCATGCTGAGGAGCCAGTCATTATCATCTACATTGCTACTTGCAATGTCAGATTAGATATAGAGGTTTAATTCAGCAATTAAATGTTCCAGTGTAATGCCCACAACTTCTGCCTATAAAATACCACAAAGAACTAGCCAGTAGGGCACACCTGGGTGGCTCAGTGGGTTAAAGCCTTTGCTTTTAACTCAGGTCATGATCTCAGGGTCCTGGGATCGAGCCCCGCATCGGGCGCTCAGCTCATCAGGGAGCCTGCTTCCCCCTCTCTCTCTGCCTACTTGTGATCTCTCTCCTCTCTGTCAAATAAATAAATAAATCTTTAAAAAAAAAAAGAACTAGCCAACTTTCCAACACAATCATAAAAAGCCTATAAATATAATTTTACCATGTTCTTAAGAAGGAAGGACTAGAAATATTTGTTGAATAGGACTAATAGCATCAGAATAAGGCAGGGCTGCTGAACCAATCTGACATGCAGCATGAGTGAAAAATTAAACTTTTATTGTGATACACCATTGTGACCTTGGCATGTTCATTTGCTACTGCAGCATGACCTGGCATAGCTTGATTAATACAAATGGAGAAGACACAAATAAGTGAAAACCAAGTAATCTTGAGATTGGCATATCCAATCAGAACTCATGAATAAAAACTACCTCAAAAAAAAAAATAGAGGGGAACCTGAGTGGCTCAGTCAGTTAAGTATCTGCACCCTTGATTTCAGCTCAGGTCAAGACTTGGGGTTGTGAGATCAGACCCTGTGGTGGGTTCTATGCTGGGTGTGGGGCCTGCTCAGGATTCTCTCTCTCCTTTTCCCTCTGTATCTCTCTCACTCCCTCCCCCACTCCAAAAGCAAACTGATTTTACTGGGAGAAAGTTTATAAAAGAGAGGTGAGATACAATCCACAAACCCTGGGGAAAATTTTTTGAAAATGCTTGTTTTATCCTAACTATATAAAAGATTATTTATAAAATTCATTTTTTACACCAAGGTGCAGTATAAAATATAGAGATGAAGTTCATATTCTCTCTAAAAATTATCCTGGTAATAAAGAAATCTAAATTCTGACTCAAGTTCTGCTGTTAACTAGCTGTGGAATTGGGGGGGAGTTGGGGGAGAATTATACATCTCCTTAAGATGATAATTTCTTTATATAAAAAACAAGATATGTTAAATAGAAAAATGGTCCTGAAATTTTATTGTTCCTGAGAATTACCTGGAAAGTTTATGAAAAATGCAGAGCCTTGGATTCCACTCACCAAATGTTCTTATTCAGTAATTCTAGATAGTGTCAGGAATCTGCTTTTAAATGAAATCACTATCCTCAAAAATACTTTTGCTCTCCTTTCCATTACAGCATTATTCAAAACTCCTAACATATGGAAGCAAATGAAGTGTCCATCAACAGATGAATGGATAAAGAAAGTGTACAAACACACACACACGTGTGCATGCGCACACACACAGGAATATTATTCAATCATAAAAAAAAGGAAATAGTTCCATTTGCAAAAACATGGATGAAAGTTGAGGGCATTATACTAAGTGAAGTAAGTCAGAGAAAGACAAATACTGTGTATTCCACTTGTATGTTAAATCTAAAAAACAAAGAAATCAAACTCAGAGAAACAGAGTAGACTGTTAGTTGTCAGGGGCAAATAGGAAGGAATGAGTGAAAGCAGTCAAAGGGTACAAAATTCCAGTTACAAGATGAATAAGCTCTGGGTAACTAATGTACAGCAAAATAACCATACTTAAACACTGTATTGTATACTTGAAAGTTAAGAGAGATCTTAAGAGTTCTCATCATAACAACAACAACAAAATGAAACTATGTGAGGTGACAGATGTGTTAAGCCACTGTTAACTCAAGCTATCATTCTGCAAATTATCATCATGTTGTATATCTTTTTTTTTTATCATGTTGTATATCTTAAACTTATACAAATACAATGTCATATGTTGATTATATCTCAATAAAGCTAGAAAAAGACAAAAACTCTAAACTGGGAGTTCAGTTGGTTAAAAAAATCTACCTTTTTAAAGACATTCTCCAATTTATTATGCAGGTAACCTATGGATAATACTTTGAGGACCTCTTATAAAGAACGTATAAGAAGTGTCTGTCATTAAAAATAAATAGTATTATAACAAGAGTTGTTTCAAACAATTATGATCTATTTCAACATGGAGGTCACTTTTTTTTTTCCTTTGACTATGGGGTAACAAACCATTTTTTTATTTATAATAAAAACTATAAGATTTTTACTATCATTATTTCCAAGGGCTCACTATTATAATGAACTGCAAAAATAAACATATTATGGTGCTATAAATCACAAACACCTCTGGTTAAAGTCACAAAACCAAAGGCTAAAATTCAACAGGTTTGGAAAACAATTAAATAAATGTTTTGGTTAAAAAATGATATTCAATTATCCTGCTAACCATAAAACTGATGGAGAAGAAAAGGAGAAAATTCTTGAACAGTTAGTAATTGATTCAAAATACTTAAAAATATACTACCAAGGTAAAACAAAACAAAACAAAAAAGTATTCACCAATGAAATAAAACAAATTGTTAAGTCCTTTTTTGCTAAATAATTAGGCTACGGGTTGGCTAACACTTAACACTGGGTGGGTTAGCACTATATTACAAAGTTTCGTTAAAGCAGTCAGCAGAGAGGATCCCATCTTTCCAGGGTTTATAAATGCAACTTGTCAGGGCTAGCGCAATTTGTTTTTGATGTAATATTTCTATCATATGCCCAATGTTGTCTCTAAATTAGCAGTGACTGATCACTTCAGCTGGTGCCATGACCTCTAATTTCCACCTGCCTATGTGCAGAGGTTCCATTGTGAACATGTAAAATTGTGACTAAGTGGGATTTTGCTGGCACAGGGAATGACACAGTAACAGATTAAACTGTATAATGAGTTTTCATTCAAACATTCTAAAATTTACTCTTGCGAACTTTTGTTCTCTGAAATATTTGTTATGTCTACTTTATATTTACTTCATCAGTGCTACCAAAGTATTTCCTATTACAGAAGATAACAGTATTCTTACTTACAATAACCACTATTTTAAAACTTATTAAAGGTAAAATCCTTAATTAAATTTTACAATTCTTCACTTTGCCAGTTATGGTGGTCCATTTCTGATTACTGTGGCTAATTTGTAACCTACAAAGTAAGAAATATCCTGAGCTATCCCTAAATCTATATATTTTTTAGTAAAAAAAGGTCATTAAACTCTAAAAATAATCAAATTTCATAATGAAGATAATGCACTAAGTAGTCTCCCTAGCAAGAAGAAAGTATCCCAAACTATAAGGAATGTTAAATAATATCAGCCCCATAATTGACTAGAACTCACACACTCAATCCTCTCATTTTACATGTTAGAAAACTAGGGTTCAGGAAGCTAAGTGATTGGCTCATTAATGACAACTCTAGGGGTAGAATCCCAAGTTCCTTGAAAGTCTTTCAAGTGACATTTCTAGTTTGCCATTCATAGTAATGAGTCTTGGTTTTGAGAATCAAGAACTCACAGTACATTTTTGCTTATCAGAAGCAAAGAACAAAGACGAGTCATTGACATGGCTTTGGCTCAAATTTGGGATCTCCCAGAAACCAATAACCATTACGACCAGTAGTTTCTTTGATGTACTATTCACGGCACAGGGCAGTTTCAGTATTTTT
>CM052799.1:37487578-37529929 GCA_028533885.1 Nasua narica | reverse complement strand
TTCTTTTATGTTTATATACTAGTAAATTATAGATATTATAGGTAGCTATATATTGTATTTTTATTTAATAAAAATGAAAATGTGCGTGTCCTAAGGCCACCAGCATTTGTAAAGTGTGTTTGCTACAGGGTTTTTGTTGTAGAAAACAATCTGGTAATAAGTTTAATGTTTTTGAGTAAGAAATGGCTGAGCAAATTACAGCATATATTTCTCATTGATTATAAACTAATTATGCTTTTCGTAAGTTAGATTCATATGTACTGATCTGGAAAACTAATAAAGTGATAAGCTAAAAAATAAAAGCAAATTTCATAGTGATAATCTTAGTATGTTCACATATATGTGTACAAAAATTTAAAAGAGAAAAATGCATTTGTGTTATTAGAACACAGAGAAAAACTGACAGCACAATGTGCCAACCTGTTAATGCCAGTTATTTTAAGAAATTTAGGTCTGGAACAAAGAAGGAAAGTACATTCTGTTTTATTCTCTTTGTATATCTCTGTATTGTTTGAATTGTTTGAAGTTATATTACTTTAAAATTTAAAAGAAAACCTTCTATTTTTGGGGTGCCTGGGTGGCTCAGTGGGTTAAAGCCTCTGCCCTCTGCTCAGGTCATGATCTCAGGGTCCTGTTATAAGCACCCACCCCTTTCTGCTCAGCAGGGAGCCTGCTTCCTACTCTTGCTGTGCTTGCCTCTCTGCCTACTTGTGATTTCTCTCTGTCAAATAAATAAAATCTTTAAAAAAACAAAGAAAAAAAAGAAAACATTATTTTTAAGATTCTACTGAAATCAAACCTATATTGTCAAGGTATCATGATATACATTAATTATATAATAAAGTAAATGTAATAAGGCTCAAACTATCTTTTCAAAAAAGTTCTAAGGTGGGCGCCTGGGTGGCTCAGTTGTTAAGCAACTGCCTTCAGCTCAGGTCATGATCCTGGAATCCCTGGATTGAGTCCCGCATCGGGCTCCCTCCTCAGCGGGGAGTCTGCTTCTCCGTCTGACCTCTTCCTCTCATGCTTCCTCTCTCTCATTCTCTCTCTCTCTCAAATAAATAAAATCTTTAAAAAAAAAAAAAGTTCTAAGGTAAGCTCCAAATAATGAGATGATGACACACATACAAAACTGTAATTGTGCCCCTCAGTCATTTGTTTCTAATAGTAAAACCACCTGAATACTTTTGGAATATGAACCAATGTTTTATTAGGGTTCTTACAACTGGCACTCAGTAGATAGAATTTAAACCCAAACTTCATTTAATGTAGCTAACTATACTATGTATCAGAACAGAAGTTTTGGGGATGCCTTGAAACAAATAAGATTTCATACATATGTACCATACAGCAGAGAGAAATATCTATGATGGAGCATCACCATCTCACAGGCTTAGAAAACTATATGGATGTGTTTTTTAATGTCCTTTTGAAAATTTTATTAATTCAATTTTTTACTTTAAAATTAGTTAGAGATAACAAAAAAAACCCCTCAAAACACCATATTAAGGGGTCATAATCAAGTCTAATATCACTCTTGAGAGGTCTATTTTAATTAAAAATACTACAACTTTTAAGTCCTTGAGAAAATATCCATATTCACACATATTTAACCACCACCTCCTGAATATTTGCCTCATTTCATGTATACTGAAAGTTCTCATACCACAGTGTTATTTATAAGAAAGAGAGAGAGGGCAAGAGAGAAAATGACAAGAAGCCAGACAGGCAAAAGATAGATAGCTGGAATGGGAAGCTGGGAAAGAAAGATGAAGGGAAGGGGCAAAAACAGAAGGGAGAGAACTATTCAACTCTGAGACTCAAGCTTCAGAGGTATAGTAGATTCATAAGGATGTATACATTTTAGATGAGCATAAATTGGATAAATTATTTTAGTTTAAATATATGACAATATCTCCATCGTCTAAATTGTCAACTTCAACTTAAAAAACAAAAAACTGAGAAACTGAAAAGGAAGTTAATATCCAACAGACAGTTGTTGCTTAAAACAACAACAACAAACACAATTATGGTGTACCCATCCACTGAAATGAGTGTTACAGAAATGCATGGACAGACATGAAGACATATTCAATATATTAAAGATAAAAAGCACATTAAAATATAGACAGTAGAATCTCGTTTTGTTTAAATCTATGTTTTGAAGGATATGAATAAAATATCAATAACAGTTATTTCTACATGATGTATGCATAATGCTTTTGCTTATAGCTATGTACATTTCTGGATAACATATTACTTATTAAAACAAAGTTACAATATTATTTTAAAAATAAGAAAATAAGATCTCCACTCAGATGGGCTATCTGGGTAGACTGATAAAAACCCATTTGGAAGTGTGTGTGTTTTGCACAGGGACGGATGGGAGATGGCAATGGGAATCTAGCATTTACACTACCATTTGCCCCTTGGCTGAATTTTCGAATGACTAAGAAAGATTTTAAGAATACTGATCCTGGGTCTCCACCTCCAGAGATTCTGATTTATTTCATCTTGAGCTGAGGTTTGAGCGTGAATCTTTTTAAAAGCTCTCCCAGAGACGAACGTACAACCAAGGTTGAAGAACACTATCCGAATATTTTTCTTTTTTCTTTTTCTTTTTAAATAAACCTTATCCCATATCAGGGCCTCTTTCCTCAATAAAATAGATACACAAGTAGGAACGACACTACAATTATTCTAGGTTATGTCATCTTCTGCTCCTCCGACCCAAATTCACCTTGTATATTCTCTTATTTCCTGATTCACATCTTGCATTCCTTTCAAAACAAAATACAAATTCCTCTCTGAACCACTTTGTAGTATCACAAAAACTTTGAAACTCCTTCCCACAAGGTTAGTTTGCCAATTACTATTCTCAAATTATACTAATATCAGTTGAGCTGCTCCTGCTCTCCCAAACAAGTGAGCATCTCAGCTTCCATAGCCCAAGCCCATACACCTCATTCAGCAATACCCAGAAATGCATACTTCCCATCCGATGTGGAATGCATATTGAGAGTTCATGTATCAGCTTTATAACTCTAAAATGTACATACATATCAATCTGATATAAATACCATGATTTTAGGTAGAGCTTCAATGGAGAGGAATAACAATATCTATTAAATCCTAATTGTCTTTATATTACCCTCAAATCACCTTAGTAGATATTTTTTTAGATATTTATTTATTTGTTTGTTTGTTTGAGAGAGAGTTAGAGAGTGGGAGGGGGAGAGAGAATCTGAAGCAGACTCGCAGAGTCTGACACAGGTCTAAGTCCCATGACCACAAGATCATGACCTGAGCCAAAACGAAGAGTCAGATGCTTAATGAACTGAGCCATCCAGATGCCCTTTAGCAAACATCTCTTAGCCACAAAGTCGAATCTGATAAAATAATAATTCTGTAGCATGCCCAGTGGTAGGGCTAAACCAAGATCACCAACTCACTTTCCCTTGCAAAGTTTTGAACTCTGGTATATGAAAAATCAGTGCAATTAATCTACCATTCACCTAATAGACAACAAAAATACTTAGTAGTGAGGTAGCACTTTCATCCAAAGGACTCCAAGCTCTTCACACACACATTTATCTCAGTAAGCCTCAAGAGAGCCTTAAGCAGTAGATAGACATTAGCATCACCCACATACTCCTGAGAAACTACAGCATGGAGAGGTGAATAAACTTGCTCAAGTACGCACGGTATGTAAATGATTATTTGTTGTTTTTGTTCTTCATTCAATGAACAGTTTACTAAAATCTTTCTTTTTACTTTAACAAGTGAAAGTACAGCATATCATCATCTAGAATATGACTCAAGAGTCTAGGAAAATCACTTATGTTTTCCAGAAGGCCTTATTACTTAACGGATTTTAGATAGAATCTGCCAATTACTTTTTCATTATTCATGTCTAATTTAAGAGCATCATACTGGCTGCTATTAAAAATGCTGCATGTATTGCTCTGTTGCCTCATTCTTATAAAAGTGATGTCTTCTCTAACCACAACACATTTTAAAAAATAATTTGTAGGATTAATTGCTTTACAGACTCCAAAATAATCATATTTACAGTAAGAACTTTCATTAAACTGTATCATGATAGAAACTATTTCCCTTCTGTAGAGGCGAAGGTTATTAACTAACCATAAACAGCATTCCACGTTCTCTGTGGGATAATATTAGTAATAAAGGAAAATGTTGATACTCATTTGTCCAAGCAGTCTTATATTAGGAAAGTATACCACAATAAGTTCAAAGATGTCAGCCCTCTAGCTTATACTTTTTCCATTTTATTGAATACATGCATTTGATTTGAGAAAACTAGGTGATTTTAAGTTCATTTGGTAGAGAGCTCTGATTGTATTTCAAAAAGTCCCCAGCCTGTTTAAGGTTAGAAATGTATTATTTCATTTATACTCCTATACCATCTATATAAAATGTCCTTATAGCATAATGTTCAGAGGTAAAAATGTCCTACAAGAAAAAAAGTGTATCTAATCACATACCATAAATCAGATAAATGTAAAACTGTAATCTGAATATCAAGTCTAATCTTTATTATATATTTTATCTTATTGTAACTATGTATTTTAAAGCTCTATACATCAAGGAAAGTATCTAATTTATCTTTAGAACCTTGCCAGTGTTTGGCACAATGTTACACAGAACTTTCTGTGTGTTTTATTCAATGAGAGAATGAATGAGTAAATTATTAAGTGAAGAAAAGCATATGAAACATAAGCCATGTTCTGTGAATACTGAAATACTGTGAGACTTGAATAATTAGAGAAGGAAAGATGAGTAGAAGTTTGTGATATGTGATAATTGGTACCAGGCACAAAGAGAAGATTCATTAAGATTAAGGAAGATATATGCCATACATAGTACAATTAGATTGATGTTAAAAGTTTAACAGATGTTTTTTAAATTTTAATACCTATTTTATGTAAAAAAGAAAAAAAAAGTTAACCCAAGTTTTTTTGCCATAGCAGAATGCAAAGAAAATAATGGATAGGTTTCAAAAAGTCTCTAAAATCCTTAATATATAAAACAATGCTAAAATATTAAAATACACCAGCTAAACTCAGGAAACACGAAACAGGGAAGATAATTTGTAGAGGACCAGAGCAGGCTGCTCCTGAGATAGACCACTTTGGCATAAGATTGAGTTAAAAGCAATAAAAAAAAAAAAACCCCAAGAGATGCAGGAAAAGCACTCCCCACTCAACTGCTTAATTCTCTACTGGAAAAGAGAGTCTGCACCAGAATTGCCTAATTTTATACTGGAAAAGAGAGTCTGCACCAGGAAGACAGCTATTAACTCCTCTTTACCTAAGGAACCTACCTGTGTAACAAGGCAAACTTGTTTTCCCAAACATCTCCTCTCGCCTTGCTAATGAGCATTTTCCCTTTGTATCCTGACACCCTACAGCTCCCTTTAGCTCATATATGCTTCCTGTTGCTTCACTATATTTGGAATTTCATGTTTGTGTGGATTCCCTGTATATACATCTATTAAATTTTATTTTCTCTTGTTAATCTGTCTTATATGAATTTAATTCTAAGTCCAACCAGAAGGACCATAGGGCAGAGGAAGGTCTTCCTCCCCAACAAATTAAAGAGACAGAATCATTTACAAGTATTTTGTTTCATTTTAAATTTCACACACACACACACACACACACACACACACACACACACACTCCCCTGTCAATACTCATTCATTTACTAATTGATTCAAATATTCTTTATGTGCCTAATATATGCTTATCATTCACTTCCTGTTCCCAAAGAACTTACGGTGTTCTTGAGGAATCTAGATCTGAGTCAGATAACTAAGTATGTAAATGAAAAATTTTAATTTCCATATGTATCAAGATGGTAAGTGATGCTTTAAGAGTATAAAGCTGATAAACGCGACAGATCCTTCATCTAATATGACCCATCATCCTTCTTATCCTTCCGTACTGGATAGGGTGGAGAAGATCTCATCATTTGGTGGCATTTAACAAATAGGACAAAATAAATGAGCTACTTCTGCATTCTCTCTTTTCTCCCTTCATGAAAATAAATTTCCCAATATACAGACTTAAATACATAGAATCAAAAGAATATGGGTTTGAAGGTACATGAGGAGAAGCAGAAGATAAGCAGTCTTTTAACAACATTAACATAAAAATCTATTTCCACTACTTTCAGACTTGAACCAAAACTCAAAAGGCATAAAAATTTAAAGTTGCATTTTCATATATTCATTGACTTTTTTAAATTGGACAAGTCAGTTCAAGTTTACACATCATTGGAAATAAGTTTTCTATTGTGCATCTACACACAGATTCAAGAAGAAAATGTAGCAGTAACTTCTTTGCAATGTTTTGTTAAATGTTCTAAAGGTAACAGACAAAAAGCTAATTAATTTGACTTTGTAATTACTAGAACATTATAATGAAAAGAAATCTTTGTGACGGTATATATGTTGTACTACTTCATCCCACAACCCTGTTTCTTAAATGAAGGATATCACAGCCCGAGAAACCAAAGATGGTAGTAGAAATTCAAGTCTTCTGAAAAGGATAAGGATGAGCACAGCACGATGAAAAAAAAGAAAAAAAGCCACATGCCTTGGAGTCAGACAGATCAAGTCCATGTCCTCCCTCTGTCACTTAGAGTATTTTTCATTTCTATTTAGAATACCTTTCGAAACCACAAACTCTGCATTCTCAAGCTTTCAAGCTTCTCAAGTTTAGCATAGTAACTTTGTGTTGGCTATTCCTACTCTGCTCTTAGAACCTATAAAATTTGTTTTTGCAGTTAATTACATAAGTATTAGTTTTTCCTGTCAAGAACTCAAGGGCAAGGAGTTTGTGCTATTTATCTTATTATGCATTATTTGGCTTTGTACTCATTTTAAGTGTCTTGCAAATATGAAATGGCTCAAAGATATTATTCAATCCACTAGTTAATGAGGAAACAAGTAAGATGTTAAAACTGGTTCCAAGAACATTTGAAGACATGAGTATTTATAGACAACTTAATAAAAAAATGTTAGGATAAAAATACTTGGTGAAATACGGGCCTAATTAATGTCCAACAGAGCAATAAAAGGTAACCTTCTAGATTTACCACTGGCCATAGTTATGTGTATCTCCACCGGACAAACATTTACAATTTAACGTCAATTCACTAAGTACAGTCCCATATTTAATAATAAAGTGAGTTAAACAAAATGTATTACTTAATACTCGGGCTAGTCTATGTATGTATAGCATATAGAGAGATATAAATATGACAATATTGAAAAATACACCATCCACATTTTCCCTTATTTCAAGGGATGTTTTTTCTTAACATCCAGAAGTTGTGCCCAAATAAAAATATTTGTCAAATGGATGAACAAGTAAGTCAATAAAGTCAGCAAATATTTTAATATGCCTGAACATCAGTTTCCTTGTCTTTAATGAAAAGTTATAGATTTAACTTCTAGGGAAAATAAAAGGAATACAAATGAATATCATGTCTAGTGCCTTTCTTAGTAAATATTACTTCTTGTTCCCACTTATCTTTGTCCTTCTTTGTTGTGTTTCTTCCAGCATTCCTGTTGCTGTTCTATGAACTACTCCCAACTAGTGACATACTTTTCCATGTATATTGGTCAAGTCCAACTTTATCATTCCTTTACATGACTGCAGAAATTCTTGAAATATAAAATACATGAGACAGAGAGATCTAGAGCAATACATATCACAGCTGTAAATTTTAGCTTATTAGTGCGACTTCATGCATGGCACCTTGCTTCCTTGCTTCTTATATTATCTACCCAACGCTACCTATATTTTTTCCCCTCAAATTCTCTTTTAGTTTATCACATATCCCACAGGATTTCATCTCAGCCATATACTACTTTTTCTTAATTTATTATGCTTCTAGCTGTGGAACAAAGATGGCCTGGAGCACTTTTAAATCAGGGGCATGTGATGGAAATTATTTTTTCCATCATGTTTTGTCAGTGGCACAACTGAGCCTCCTGTTTGTTTCCCATTTAGCATATGGCAATGTCAGTCATCAATTCACACAATACCTGTGTTTTCATGGGAGGGGGTAGTGACAGCGGTAACAATTAGCTGGTCATTAACTCTTGCACTGTGCCTTGTCGGCCTGTTCCTTTTTGCATAATGAACTAATGGCTGCAAGGGTAGAGTGAAGAGGGTATGAAAGTGATCATTACCTTGGAATAAAAAATGATGACCTTGCTTTTTGAAGACAGGAACACTTAGGATTTTTTTTTAGTACATCAAAAGGTAAAAGAAGAAGCAGCAGCAAGAATCAGGAAAGTATGAAATGGCAATGATAATTTCCTAAATACTCTGTTTTCTGCATGTTTGTTTTTCAATCTAAATCACTTGACTGTTTAAGATTGATATTGCTGACTCAAAATTTAAAGAGCAAATACTGAAAATCATCAACTTTTTTCCCATTATAAGTTATAAATAGAGTATTTTAAGTGGCTGTTCTTTGAAATTCTGTAGAGGTATAAACAGAAGGTATTATTTTCAAGTAAATTTGTAATTAACTATAATTGTCATAGACATGATATATATTTAAACACTGGAATAGGCAGATGTGATAAAGGTGCAGATAAAGTAAGTAAAACCAATTAGCTATTTGGTAGGATTAAAAAAGATTAATATGAGGAAGGGCTGACTGCAGGGGACTGGTCAATGATCTTTCAATCATTTGGTAAAATTCAGGAGTGTGAAGTGAAGAACAGAGAATATAAGGTAGAAGTGAAGAACAGAGAATATAAGGGTATAAGAACTAGAAAAAGAAAAGACATATTTACTTTTCCTGTTCCAAGAGTCCACCACAAATAAGATTTGTATCTTACATAAACTTTTACAGGTGGAATTTAAATTGATTTCTTTCTCTACAATAAACTGGTGAACAGTTGATTATCATACAATAAATATTTCAAATACTTGGAAACAGTTAAGCATCCTCTTAGCTTTCTTTCTACAATATAAAATTACTTATAAACTAACTTATGAATCATGCACATACCTTTAGAACAAGAACAGTACATAAATTAACAATTCCCCTTGAGGAATAAACTCATGTGTTCTTTTAAAATATATGCAACACTTTCCATTTATATAACATTTTTCTGCCAAAGTACATGGGGAGTTTCATATACATCATTCTAATAGCACAGCTTTGTTTACATTTAGCATCTTTATACAAGGAATGCAAACCAGTTTGGGGACAAATTCAGTCTTTACAACTGTGCTAGAAAACAGGGAAAATCCTCTCTACACATAAGAAAAGTGTTAGTGTTTTCTTTTGCATTAGATTTGGTGTTATATTTCCATGGATCAAAATTCAGGGCATAATTCCACTGGAGAAAGAAGTAAGGGAAAGGAGGTAAGAATGGAGGGAAGGAAACAAAGAAAAAAAAAATGAACAAAACAACCCATGAACCCTGTATGTCTTCTTCACTGTCAATTCTTTCCTCTCATTCCCTCTCATTTTATCAAATGTCAGTGATTGTTCTGATTTTTCTTTGTCCCCCAAATTATCCCTTCTATAACTCAGACTCCCTTTCAACTTACAGCCCATCCTTCCTTCCATTGTGAAATTTAGTGTAACCTCCTCCTCCTCCTCAATACTAACCAATTCTTTAAGTGTTCCTAACTTCCTTCATTGTGACTCAGTTGAAACTCTTGTCTCATCCAGTCATATACATTGCTAAAAATTATCAGATCTTTTGGAGAAGAATATGGCAATATATATATATACAGAAAAAGTCTTTGAAACCATAATTTCATTTCTAGAAACCTATACTAGAGATACCATCAAATGAGAACCATGATTATATCCAATATGTCCATTACAAGTAAAATATTGGGGGGTGAGGGATAGTAATGTTTAAAAAATAAGGTTTGCCCTCTTGCACCCTTCCCTAGACACATTTCTAGAAGCTAATTTTTTGTTTGTATTTATTTATTCAAATTCACTGTATTTATTTATTTATTTTGATCTTAAAGGCATACTCATTCTCCCATGCACTTAGACTCAGAATTTCTAATTTATCCCTGCTTTTGTATTTCAACACTATATAAATAATACCAAATTCTATTGGTCACAAAATCACAACATTTAGCTCATGACTCCCTCCCTTCCAATTTTCACAGTATTCAAATGTTTAATCCATGTTTCTTCTCACCTGGATTATAATAACAAAACTTAAATTGATGCCTGTGCATCCTATCTTTCCCATTATCAATCTATACACAATCCTTCTCTATCAATTTCATAGATTTTAAGATGTAATTTTTTGATCCTTCAAGACTATGTACAAATTATTCACCCTGACATGTATGACCTTTACTAATATTTCCTTCCTCTATGTATTTAGGCATGTAGTATTCTCCACCAGCCCTTCCCCTTTGACATGTTGAAATCATCTATGACTAGTCCTTATCCATTTAAATTTTATCCTACCTTTGCTTTTTAAAAGCATTATATTCAGTAAGTGCCCAAAGTTTTCCTAATCCCTTCTTTTGTCTCCTTCACTTGAATATCTATACCATTAGGCTGGTATTCTAAAAAAAGCACTTAATTTTATCTGCCTGTGATGTCCTTTTGTGTACTTTCTTAATTCCCTTTATTAAATCTTACAACATTGAGAACAAGAATATTGAGAAAATACTTGCTATTGAAGAAATGCCTAGTCTTGTAGTAAAACCTGTAACACTCAAGCCTAAGGAAGTAAGAAAAGAAGTAGAGAAGATGGGAAAATGGACAGCTTTTTGGTTTTTGCTTTTTTTAAAAAAAATACATTCTGTCCATATTGGGTTTAGATTTTTGTGACTTAAGAGTAGTCTTGAAAACTCAGTTCAACAAATGTATGAAAGCAAATAGTAAGTCCTTCAGCAAAATGCTTACTCAGCTAGAAAAGAGGCACAAGCTACAGCCATTGCAGTTTGGTTCAAAATCAAATCCATGGTCACCTCTGTGGTTTTAACCATGTATCAAATCATATTTTTAAAGAAAGAGTGCCATTACACAAGTATTAATGCTTGCATACTAAGAATTACACAGACAGTTTTCAATCATTGTGGTTTGCCTCCACCATTTCTTTTGAATCCTGTTAAGACAGAGAAAGCCTACCTGACAGAGTTCTTGAGGCAACTGTTTCTCTTTGGAGCCCAACAACATACTACAAACTACTTTAAAATGTTTCTGGAAGTAATAAATCATTAATTTAAAATGAATCTTCATTACAAAAGCTTGAATGTTCTTGAAATATATGAGAAACCCTTGAAGTTATGAATATATAAAACCTCAAAGCTAGTCATTTTATAAATAAAAATCATTAATTTTTAATCAAAAGAAGATTTCTTCAGTGTAGGCTCCTAAATGTTTTATATCCGATATTCAGTGAAAGGTTTGCTCTTTTTGGAAGCGTTATCCTTAATGCCCTGTTCATTCTATTTGCCTTAATCTCAGATGCCATTCCAGTATGTGTATATAATTGATTTTATAGAACTTAAGAGTTCAACCCAGCATCGAGCATGACTTTTGTAGAAAATACAGCAGCCTGATCATTTTAATTATTTTGTTTTTAATTTGCATTGTTTCTGAACTATGTTAAAAACACCTCCTTTGACTTCCAAAAGAAAATTTCAGAAAGGATATTTTGAGATGAATTTCTCTTTTAAGTTCAAGTAGGTTATATGGTCTTAAAAGATTCCTCTGATAGAAGACAGCACTGAATTTGCTGGGGTTTTCTGTATCAAGTGACAACACAGTAGCTTATTATTTTCAAAAGAATGCCATTTTGTTACTAAAACCACAAACATTTATTTAATTTCCATTTAGAAGACATTTTTTAAAGTCACATTTTTATAGTCAGTTTCTTAATTGATATTTGGACTCCAGTTTAAGATGTTTAAAGATATATTTAATACCTTTTAAGCCCATAAAAAAAGTCTATAAAAGTTATTTTTAAACATTATCTTAATATCAAACTCTGTGCTACAGAATTCTACATTTAATAATGCATAGTCTAGAAAGAAACTGGAAAACCAAAAACATAAAAGTAACTAAGAAAAATAAATTTAAAAAGCAGCTACTTTAATATTAGAATATTCAAAGAACACTATAGATTCAAAACTTACAGAACTATACATCCACGATCACAAGCAACTTGGGGATTTTAAACTCTTCCTAATGTAGCTATACTTTAAATAAAACTTTCATTATTTTACCCAGCATTTAAACATTTTCTTGAAAAAAGGTCAGCATATGTTGCCTAATTAACTTTGGAAGTGAACAGAGGTTATAAGAACAAAGGCAAAATGAATTACAAATACGTACTGTACTCCAGTTGGTAAAGTTGTTTCCAACTGTAAACATTAGCAATTCAGAAACCCCTATAAATGTATACTGGAACTGAACAATTAAGTAAATGGATTTTGGATACTGGAAGCCAGATTTCTAACTGATGGTGTGGGGGATTCTAGACAAGTAAGGGGGAAGATTAGAATGATCAATGTTGTAAAGAATTACAGTTAAAAACATAAGTATGAATTCACACTTAGCATAATGTACAAACAGATACATCTAGAATTATCTACAGATAAGTGTATACACATGGATTAGTATACACATATATATTTATTTTTCCTCCTGCAAGAGGAGGAAGCAACCACGCTCCAATAGCAATAAGCACACCCTACACCCAGATCAAAGGAACCATGACTCCTTGGAGAAATGGTTGATTCTAGGGCTTGGACAGGGAATATGTCAGATTATCCTGGAATGTCCTGTAGTGCCAGAAAGAAAAAACAGAAAAAAACCTCTAAACCAAATTTGCTGAAAATAAAACCAAACCAGAACAAACAAAACAACAATATGGGGTTATCTCAAACGGACACAGGAGTCAAATGAAAGAGCTCCTAACAGCCATAACTAGAATAATAAAATTTGAGCAACAAAATTTGAAAATGTAGTATTAGATTACGACCTCATATATAAAAATAAATATCTGAGTCCATAGTTATACAAATCAATGACTGAATAAATGGATAGGAATAGACAACCTATACAAAAGAATCCCCCAAAATTTATATAGTTAATTACCCACTAAAAGAGGTAGAGCATAACTTCCCATTCGTTAAAGTTTATAGAATGAATTCCTTCTAAAGAATGCACTATGGAAAGTGGAGAAAAGAATAACTTCACAGTGGAGAAACCTGACAAACACTATGTCAGCAAGGTGATAAAAGTCAGTGTCAACAGTGATAAGACATGTTGATAGCATGTGGTCGTGATGTGATGTGAGAATAACAATTTAACTGCGTATTCTTTCTCCTAAAAACCCATAACCCCAGTCTAATCATGAGAAAAACATCAAACAAATCCCAACTGAGGAACAGTTGACAAAAAATCTGACCAATAGTCCTCAAAACTGTCAAGATCATCAAAACCAAGGAAAGAAATGTCCAAGAAACTGACATAGTCTAAAGGAGCCTGAAGGAGACATGATGACTAAATGTAATGTGGATTCTGGATGGGATGCTGGAGCAGAAAACAATGACCAATTTCCAGAGTGGGTTAACAATAGGGGAAACTGGATGTGGGTTACATGAGAACTCTCTGGACTACAATTATAATTTTTCTGTAAATATAAAAGTATTCTAAATTAAAAGTTTATTTAACAAATATACTGACAATATTCTTTGAAGTGGTAGAAATGTTCTCTGTTTGACCTGAATAGTGTTTATATAACCGTGTCAGAGCTGTACGCATGAAAAGGGTGAAATTTACTGTATATACTGTATCTTACTTAATAAACTTAACTTTAAAAAATGTTTCATGGCTTATGGCTGTCAGGAAACCTGTGAAAATGATAAACCTCAGAGCATGTCTTTCTTTAAATAGCAAACATGAACAAAAAAAAAGATGTAACTCTGTTACATTATCTGGAGGCACAGTGTCACTGATTAAAGAACTTTTAATTGATTTAAAATACACTGCATATAGATTTAGATGTCAGTGACTAATTTCAGGTGCTATCAACTTGTATTAAATGCACTGCAGTACAGAAGAGTACTTTAGCATAGGGTGCTGGGAGTTAATCCACCTGAGATTTGAATTTCAATTTTGCCACTTACTAACTGTGCAAACCTGAGCAACTCACCACATTCACCAAACCCTCAATTTTCACATCAGCAAAATGAGAATAATAAGTTATATCATGTTATGATTATTATAAGTATTTTAAGGATTCAATAAGATAAGTCAAATTTAGAGTTAACTATCATACATAAATTGGAGGAAGTGCTCTATTAGTAGTAGAGCACCATTATGTTTATTACAATGTAATTTTATGTTTATAGTAGTATGAGCATGTAAAATGGAGATCAACGGGGGTGGGGAGAGAATAGTGAACTCTAATTAAAGGGCAGGCCAAACACTTCCAAAAGTTCTCAAAATACAGTCTATTTTTTTACCCTGGCTTCCGATATAATATTAAGAACTAATGCTAACTGCATGTTGATTAAGTTGTAACAATCCCATTTCAATTTGAGGGAATAAACAGCCTAATTAGTGAACTTTCGCAATGACCAATTTGCTTCTCCTGGAAATCTAGGGTAAAGGGCTCACTTAGCAGTTTTTATCCACACAAAAGAAACTATTTCTTCCTTTCTGATAAATTGTGTAACTCAAAGGTCAATAATGGTATCATGCATCACAAGTCCTTTCTCGTGCCTCACAGTGCCGCAGGGCACCCATTCTAATGTGACCTGTCAGCCCCTACCTAACAGATTTAGTACTTATTTGTAATGTATTAATGGCTTCATTTTTAGATTTTGCTTTCTTCCCAGAGAGCACTAAGAAATTGATTGCCAGCTCACTGAGTTGAGAATGGAAACAGATAGTTGAGTATGAATTACGATCACAAAAATAGCATCAAGATTGCAGATCTGAATATGATAAATAAGAGATAAGTAACACAAGCGTTAGGGAGCCAGCCTGGGTAGTTTTACCATTCGAAATGGAAAAGATGGGACTTTCTAATAGATTTTAAGCTTCAGAAAGGGTTGCCAAAGCATGCAATAAGACATTTCCATCAACCTCGAAAGATGTGAACATTTATTTTGCTTTTGTTCTAAAGCATGGTGGTTTGCACAGGTCTTTAAAAATACACTGCAGAAAAATGGTCCTTATTTAATGTATATTAAGTGACAGAGTAGAAAATATATCAGATATGGAGTTAAAAAGTGCATATTCTTACATATTCTTACTGTCTTCATTACTCTATCAATATAATATCGGGTATGGTAAAGTCATTTCATCTGTCTAGATTATCAGATTTTCTATAGTCTACATCATGAAGTTTCTGTGAGATTCAAATCAACTCTTGAAAGAAAGAATTGATAAGTGGAACTTCATTAAAATTGAAATATTCTGCTCTGCAAAACACACTGTCAAGAGAATGAGAAGACAAGCCTCAGACTGGGAGAAAATATTTGCAAAAGACCTATCTGATAAAGGACTGTTATCCAAAATAAACCAAGAAACAAACAAAACAAAACAAAACAAAGTCCTCTCAATACTCAACAATAAGAAAATAAACCTGTTTAAAAAATGGGCAAAACCCCTGAAGAGACATCTGTCCAAAGCAAGAATATGGATGACGATAAGCATATGCAAAGATGTTCCACAAATAAACCAAAAAGTACAGACAGACCTGTAAATACAGAGAACAACCTCTGATGTTTGCCCGATGAGAGGGGGGTAGGGAGATGGGCAAAATGGATGAAGGAGAGTGGGAGATACAGTCCTTTAGTTATGGCATGAGTAAGTCAAAATAATAAAAGGTTTACAGTCAATGGTTTAGTAACAGTGTGGTATGGTGACAGTAGCTATACTTGTGGTGAGCACAGCATAACATATAAATTTGTCCAAACACTATGCTGTACCCCTGAAACTAATAGAACAATATGTGTCAGGTATACTTCAATATAAAAGAAAATTTAAAAAATAAATATAAATAAATACATAAAAATAAAAGAAAATACAAAAAATATTCTACATCATATGTCATTAGGAATTTGCAAATTAAAACAACAAGAACTACTATACTTCTATTAGAATAGAAAATCTCCTAAACACCGAGAACATCAAATGCTGAAGAGATCATTTTGGCCAGTCATACCAAGGGCTCCTGAGAATTTTTGGACTTTATGTAAATCAAAATATACTTTTAATATAACACAACCAAAAAGCGACCAATTACCTCAATTTCTTGGGTTGAAATAGTATTAGTAACAGGGAGCATCCTTCTGGGATCAGAAAAGAACAAGAGCGACCAATGGCACAGAACAAAAAAGGTTTTCTTTACTCAAAAAAAAGCACTTTTCCGTACCTCTGGAAAGATCCGTGGCAAGAAAGGAGGAAAGGCTGTTGATTGAAGGCATGTAGTTAAAATGGAGGCAAGAAATTACTCACAGGTGAGATTCCAGGTTCCTCCTGGAAAGGGCAGGCTTCACCCACGCACAGAGGGGCAGCTGGGGATAAAGGAACCTGTAGAGGGGAGTGCCTCGAATGGGAATGCATGCCTATTTTGCAAAGCCTGAATATGGGTTCTGGAGGCAGGAGGTACCTGAAGCATGAGTGAATTCAGAGGCTGTCAGCTCTGATATTGGGTTTGGTGATCACTCTCAGAAGTCATCCTTAGGTTTCTAGTTCCTTGACCACTATTCTAAGTAATAATTCTCTTCATCTCCCATCTCCTTAGGGTCAGGTCAATTCTAGGAAATCTGGCTAATGTCTTAGATAGTTAGGAGGGTTTCCTGAGGGTGAACACAGAGGGAAGGAAAACTGGTCACAAGACAACGGTATTAAGATGTAAGTTTTGGAGACAGGTAAACCTAGATTCAGATCTTGCCTCTACCAAGAACCACCTGTGGACTCTTTAGTCCTTTGTTTTCTCATCTGCAAAATAAAAGACAAGCACCTGCGACAGAGTTGTTTTGACTACTGAGATAAGACGTGAAACTGAAAGACATCTTAGGTGCCTAGCAAATTATTGGTATAATCCGTACTGAAATAAGAAAAAAAAAATACTGTAGGAATTTTGATAGTTATTTAAGAAAACAGCCAAAGGGTGATCAAGCAGGTAGAGAATAACTTGGGAAAGGCATGATGGAGAATATAAAGTAAACAGGAGCTCTTAATGCCCAAAGATCTGTGCACGAACAATGTAGTACATTAAACTAGGTGACTGATGGCAGCATTCTGTGACCATCTCAAGTGAACCCAAGGAGGAGTCAAAAATAGGAAGTTCATTAAACAGGGGCATGCAAACAATAATTTTAAGCAATCAGATATGGCAGAAACAATTATTAATATTACATAAGGGTCTTTCTGGTGTCTATGTGGAAATCAGTAAACCTTAATTTTAACAACTATAGCAGATTATACCTTGTGACACACAAATATTCAGAGAACTGCTTGCAAGCCTATGAGCCCCTTTCCCCTTTTTGTATATATAAAAATCCCTTGTAGCTAAAAAGCTTTGGAGCAATTCTTTAGAGCAATCTGAAACACATTCTCAGGCTATATTTCTCAGGAAGACAAAGCATTACAACAAATAAAACATTCACTAATCTTTTCTGAGGATGGTTTTCTTTCAGTTGACAGATCTGAACCAACAACCCACAAAGGACTTTCTCAAATAGAAAATGATTAAGTGTTGATAACTAAATAATCAGGAAATAGATGACATTAACAGTCCAATATAACCCCAAAACTCTATTGACAGTGGGGATTTAAAAAGAAATAAGTCAAAAGTATTCTTTTTACCTTTCATTTATATTTTAGGATTCTGATTTCTTCTATGGATAACCGTATACTGGTATTTGTGATTTGGGAGGTATACGTGGTTATTTGTGCAAATACTCATATTTACATACTGGTATTTACATGATTCTCAGGGGAGTATGTTTTCAGTTATCAAAAAAGATCCCAGGAAAATGCTACGTTTAGAATATTTCTTAGAGACTCATGGGTTGAGGGTTTGTGAAGTCATAAAGCAAAGTCTAATGAGATATTTACCGAACACTTGGTCACAAGGTATTTTTTACAAGAAATGCTTGCATCTCCAGCACTAGAATTCCTGGTACAGTATTTTAGATGGAAACTGGTAGGTCCTTTGTTCTAAATCATTCATTTATATTTAATTGATGTTCACTTATTCAATAAATTCATTTATCTAGATTGAATAATGTTTATTTGGACATTGTGTTATTAATTTTGTTCAAATCAATACAAAGATTTGAGGATTTTTCCAACAATTTTATGTTTTTATAATGGAAGTACTTTTGCATAAAAATAATCCTTTTAGTTCAACATTGTCCATAGCAGCTTTTGGCTGGCATAGTCTCCTTTTCCTCTTAAATGTTCCTAGACTTTCTAATACAAATTTCTATGAAAAGCCAGGATGACTTTCTATATACATTGATTTTGTTGGCAATTTCCCAGTTTTATATTTTGCCCTGCATATGCTTTGATTTAGCATATTTTTCTTTGTTTTCTCTGTAAATGCACTTAACATGTCAACATTATATTTTTTCTTTTAATATGTAAATTGACATTTTTATGAAGTTGCCAGAATTTTTTCTTAAGTGTCTATTTTCATCTCATTCATAATTGGCAGTATTTCACATAATTTAGAGATGATTTTTTTATACTCTTTATAGTAAATGAAACAGCTTTCTGTGAGTTTCTAGATCTCACTTATTGCATCCATTAGTTTAGAAGATTTTCATTTGTTTGCTTTGACAATAATGCTCATATGATCTTCTTAAGAAATGTTCTGATTACTTGCAAAGAAAGAACTAAATATAATAGAGCATTTTTCTCAAGCAATACTATTTCTATTTAATTAGATCCATTTGAATTTTTATCCAATTAACAATTTCTCAGACTTTATCATCCTACTTCTCTTCCTTATCCCACTGCGTAATATGCTGAAAACATGTGCTACACCTGCTGCTTCTATTTTTCATTTGTAATACTCTGTAATAGATTGCTATATTTTTTACTAATACTCTGTATCCATGTAAACAACAGTCATCTGTATTAGTTTCCAATAACTACTATAACAAATTGGTACAAACTTAGTGACTTAAAACATCTCAGATTTGTTATTTGGAGATCAGAATGCCAAAATGGGTCTCATAAAATTAAGGTGTCAGAAGGGCACTGTTACTTTCTGAGAATTCATTGCTTCTTCCAGCCTCTAGAGGATAAGGATAACTGCATTCCTTGGCTTATGGCCTCTTTTCAGCCTCAAAGCCATAGTCAGATGAGTCTTTTTCAGAATCCACCACTTTAATACTAACTCTTCTGCTTCCCTCACCCATATGTAAAAGAGCCTTGTGATTACATTGGTCTTACTTGGATAGTTCAGAAAAATCTCCTTATTTTAAGGTCAGCTGATTAGCAACCTTATTTCCATCTTCAACCTTAATTCCCCCTTGCCATGTAACATATCACATGCACAGGTTACAAGATTAGGACAGGACATCTCTAAGGCCCCGTTATTCTGATTACTACAATTTCCTATTACTAAATGTAATGACCTTTCTTCTTTTACTCTTATCCTTTTTTGACCTCAATTGACTTCTTTTTCCCTTAAAATTATCTACTGGCTATATCTACTTTATTCTTTCATTGTTCGATCTTAGTCTCACTGCTGATAATTATTTTTTGGAACTCCAACTGTGGTGTGGTGAGTGAAATTTTCTATAGTTTATATTCCTACTTTTTGAGAAATTCTCTATTTTTCAAATAAAGATATAATTTTTACTCTATGCTGATGACTCCAAAATGTATATTTTTAGCATTGGTAACCCCCTTCTCTCTCCCTCCCTCCTCTCTCTCTATCAACTCAGCCCTATATATTCTAAATTTTAGTGGATAATTTCACTTGGTTATTCTTTAGTCCTCTCAAACTTACCATATCTGTTGCTAAGACCTCAGTTGCATAGCCGTGGCTTTTTAGCACTGTGGAGTAACTTAAAAAAAGACAAGACACACTAAGATTTAGATTCCTAGAAAACATTATTGATAGAATTCAGTCTAGAGCAGCATGAGGTATGAATGTCTAACTCAAACATTTTAATATTCCCTTCTTCCCTTCCACAATTCCTTTCAAAGTTCATAACATCCCAAAGTACAAGATAGGGAGTAAATGGGGACATTTCAATAAAGTTGAGAAAAATTATCTTGCCTTAGATCATTTTTGTCCACCATTCGAGAATGTTTGTCCTTGGAAGAACCCTAATTTCCTTACATTGTGCCCTCACAGTATGTCATGTTTATCAAAAAAGCACTAAAGGATCCACAAATGATCTTGTTGTTGAATCATTCTTCCACGCCAATCATCAATAGATCAGATACATACTAAGATATGCTTCTACATAATAAGTAGATGACACAATCCGTGTCCGAAGAAGTGTTTATCATCTTTTAGTTAGAAAATGCAAGATAGAGAGCTGGAACATGATTCAATCCTTGACAAATTCTGACTTCAGACAACTTAAGTGGAGACATCAGAATAATCCCCCAATTTTTAAATTCGTAAAATATTTGTAACATTTCCTCCCCAAATAGCCCAATCTTCTTGATTTAATTTGGTCAGGGATTACTCCATATAACATTTTGTCCACTCCTCAAGCTTGAACCCTTCTGCCAATTTAAACTACTTTTACTCAACATCCTTTCTCTTTTCCCATCCACACCAATTAGTCACCATATTCTGTGAATTAATCTCTTCTACTGATGGCTTCCATTCTACATTCAGTGCTTATTTCTAATTCTTAATTTCTCAAAATTTAGACATCACAATAGCTTATTAATGGATTCCCTTGCTTCCATCTCGGTCCCTCTTTTTCAATAAAATATACATATCATCAATTAATCTTTCTAACTCACCAATTCCTTTTTGTTCTACCTCAAAAGGTAGAACAAATCTTTAATAGCTCTCCAGTGCTAGAGCGTAAAGCTTCAAATATTTAGACTGTTTTTTATGAGTCTTCACAGTTGGTCAGACCTACCTTTTCATTTTCATTTGTCATTACTGAATCATATCAACTATATTTCTTGGATCATCTCAAAATGGTTAAAAACAAATCAAAACAAACTAATTTAAAGAAATGTTCCAGGAGGTTGGGAAAAATAAAGGTTTTAGAAAAATGAAACCAGTTTATTTACTCTGTGACTTTTCAGAATCTCTATCATACTATTTTGCATGGTAAAAACTCAAGAAGCAATCCTGATAAGTAAGGATTCTGACATATAATTGACTACAAAGTCCTTTTAGTTCATAAAATACTGTTGATATTTTGAATGGTACTAATGTCCCAAAAAATAGTATTTGAGAAATCTGTCCTATATCACACTTGGCTGGGTTCACCTATTTGCGCCCCGACATGATCTGCTATTCATGAGGTACTGGCAGTTTGGGGCAGCTAGCTTTTCTTCAAAGTCACTTGTTCCCTCTTATTAGTTGTCTACAGACTCTATCTCAAGAACAACATAAAATCCTATTTACATGAATAGCATAAAATGTTATTTGTTTATTTAATCATAAAACTCTTAGAACTTAGTACCATCCTAACATACTCCGGCAGTTTTTTTTTTTTTTAAAGATTTTATTTATTTATTTGACAGAGAGAGAGATCACAAGCAGGCAGAGAGGCAGGCAGAGAGAGGGGAGGAAGCAGGCTCCCTGCTGAACAGAGAGCCCGATACGGGGCTCGATCCCAAGACCCCAGGATCATGATCTGAGCTGAAGGCAGAGGCTTAACCCACTGGGCCACCCAGGAGCCCCACTCTGGCAGTTTTTGAAGATCCATATTCTCTCACAATTTTAGTCACTAGATGTTGAGGCCTGGGTGAATATCCTTTTAAAAGTGAGAACTAAGTAAACAGGCATAATTTTGAGAAAATAAAAGCAAGAAAAATTAAAAGTCAAGTTCAAATGTAACTGTAGAGATTGGTATCTCACATAGTAAATATAAATAATACTTATAAGATCATAGGCAATATTGAGACTATATAGGGGTGTCTGGGTGGTTCACTCCCGTAAGTGGCTGCCTTTGGCTCACGTCATGATCTGAGGATCCTGGAACCGAACCCTAGGTCAGGCTCCTTGCTCAGCAGGGAGCCTGTTTCTCCCTTGCTTGCTGTTCTCCCTGCTTGTGCTTGCTCTCTGTCTCTCTCTTTCACTCACTCTGTGTCAAATAAATAAATAAAATCTTTTTTAAAAAATTGAGACTATATAATTACTAATAATGACTACTACACACTGCTAAATTAGTAACATTGTCCCCAATTTACAGATTTACTATGGAAAATAACAGTTCACTGGTTTCTAATAGTCACTCAACTACTTAGTACAGTTAGGCTTTAAATTTGTATCTTTATCTGATTTTAAACCACCAAGCTCTACCAAGTACTGAGTATTTTCCCTCCTATTGAAGAGAAACAAAGAGGTTCTGGTGATGATTCAGAAAAGAGTTAGAATTATGATATAAAGGGAAGAGATATCTATGAAAGGCTAAACAAATATTTCTTACCTAGCTAGAAAGGGGAAGAAAAAGATAAGCAGCAAATATACTACACATCCATCAACTGTGCCAAGGAAATATGGTGGTACTTGTGAGAGCTCTCAGTTGTAGGCCACTTACTATGCTGCCCCTGACAGTCACATATTTCTGCTGCCTCTGCAGTAGACTCTCAGCCAGTCTCAATTTATTTATTTATTTTTTTGTTTGTTTGTTTATTTATTTTTATTTTTGCATCATCACCTTCCAATTTTAAGAACTGGCTGCAAGCATCTCATTGATTGCCCATGCTCTAGCAAGGAAGGATGAATAGAGTTGATATATGGTGTTTTCAATTTTTAAAGAAAGACTCTACCTTCTATTGAGACTCTTCTACAGAGACCTTTAAAGTAGTGAATTACCCAACAAAGGAGATGATACAGGTAGTAATCCTTAAAAAAATAGGAATTATCCTCTACAATCTACAATGTCATGTGACTTCTATTTATTTAAAATGTAGTGTAGAATACATGGCTCTGAGCTGCAGCATCCACTTGAAGGACATGGATAGTTGGTCCTATTCAGTTAATATTGGTAGTCTACTTTTTAGTCAGCAATCAATCATTTTTGAACTGAGGATCATTTAATAAGTAGTTAAGAATAGAGTACACATAATGATGAGCATTGAGTAATATATAGAATTACTGAATCACTATATAGTAAAACTGAAACTAATATAACACTGTATGTTAACTATACTGGAATTAAAATTTTAAAACTTAATTAAAAAAGAAAAAAAGAATGCATTTAAGGTAACAGTAAGGATCGAATAAGGCATTGTCAAAAGACTATTATTGTAAAGGGATTGTAAAGGGATTTTTAAGGCAATCGTTTAAGTAGGTACAAATATAGTTTAAACAAATTAATATAAATGTGACAGACTCTAATAAAATACTTAGGCAAATTTATGGGAAACTGTATATGGCCAACCATATATAGTACTACAAAAATTATTTTTATAGATGCCAAGAAAGCTTTTCATAAAAACAACACTAATTCATGATAAAAAGCACTCAAGGAAATCAGAACTAAGACATTCTTTCTTAACTTAATAAAAATATATTTACCTTAGTCTTCAAGTTAGTATCTTTTTTGATGAGGAAATACTAGAGGCATTTCCAGTAAGATTAGGAACAAAGTAAGAATACCCATTATCACACTACTACTTCATATTATTCCACAGTGTTGGCCAACTCAATTAGATAGGAGAAATCAACAGGAAACATAAAACATAGATAAAGAAGAAGTAAAATCAACTCTATTTGCTGTTGTTACAGTATTATACCGGGAAAATCCTAGAGGGTCGATATACTCTCTAACAATGAACAGTTAGAGAATGTAAGAGTAGAGAAACCCAATTTACAATAGCAACACTAGTACTAAAGATTTAGCGATAAATTTAAAGATTGTATAAGTGTGTAAGGAAAATTTTAACACTCCTGAAAGACACTAAGGAAGACCTGAACAAATGTAAAGACACCCTCAGTTCTTGAAAAAAAGCAATTCAACATTATAAGAATGTCAAGTTCTCCATAAATTGATTTATAAGCAAACCTAATTATAACAAAAAGTCATAAAGTTAGATAAAATTATTAAAGTTCAGATGGAAGAAACAACATGGAAGAGTATCCAGGAAAACTCTGTAAAAGAAGAAATACATGGAACTACTAGCCTCAGTAAACATTAGATACCTACAGAGTCTCTCTATTTAAAACAGTATGGTACCTACACCTAAAACTAATGTGACACTATATGTCACCTATAGTTCAAAAACAAACAAATAAGTGTGGTACTACCGTATGAATAGACAAATAGACCAAGAGAGTAACATGTCCAGAATTAAACCTCAATACATACGGGAATTTCATATATGATAATAGGGGCATCTCAAATCATTGAGATAAAAATACATTTGTTTTTTTTTGTTGTTTTTTGTTTTGTTTTGTTTTTAAAAATACATTTGTTAATAAAAGGCATTGAAACAGCTGCAAAGCCATTTGGAAAAAGATAAACTTAGATCCACATCTTACACCACATGTAAGAACAATCACCAAAAAAAATTGGAAGTCTAATGAATGAAATCAAATAAGTACTTGAAAATATGAGTAAATTTCTCTTTGAACTTGGTATAGGGGAAGACTTTTTCTTTTCTTTTAAAGATTTTCTTTATGTACTTGATAGAGAGAGAGAGATCACAAGTACGCAGAGAGGCAGGCAGAGAGCAGGAAGCAGGCTCCGTGCTGAGCAGAGAGACAGATTCGGGCTCCATCTCAGGACCCAGAGATCGTGAGCTGAGCCAAAGGCAGAGGCTTAACTCACTGAGCCACCCAGGCACCCCTGGAGAAGACTTTCTATTACTCAAATTCACAGGCAATAAAATGAAAAAATTAATAAAATTTGACTGTATATATTTTTTATTTCTGCAAGAAAAAACCCAATATAAATGAAGTAAAAAAACAGCTGACAAAATGGGGGAAAATATCGCAACACATACCATAGACAAGGACTAATGGTATATATGGTTGACCCTTGAACAACACAGGTTTGAACTATGTAGGTCCACTCACACATGAATTTTTTACAGTATAGTACTGTACATGTATTTTCTCTCTTTCTTTCCATGTACTTTCTCTTTGTTCTGATTTTCTTAACATTTTCTTTTCTCTAGCTCATTTTATTGGAAGAATACAGTATATAATACATATAACATACAAAATATGCATTAATTGGCTGTGTTATCAGTAAGGCTTCTGAGTTAATTGTAGGCTATGAGATAAGTTTTTGGGGAGTCAAAAATACATGCAGATAAATTACTCCCTGGTGGGTCACCACCCCAAACACCTGTACTGTAATATTTATCATATTCAATATTAACTTCTTGTATATATAACATTACATTAAAAACTAATGAACAAAATACAAAATAAAAATGGGCAAACATATGAATGACAATTCACATGAAAAGATATAAAAATGTTTCTCAGCATATGAAAAATCCCCTCCAAAAAATGTAAAACTCACACATGACTGAATAACTATAAATTAAAGCCACAGTGAAATACCAATTCTTATCTACCATCCAGGCAAATTATACACAAAAACGTATTCTGTTGGTAAAACTGTGAATAAAATTTGTATACCCCTTCTGGAGGGAAGTTTGACAATACTCAACAAAATTACATATGCTTACCACTCCTAGGACTCTACCCTGTGGGTACCCCCTAAGTACATATATATAAGGTAATAATTTGAATTGTTTTTTTATAATACATAAATACCCTTACACAAGAGAGTAGTCAAATAAACCATGGTGCATACATACAATGGAGTACTACACAGCTTTTAAAGACATAATAAGAAACATGGCTTTGAACCAATATTGAAAGACTTCCAGGAAATATCGTTAGGTGAAAAAATTAAAGCCTCCAAAGGATTTATAGCACACTATCCTTCTGGTAAGAAAAAAGAGGATGTTAAAAAATACACAAGTATCTTCTCATTTGTGTAGAGAGATTGCTTATGTACAGAATAGGTGGGAAAGGGGGAGAAGAATGGCCAAATAGGAAGGAATAAGAATAAATAAGCAAGGATGTGAGAGAGTCACACTTCTTTGAGCATATCTTTTTGCATGACTCTTAAAACTATAGTGATGTTTAACATACCTTTTACATACAACCCAAATAAATACTTAAAACCAACCAGAATGTAAAAAAATAAAAAAATAAAAATAAAAAATAAAAAATAAAAAACCAACCAGAATGTGAGAGGACAAGAAACTCCAATGGAAAACAAACACTAACAAGTAAATTGTTTTACATTGAATATAGTGACCACATACTGTAAGGCTAAGGGTCAAAAGAACTTGACATAAATGTTGCAATCTGGTTAGTAAAAGTGTTTTCCACAGAGATATGGTTAACAATTCTGAAACTACTCTATATGTATACTAGATTTAAAAAAAATATGTAAGTAGTTGGAAATGAGAGCTGGACTTCTCATTTATAAATAAAGAGGAAAGGCTAGAATAAACCCTGTGTTGTTGGGTGGAATCAAAGGTATCAATATAAACTCACGGTTTTATATACAAGTACAGACATACAGATTCAGAAACAGAGATATATGTGTATGCATGGGCTACTACACATACATCCCTAATAACAATGAAGACATCCATGCCATGCTCCAGTAAAAGAAACCCTAGCTTCTCAGAGAAGGGGTTGATTACAGTGCTGCAACAGGGAATATTCAGAATGAGATTCGGATATGCTTTGGTGCCAAAAAGTAAATAAATGCTAAAAAAAAAAAAAAGATGGCAGCTTGTTGAATAAATATCAGCAGCCAAGCTTGTAGCAGCTCTTAATGGCTAGAGCGGAGTGATTGGTTAATGGCTAGAGCCGAGTAATTGGAGCAACAAAATAAATGATGATAATATTGAATATTAATACACAGAATAAAATAAGTACCCCTGGATCCATACTAAAAAAAAAAGAATAAATAATTCTTCCTCACAATAGAATTCTATTAATAAATGTAGAAAAAAAAGAGAATTAGAAATTAATCATCAGCAAAACACAGCATTAATAAATATTATAGACAGGATCCACTAAAGGATGATAAAATTGGTAAACAACATTTCAAGAAAGAAATTGATTTTTCTCAAGGTATCTCTCCCAAGATACTTAACAACTACAAAGGAAAATATAATAACTTTAGAGTGGAGACACCCTGAAGATCCCATCATAAACAAGTACTCAAGGTAAACATAACAGGTAAAAGACATATCAACATCATGAACTTTTGATATGTTGCACTGAAAAAGCCACAAAATTATTTCTCTTCTATTCTTGAAAAAAAACAGAACATATAACTTCCTTTCAATCATGAGAAAACATCACACCAACCCAGGGGAACAGTCTATAAAAAATTTAAAAAATACATAAAAACTGATGAGTAATCTTCAAAAGTGTCAAAGTTGTGAAATGTAAGGGAAAACAGGAATTATCATATACCAAAAGAGATCAAATAAGTGTGACAACTAAATACAAGGTAGGATGTCAGGCAGAATTCTGGAATAGAAAAAACATATTAAAAAAAGAAAACTGCATGGCAATTTGAAAAATATATGTGCTTTAGTAATAATATTGTAGCAATGTTAATTTCCTGTTCTTAATAATCATATGGTTATGTGAGTTGATATTAAGGAAAGCATTATGAGGGATAGAAAGAAGATCTTTGCATTATTCTATTTTTTGCAGCTCTTTCGTCAGTCTAACATCAGTTCAAAATAAAATCTATATTAAATTCTCTTGGTTTCTAAATAGCCACAATGCCTAGCAGCTACCATATTGAACAGTGCAGTAGAATAATAAAGGAAAACATTTGAGTATTTACCTCTTTTATCAGACACTATACTAAGTACTTTATGTGTACTGACACTCTAATCCACACAAGTTTTTAGGTAGGCACTAGTAGTTGACCAGGTTTATATATACAGAAATTAAGGCACTAAAATTTTAATTAATTTGCTCAATATAACTTGGACAAGGTAACTAATAGAAAGTGACTAATGTTCAAATCAGAATATTTAAGTAATCTGATCAAGTCATAGATGTGATGAACTCAAGTTCATAACCTGAGTTTTATGTCAACCTGACATAAAAATATTGGTTTATTCTACCTTACCCAGCTATCAGTCCAAGAAAAGTAACAAGAGACAAGGAAATGGAGTATTCATTAAAATTTCTGCCTACTTCTTCACTAATTTCTGCACCGCAATTAATAATAAATAACACCATCCATATATTACATACTATTAATATGATAGGCTTGACTTTTCATAAATCAACAAAGTTCTTAAAATGCCCTATCACTTTAATTGAGCAAAATGGAATTTAATGGAATTTAACACATTACTGTAATCTTTGTGTATCACACAGAATGGACTTTTCTTGAGTCCACTCTAATAACTCTCAACTATGAGGTAGTTCAGTGTATAGATTATTCTACATATAAAGCTCCAGGGTAGCCTACCTTTAATTATGGAGGTCTCTTACCATTTCTCTATTTCTTCCTAAACTGTCAGGGAATTTGAAAATTATTTTATTTTCTATATAAGATCATTTCAAGACAACTTTGCTTGTCTTGAAATAAAGTATAAAGTATGTAAGTATAAAGTATCTAAGCCCAAGGTGCCTAATAAAGAATTGCCAGTAAACTGGCAGGAGAAGGAGACAGGCTTTGAGGTCTAGTCAAGTCAGCCCTCTAAAAGAAGACGAAATTCCTGGTTTTTGGTTTCTGCTGCTTTCTCACAATATCATCTTTGGTGTTTGCCACTGACCTCTAGACGTCAGGGGGTGAACATGAGATGACTTAAAATTCCTAACAGTTTTAATATCTGGAGCATTTTTTTTGTTCTTAATACCTACCAATAGGATTATGAATTTTTGAAAAAAATACAAAAAGCACAAAGAAATAAATCAAGGATTATATCATGGTTATCATTTCTGTTTCCTTTAACTCTTTTTTTCTTTTTCTTCTTCCCTTGTTCTACCTTTTTCCCTGCTTCTTTATATATCTACTAATAATTTCAACTATTACTTTTTGAAATTAGGATCTTAAATTTTAACAAACTCCATTTTCACCTAAAATATATTATGAACATTTTCCATGTGACTTTATACTTTTCTATGAATATTTTTCTATATGACTTCATATTATTCTATTATAGCAAACTCTTCATGGCTACATGGTATTTTATTTATTAGATATGCCATGGCTCTTTAATGAATGCCTGTTTTTTAAGCAACTAGGTTTAAATTTTGACTTTTCATTTGTTTTACTTAGGGTGAAATTTTAGAAGTCAAATTCAGTCTTTAATATTTTACAATCAGGGCCTCAACTCTTTAAATTTGGTAGTTTGAAATCAGATATTGAATGTAAAATTTGACAGCTACGGTATTCACAATCTTTAGAAACCTAAGTTCACTAAAAGGATAACATGCCTGACACAGTATATGTATAAAACCAAACTGAAGCTAAATCAATCACAAATGATGGTTTCAACAGCAAAGAAAAACAATGTGAGAGAATATGCAACACAAAAGTCATATATACTTCATGAACTCAATATTGGTGTCATATTAAGGGAAACAGTTATCTTATTTTGTATTTCACAGGGATTGTTGTACATATTATAGATGCCACTGATTTCTCTTTTTAACAGTCATATTAGAGAAATATTAGCCCCCAAGCTTAAAAGCACCTTAATAAACCACTGTTGAGATCCATATGGGTCAACTCACTTGAAAAGAGACATGTTAAATACCTTGATTTTAACCTGTTATCTAACACTAATCTTTTTAAAAAATAAGAGTATGATCATAACATAGCTGAAAACAAGTTATTTAAAGACATTTAAATCTCTCCAGGGTATTTGGGCTTAAAATATATGTCAAAGTAGGCAGTCCAATAAATTTATCTCAGTTTTATTTTAGAGCAATGGAAATTGCAAGAGTGAAGTAAATGAGAACCAATGTTAACATGAAATTTAGCCAAAGGGCACTATTATTATAAAAAATGAAATGATGGCAGAATGGCCCTTAATTCATTTTCTATATGCAACACCTATCAAATGCATCATTACAGTTTCCATTACAGAATCTTACAAGTCTTCCTGTTTGCGGTCTCTGAGGCAAGGGTATTTCTAATTAGTGTCACTGTTTAGAAACTTGTACAAATGACTGGTGTCTTGTTAATTCTTCAACTGCCAGTTATAAGTACTTTTAATTCAGAGCAAAAATTTTATGGATGTTAAAATCATATAGACAAAAGTGCTTCCAGGATGTTATGCCTGCCATATCATTGTAAAATTTTTTAGTTGCTTGTGAATTTTGTTATACAATTATATCCTAGTAAATTAGCACAATGAAAATAGGAAACACTTGTATATTCCAACAGATCACAAATGGAAAGTTTTTAATCATGTATGAAATTCTGTGCACATTCTATCAACAACAACAAAAGCCAAAATAAAAAAACCTTACCTATGTTTTATCATCCTCAATTATGAATTGCTAAAAATCCTCTTAGAGGATATACTGAGGAGAAAAACTCGTTGTTTTTTTTTTTTTTTTTTTTTTTTCATAGAGGCCTTAACTCAGCCAAAGTATTTGGAATTTTCTATATCCAAATCTCAGTAACCAATGTGAGTGGCTCAGCATTTGAACTTTGAATGGTCTGGGATGATCAGATTGGACCATACAGCTGTTATTATATAAAACTTGAAATAAAAATCCTTCGCAGCTGAAATTTTCAGATGATAGTTGTTCTAAGTTTCACTGAATAAACTGCTTTTGCCTTAATATAACATTTGAATACAGAATATCAATCTCATAGTTATCAGCAAATTTACTCGAATGAAGATGGACTAAATTTCCTGTCCCATTACTTAATAATTTTGAAAAGGTGGGAAAATTACTTAATTCTCCAAACACCACTGGTAGATTAATAATAATATGTGCATCCTTAGAATATAGTGAATTTAACATCATTTAAATAATACATGGAAACCACTCGACTAAACTAAATAAAGCTAGTTGAGTTCTGGAACAGAAAAAGGACATTAAGTAAAAATGAAGGTGGCTTAATTATCAAATATACCAGCCTAATGCAAAACATTAATAATAGGGAAAACTGGGTGTGAGATACATGGAAACTCTCTGTACTATCTTGGTAATTTTTCTGTAAATCCAAAACTATTCTAAAAAATAGAATTAAAAATAATATCTGCTCAAACCAAAACTGGAAGTTGGGAAAGAGTATGTAAATGAAAGTATTCTCTATGCAGAGTAATGTGCTAGGGATATGTCTTAAAACTCTAGGGGATCCTGTTGTAGAAAGATAAGTCCCTAAGTTAAATACTGTTTGTCTTGCCAAGTATAAAACTGTATAATCAGAAAAAATGCAATTATGTGGGATTTAAGATATAAGACTAAAATTAACATTCAAAATCAGAAAGATAAATATTTGTTTAATTATGCTGTATGCTCTAGGGCTTGTTTTATGACTTTCTTTTCTGGTAATATTTTGTTTGTTTTACCTGCTAGAAAGAGTGACTTACACTTAATTCAAAAGCTACTGAACAGTGTGAATTTGGAAGCTGTCAAAGAGATAAAAATGGTCATTGACTTGAATTAATCATTGGTTTACACTGAGATGATTCAGCTACCGAAAAAGTCATGATGGGGGTTTATAAATACAATTTACTGTATCTTATTTTGTGTGTTAAACATATGGTTTAAATAAAGTCATGACAATGCAGTTAACTTTTAGATATTAGGCATACAATTGTAGTAATAATAATTTAAAAAAAACAAGCTTTAAAAAGTTAAGACTTTTTTTTTTCCCTCACAGAGCAGTTCATAATTTAGCAGTCCAAAGTTGTTTTACTCATCCCTAATATATGGCTTCCTTTTTTAGTTCCAATTTAGATGTTCAAATTATCACCATCTGCCAGGAAGAGGCATGTGGAAAAGGACCAGGGTTTCACTTGCACTCACTTTCCAGGCATAACCTAGAAATCACAGACAACATTCTAAGCATATTCCATTGGCCAGAACTTTGTCCCATAGCTAGTGCAAGGAAAGCTGAAAAATGTATTCTCTTTTTAATCTGCTAAGCAGCTAATACTAAGAAGAGATATTGGTAGATATTTTGCCATCTTAGCTACAATAATGTTCATGTTCCACATGACCAAAACTTGCATATAAAGCACTTAAGGAACTTGGTAAGAAGTGGATTGTGATTTATTAGGTCTGAAACAGAGCCGGAGGTTATGCTTCTAACAAGCCTCCAAGTGGCACTAGTGTTAATTATTCAAGAACTTTGACTTTCAAGATTCTAGCCCTTTGCTTACCTTAAAAAACAAACAAACAAAACAAAAACAAAAACAAAAACTAAAAAATTGCTGTTGAGCCAAATACAGAATGGATTGGTGTTTGCTTAGTTAACACTTTTAGGGTTGCCTATTTCCCCCTTGTATGTGGGATAGTGATGGTGATGGAAGGAGGAATCACAAAAAATGTACTAGCTTTCTGAATAAAATTAGAAATAAGTGCACCTCATATAAGAAAAATTTATAATGTATTTTCTAATTATTAAAGTAGGGTATTTATCACTGCAATGGTTAATCTTAATAATGAACTAAGAAACAGGATGAAATTGTGGCAAGGTAGTAATGGGTGAATGCATGCGAGAAAGCATGAGAAGAAAATTTAAATCTGTATAAGAATTGAGAAAATACAGTATATTTCAAAGGGCAAAAGAGGAACTGTTAAAAGTGAGTTTCTACTCAATAGTAACCTATTAGATCTTATATTATACTTTTCTCTGTATGGCTAAAAAATCTTTTTGCACTCAAGATATATATGATAGCAGAAAGATTAGATATTTTCCTCTCTGTCTTACAAATATATATCCTAGGCCCACTCAGTAAAAACTCGAATGGATAGAAACACATAATGCAAACACATCCACAGAATCTACTGCTTGGAGTGGGGGATAACTATCAGATAATGACCATGTGTGAGGACTGCAAATACTCTGTTAAAATTCCTAGAATATGAATGTAGCCATTTCCAACTCACCTGCGTAATTAATCCAAAGAAAATGTACATTACTACTTCTTCATCAATATTGAAACTTCTAACATATCATTTCTATAAATCAGATAATCCAGTGGGTTTCTACATGTATTTTCTGAGAGAAATATTCATTCTGAAAGTAGAGCTAGGCAGTGCCATACTGCCTATGTTTAAGGTCAATGGAACTGGTTTCATCACATATTCGGGACATGCTAGTTGGTGGCTAGGATAAATAAAGGAAAATGACACTTCATGAAGGTCACTGAAAAATGTATTGACTTGTTTTAGATACTTTTAGTTCTAAATACTGGCACTCTGATATACAGATTGAATTATGTTACATCTCGTCCCTCTGAGAATTTATCATCTAGAAGATGAGATGAGAAACATATGTATACAATTGCCACAGAATATAAAAAATACATGTGATTAAATAAAAGAAACACAATTATCATATGGTTTCATTCATATGTGGAACATAAGGAATAATGCAGAGGACAATAGGGGAAGGGAGGGAAAAGTGAATAGGGAGAAATCAGAAAGGGAGACAAACCATATGAAACTCTTGACTCGGGGAAAGAAACTGAGGGCTGCAAAAAGAGAGGTGAGTGGGGGAATAGGGTAACTGGGTAAAGAGAATTAAAGAGGGCACCTGATAATGATGAACAGTGGGTGTTATATTCAACTAATGAATCACTGAACATTATATCAGAAACTTATGATGTACCACTATACCTTGGCTAACTGAATTTAAATTAAAAAAAAATTTAAAGATATGTGATTGTTTTTAAAATCCTAGTTAAAACTTTGTACATCACAGGCATTTCATAACATAATCAATATCAGCTGAACTAATTAGAAAGGAGTGTATAGACTCACAGACAAGAAGACATTAGGAAGTCTTGATATCTAATACATTATTCATCCAGTCTCCCCTGGATAAACACGCTACATTTTTACCAAACTTTTACTTAAAAACATACAGAAACGGCAGGGGGCACATGGGTGGCTCAGTCAGTTAAACTTCTGCCTTCCGCTCAGGTCATGACCTCAGTGTCCTGGGATCAAACCCCATGACTGACTCCCAACTCAGCAGAGGGTCTGCTTCTCACTTTGCTTCTGCCCCTCCCCCTGCTCATGCTCATTCTCTCTCTCTCCCTTTCTCTCAAATAAATAAATAAAATTTTTAAAAAATACAAGAAAAACTAATCACCTCCTAAGGTAGTCTATTTGGACAGCTGTGAGATTAAACGTTCAAATCATTAAGCTTAAATTTGAATGCTGCCTTAGAGAATAAGAGGAAATTCAATAAGTCAAGATTATTCCAGGTATAGGGGATCAAGGAAGCTATGTAGAAAACATAAGAACGTATCAAAGGAAAGAATGTGATAATGGATGCTAAAAGAGGAAAAAAAAACACAATAAAATTAATTTTTATGAAAACAAGCTAAGTGTTTGGGCTGAATCTTATTTTAAAGAACACTGTAGAGACAAGAAGATAGTGACAGAGTAAGAGGATCCCAGGCTTGTCTCAGCCCAAGAATACAACTAAGTAACTATCAAATTATCCTAAATACCCCAGAAATTGACCTGAAGACTGACAGAACAAACTCTACAACTAATGAAAGAGAAGAGACCACACTGAAGAAGGTAGAAAGTGCAGAGATGATTTAGGGGAGAAACGGATCCTGGCTGCGACAGAGAAGCAGCAACCAGGGTCACAGAGAAGGGCAAGAGAGAGAAGAGGGAGGAGTGCACAGGGGCATGCAGGGGAAAACATTTCCTGTTATTAGTAGAAAATGAGAGGGGATGAATTTCTTGAGTTTGGGCAATGGGTGGGGCTTAAAGACTGGAGATTTGAAGATAAGTAGGTATGACTGGAATAAAGCCAAGAGGGTACCACCCTACTCTTGGAAAGAAGGCAGATAATCAACTCAGGGGCAGACAGCAAACTAAAGAGTGTCTGAAGCACACAGTGAGGAAATTATTTGTTTTTTTCTCAGAGCATGTCCCTGAGAAGCAGCATTCACAAAGAAACCCCTTTGGTAACAAAGGAGCTGACCATTACCCGCTCTTTTGCCTCCGCATAAATACAGAGCCACCTGCAAGAAGCAGTGCAGCCCTGGTACTGGCTGCCTAATTTGCTTACTCCAAGCCCACTCCCCTGCTCCCAGTGGAACTTGCCTTTCTCAGTCATGCTTTCCTCAGTTCTAGTGCATTGGAACAGTCCCTCAGAAGATCAGCAAAAACCCCTGCCCACACCATATTATCCTATCAGAGAGTTTTGGAGAACTTTAATTCCAGTGGTAATAGGTCTTATTTCACAAGAAGACCAGAGCACACCCAGTTAAAATTCACCATATACAGGACCAAACACTGGATACAAGGACCAAACACTGCCCACAGCAGGCAAGGAGAACTTCTGCAGATGACTAGCCTAAAGGACAGAGAAGTCAGAACACAAGAGCAAAGTGCATGCTGGACTTGAAAAAATAATAGAAGACCTCAGTGAAACACTAACCACAGAGATAAAACAGTTAAAAAAGAATCAATCAGAGATGAAGAGTGCAATAACCAAAATTAGAAACACACTCAATGCAATGAACAATAGGCTGGAAGAAGCAGAGGAACAAATTAATGACCTAGAAGAAAAATAATGGAAAACAATGAAGCAGAACAAAAGAGAGTAAGAAGAATTATGTAAAATGAGAAAAGATTTAGGGAATTCAATGATTGCATCAAACATAATAACATTCATATTATAGGAATCCCAGAAGAAGAAGAGAGAAAAAGGGGGAGAAAATTTATTTGAGGAAATAATAGCTGAAAACTTTCCTAATCTGGAAAAGGAAACAGACATCCAGATCCAGAAGGGAAAGAGATCAAAATCAACAAAAGCAGGCCCACACCAAGACATATTGTAATTAAATATGCAAAATATAGGGATAAAGAAAAATCTTAAAAGAAGCAAGGCAAAGAAGTCCTTAACTTACCAGGGGAAACCCATAAGGCTAGCAGGAGATTTTTTCAAAAGAAACTGGACAAGCCAGAAGAGAGTGGCAAGATATATTCAAAGTGCTGAATGGGAAACATCTGCAGCCAAAATACTCTACAGCGAGGCTATCATTCTGAATAGAAGGAGACATAAAGAGTGTCACAGACAAAAAAAAAAAAAAAATTTAAAGGAGTTCATAACCATTAAATGAACCCTACAAGAAATACTAAAGGGGACTCTCTGAGTGGAAAGGAGAGACCAAAAGTGACAGTGTAAAAAGTAGGAAGCACAGAAGTGGTAAAAATGAATATTTTTGTAAAAAATCAGTCAAGAAATCCACAAACAAAAAAAGATATAAAGTATAATAACATATAACTAAAACATGAGGAGAAGAGGGTAAAAGAATAGGTTCAAACTTAAGTGATCATCAACTTAATACAGACTACTATATGCAGAAGAGGTTACATACATATAAACCTAATAGTAACCATATATCAAAAACCACTAATAAACATGCAAAGAATAAAGAAAAAGAAATCCAAATATATCACTAAATAAAATTAGTAACACATGAAAGAGAGAAAGACAAAAAAAGGAACAGAGAAAATCTCCAGAAAATGTGACAAAAGAGGTAATAAAATGGCAATAAATACATATCTATCAATAATTACTTTGAATATAAATGGACTAAATGTTTCAATCAAAAGACATAGATAGATTGTCTGAATAGATAAAAAACAAAACTTTATGCTGCCTACAGGAGGTTCATTTTAGATCTAAAGACATTCACAGATTGAAAATGAGGGGTGGAACAATATCATGCAAATGTATGTCAAAATAAAGCCAGAGTAGCAATACTTATAGTGGACCAACTTAGACTTTAAAACAAAGACTGTAAAAAGAGAAAAGAAGGGCATTATATAATCAAAAAGGGAACAATCCAACTAGAAGATATAATAATTAAAAATATTTGTGCACCCAACATGGGAACACCAAATATATAAAACAATTAATAACAAACATAAAGGAACTTGTAGATAATTCAATGATACTAGGGAACTTTAACACCCCACTTACATCAATGGGAATATCATCTAAACAAAATAAACAAGGAAACAATGGTTTTGAATGACCTACTAAACCAGATGCATTTAACAGATATATTCAGAATATTCCATACTAAATCAGCAGAATACACATTCTTTTCAAGTGCAAATGGAACATTTTTCAGAACAGATCACATATGAAGTCACAAAACAGGCCTCAACAAATTCAAGATCAAAGTTATTCCATGTACCTTTTCTGACCATAATGCTATATAACTAGAACTCAACCACAAGAAAAAAAATCTGGAGACCACAAATACATGGAGGTTAAATAACATGGTACTAAAGAATGAATGGGTTAACCAAGAAACCAAAAAAAAAAAAAAAAAGAAATCAAAAGGAAATTAAAACAAAAACAAAAAAACATAACAAATGAAAATGAAAACACAATGGTTCAAATCTTTGGGGATGCTGCAAAAGCAGTCCAAAGAGGAAAGTACATAGCAATATAGGCCTACCTCAAGAAGCATGAAAAATCTCAAATAAACAATTTAACCTTACACCTAAAGGAACTATAAAAAGAACAACAAATGAAATGTAAAGCCAGTAGAAGGAAGGAAATAATAAAGATGAGAACAGAAAGAAATTATATACAAGCACCGGGTGCCTCAGTCGGTTAAGCATCAGCCTTCAACTCAAGTCATGATCCCCAGGTCCTAGGACTGATCCCTGGGTTCAGCTCCCTGTACACTGGGGAGTCTACATCTCCCTCTCTTTCTCTTGCCCTCCCTGCCACTCATGCTCTCTTTGCTCACTTTCTCTTTCTCTCAAATAAATAAAATCTTTTTTAAAAAAATAAAGAAATGATATGTAACTAGAAAAACAACAGAACAGGATGAAACCAGGAGCTGGTTCATTGAAAAAATTAATAAAATTGATAAACATCTAGCCAGACTTATCAAAAAGAGAAAGGACCCAAATAAATAAAATCACAAATGAAAAAGGAGAAATAACAACTAACACCACAGAAATAACAATTATAAGAGAATATTATTAAAAATGATATGCCAACAAATTGACAGCCTAGAAGAAATGGATAAATTCCTAGAAATATATAAATGACCAAAACTGAACCAGGAAGATTAAAAAAAAAAATGAACAGACTGATAATGGACAACAAAGAAATTGAATCAGTAATCAAAACACTCCCAACAAACAAAAGTCCAAGATCAGATGGCTTCAGAGGCAAATTCAACCAAACAGTTAAAGAAGAGCTAATACCTATTCTCAAATAATTCCAAAAAATAGAAAATGAAGGAAAATTTCCAAATTCATTCTATAAGGCCAGCATTACCTTGATACCAAAACTCAATAAAGATGCCACCAAAAAGAGAACTAAAGGCCAATATCTCTTATGAACACAGATGCCAAAATTGTCAACAAAATACGAGCAAAGTGAATCTAATTTAAATAATCATTTACTGTGATCAAATGGGATTTATTCCTGAGTTGCAAGTGTGGTTCAATTATTTGCAAATCAAATCACCACGATACACCACATTAATATAAGAAATTATAAGAACCATATGATCATCCCAAAAGATAGAGAAAAAGCATTTGACAACAGCATTGATCCATGCTGAAAACCCTTAACAAAGTAGCGTTAGAAGGACTATACCTCGGGCGCCTGGGTGGCTCAGTGGGTTGAAGCCTCAGCCTTCAGCTCAGGTCATGATCTCAGGGTCCTGGGATCAAGCCCCACATCAGGCTCTCTGCTCAGCAGGGAGCCTGCTTCCCCCTCTCTCTCTGCCTGCCTCTCTGGCTACCTGTGATCTCTCTCTCTCTGTCTGTCAAATAAATAAAGAAAATCTTTAAAAAAAAAAAAAGGACTATACCTCAATATAATAAAGGCCATATATGAAAAACCCACAGCTAATATCATCCTCAATGGGGGAAAATCAAGAGCTTTTTCGCTACAGTCAGGAACAAGCCAGGGGCGTTCACTCTCACCACTTTTATTCAACATAGTACTAGAAATCCTAGCTACAGCAATCAGACAATGAAAAGAAATAAAAGACATCCAGATTGGCAAGAAAGATGTAAAACTTTTACTATTTGCAGATGACATGATACCATATATAGAAAATCCCAAGAACTCCACCAAAAATTGCTCGAACTGATAAACAAATTCAGTAAGGTCTCAGGATAAAAAAGTCAATGTACAGAAATCTGTTGCATTTCTATACACCAATAATGAAGGAGAAGAAAGAGAAATTAAGAAGTCAATCCCATTGACAATTTCACCAAAAATAGTAAAATACCTAGGAATAAACCTAACCCAAAGATGTAAAAGACCTGTACTCTGAAAACTACAAAATGCTGATGAAAGAAATTGAAGATGACATAAAGAAATGGAAAGACATTTCACTCTCATGGATTGGAAAAACAAATATTGTTAAAATGTCTATGCTACCCAAAGCAATCTACACACTTAATGTAAAACCTATCAAAATACCAACAGTATTTTTCACAGAGCTAGAAAAAACAATCCTAAAATTTGTATGGAAACACAAAAGATCCTAAATAGCCAAAGCAATCCTGAAAAAGAAAAGCAAAGCTGGAGGCATCCAGCTTTTCTCGACTTGAAAGTTATATTAGAAAGCTACAGTAATCAAAACAGTATTCAAAAATACATTCGTAGATCGATAGAACAGAATAAAAAAATTAGGAATAAATCCACAACTATACAGTCAGTTAATCTTTGACAAAACAGAAAAAAAAAATCCAAAGGGAAAAAGATAGTATCCAAGAAATGGTGTTAGGAAAACTGGACAGCAGCATGCAAAGGAATGAAACTGGACCACTTTCGTACAACAAACACAAAAATAAATTCAAAATGGATCAAAGACCTAAGTGTGAGACATGAGCTATAAAAATCTTAGAAGAAAACACAAGCTGTAACTTCTTTAACATCAGCTATAGCAACTTCTTTCTAAATATGTTTCCTGAGGCAAGGGAAACAAAAATAAAAATAAACTATTGGGACTACACCAAAATCAAAATCTTCTGTAGATTCCTGGGTGGCTCAGAGAGTTAAGTGTCTGACTCTTGATCTCAGCTCAGGTCTCCATCTCAGGGCCATGACTTCAAGCATTATGGTTCACCCACAGTATGGAGCCAAATTAAAAAAAAAAAATCAAAAGCTTCTGCACAGCAAAGGAAATAATCAACAAAACTTAAAGGCAACCTGTGGAATGAAATGACCTATCCAATAAAGGTTAATATCCAAAATATATAAGGAACTTTTAAAACTCAACACCCAAAAAGTGAAAAATCCAATTAAAAATGGGCAGAAGATGTGAATAGAAATTTTTCCAAAGAAGACATACAAATGGCCAATAGATACCTAAAAAGATGCTCAACATCACTGATCATCAGGAAAATGCAAATCAAAACTACAATGAGATATCACCTCACACCTGTCAGAACGGCTAAAATCAATGACACAAGAAACAACAGGTGTTGGCCAGGATGTGAAAAAGGGGAAACTTCTTGCATTGTTGGTGAGAATGCAAACTGGTGCCACCACTCTGGAAAAGAGTTGAAAATAGAACTACCCTATAATCTAGCAGTCACACTACTATGTATTTACCCAAAGGATACAAAAATACTAATTCGAAGGGATATAGGCACCTTGGTGTTTATAGAATCATTAATTACAACGGGTAAATCCGGGTCCATCAACTGATGAATGGACAAAGAAGAAGTGGTATATGTATACAATGGAATGTTACTCAGCCATAAAAAAAATAAAGTGCTGCCATTTGCAATGACGTGGATGGAGCTAGAGATTACTGTGCTAAGCGAAATAAGTCATTCAGAAAAAGACAAATACCATATGATTAAGAAGCAAAGCCAAGAAGCAAAGTGAAAAAAGAAAGAGAGAGGAAGAGAGAAGCAAAGTAAAAACAGACTCTTAACTATAGAGAAAAAACTGGTGTTCCCGTAGTCAGGTGATGGGAATTAAGGCGTGCACTTGTTGTGATTAGCAATGGATGATGTATGAATTGCTGAAACACTATATTGTACACTTGAAACTAATATTACACTGTATGTTAACAACTGAAAATTAAATAAAAACAGAAGAGAATACCCATTGAGGACAGCTGAGAATGCACAAAACATGAGGGAGATGTGCTTTAAGAATACTCATATGTCATGGGGCACCTGGGTGGCTCAGTCCATTAGGCATCCAACTCAGTTTTGGCTAAGGTCATGATCTCAAGGTTGTGAGATCAAGCCCTGAGTCCTGCTCTGTGCTCAGCAGTGAGTCTGCTGGAAGATTCTCTCTCTTCCTCTGCTCCTCTCAATCTCAAAATAAATAAGTAAACCTTAAAAAAAAATACTCATCTGTCAGTGGTATTCTAGAAGAACTGGGGAAGAGCATAGACTGACTAGTAAAATAGGTACTAGTGAAAGCTGAGAGAAAAAAAAAAACTGAGCTAAGTGATTATAGTAGTACTAACCACAGGTAAACTATGGCAGATGGTATAAATGTCTTGCCCTTATCCCTTATATTTATCATTTTTACAGACAACAGAGGACCTCCAGCTGCCAATATCTGCATATCTTTGTCCACAATCTTTTCTCAGAAGACCACTCTGCTTGATGTATCTCTGCTAGAAAATCAACACTCTTTCACATTACTCTTAAACTAATGATGAGGAGGAGTATATAAATACCCTAAGTCCACTGACAATCAAGTGGGATAGTTCTCATTTTTTGCATATTGTTTTCCAGTCTTCCTAATGGGAATACGCTTACACCACCATCTGTAGTTTAGTAACAAATTATTGGCTACCTACCCTTCCCTGTATCACTTTCCCATTTCCCTCTTTATGTTCTCCATACCTAGTAGTAAACTACTTTAACTTAGATTTTCAAATTAGGGTCGGCTTCTGAAGGAACCCAGGTTAAGCACTGACTTA
>CM052799.1:37468369-37487078 GCA_028533885.1 Nasua narica | reverse complement strand
CTTTATGACAAAGCTGTGATCACCAAGACAGCATGGTCACCAAGACAGACACATAGACCAATGAAACAGAGTAGAAAGCCCAGATATGGCCCCTCAACTCTATGGTCAAATAGTCTTTGACAAAGAGGGAAAAAACATCCAGTGGGAAAAAAGACAGTCTCTTCAATAAATGGTGCTAGGAAAATTGGACAGTTATATACAGAAGAATGAAACTCGACCATTCTCTTACACCGTACACAAAGATAAACTCAAAATGGATAAAAGACCTCAATGTGAGACAGGAATCCATCAAAATCCTGGAGGAGAACATAGACAGTAACCTCTTCAACATTGGCCACAACTACTTCTTTCAAGACACATCTCCAAAGGCAAAGGAAACAAAAGCAAAAATGAACTTTTGGGACTTTATCAAGATAAAAAAGCTTTTGCACAGCACAGGAAACAGTCAATAAAACAAAGAGGCAACCCATGGAATGGGAGAAGATTTTTTCAAATGACACTACAAAGGGCTGATATCCAAGATCTATAAAAAACTTCTCAAACCCAACCTCCAAAAAACAGATAATCATGTCAAAAAATGGGCAGAAGACATGAACAGACACTTCTCAAATGAGGACATACAAATGGCTAGCAGACACATGAAAAAAAAATGTTCATCATCACTAGCCATCAGGGGGAATTCAAATCAAAACTACATTGAGATACCACCTTACAGCAGTTAGAATGGCAAAGATTAACAAGGCAGGGAACAACAAATATTGGAGAGGATGTGGAGAAAGGGGAACCCTCTTATATTGTTGGTAGGAATACAAATTGGTGCAGCCTCTTTGGAAAACAGTGTGGAGATTTAAATAATTAAATAATTAAATAAAAATTAAAAATAGAGCTACCCTATGACCTGGCAATTGCACTACCGGGTACTTACCTCAAAGATACAGATGTAGTGAAAAGAAGGGCCATAGTACCCCAATGTTCATATCAGCAATGTCCACAATAGCCAAACTATGGAAAGAGCCGAAATGCCCTTCAACAGACAAATGGATAAAGAACAAGAATATGCGGTCCATATATACAATGGAATATTACTCAGCCATCAGAAAGGACGAATACCCAACTTTTGCATCAACATAGACGAGGCTGGAGGAGATTATGCTGAGTGAAATAAGTTAAGCAGAGAGAGTAAATTATCGTATGGTTTCACTTACTTGTAGGACATCAGGAATAACATGGAGGATATTAGGAGAAGGAAAAGAAAAGTGAATTATGGGAAAGTGGAGGCGGAGACGAACCATGAGAGACTGTGGACTCTGAGAAACAAACTGAGGGTTTTAGAGGAGAGGGGGTAGGGGGATGGGTGAGCCTGGTGGTGGGTATTAAGGAGGGCACTTATTGCATAGAGCACTGGGTGTTGTACATAAACAATGAATCTTGGAACCCTACATCAAAAACTAATGGTGTATTATATAGTGACTAACATAACACAATAAAAAATAAGACTATTGGCCATTTATTTTTCTGAAATTAGACATAACTGATTAGAAAGCAAAAAGTGGACAATACAGGGAGAAAGCAGGCTATTAAAAACAGAAGAGAAAAGGGACTTAAATTCCAGTCACTATACCCTGGATGTGAAATTAGAGATACATACTGATGTGATCCATGATGATCTAACCCAGTGACTTGGGATCAGCTCAGAAGAACAAGAATTTGTGGCAGCTAGGCCAGCAGAGTTCTCTTGCTAAAACTCCTCCAAACTCACACTTACTAGCTCCATCGTTGTGGAGTAAGGACAGAACATGGGACTCTATTATTGATGCTTTATGGGCACCACTCTGCCTGAAGCTTTAACCAACAAGAGTAATCCAGACAAGTGTGAAGCTTTATATGATCAGCCTTTGATAGCAATACTGGGTGTGATGAAAAAGAATGACACTAGTGCACTATGCAGACTCAGATCTTTCTGGATTTGGCAGAGGGGCAGAGAAGCAATACCAAATTCTTTCCTAACAGAGCAGATAGGGTAATCTAATGATCACCTGGAAAAAAACAAAAACAAAAAATAAAAACACTAAATAAAAGATAAATGACCATATGTACATCCTGCATTAGTGGAACAAATCAAAATGGTTCTATGTATTTCAATTTCACCAAAATGGATATATACAATGGAATATCACCTAGTCATAAAAAAAGGATGAGGGACTGCCATTTGCAACAACATGGATGGACCTAGAGGGTATTACATTAAGCAAATTAAGTCAAACAAAAACAAATACCAAATGATTCTACTTATATGTGGAATCTAAAAGCAAAACAAAAAATTATAAATCAATTAACCAACAACAACAAAAAGCAGAAACAGACCCATAAATACAGAAAACAAACTGATGGTTGCCAGAGAAAAAGGGGGTTGGGAAATGGGCAACTGGATGAAGGGGAGTGGGAGGTACAAACTTCCAGATATAGAATAAGTCATGGAAATGAAAGGTTCTGCACGGGGAATATAGTCAATGTTATTATAACATAATACGCTGACAGGATAGCTACACTTGTGATGACTATAGCATAATATATAACAGTTGCTGAATCACTGTTATACACCTGAAACTAATATAATGATGTGTGTCAACTATACTTCAGTTAAAAAAAATCACTAAGATGGAAACAGACCGATGATATTATCATTTTCTATCTTTTATTTTTTCCGCTTCATACATCATCAGCATTTTCTATATCCCTATCTTTTCATATATACTCATTAATAATGACAAAGAACTTTTTTTTAGTCTAGGCTTCTTTTTCCTTTAAACCTTAATATCATGCTGCCATACCATCCAGGCTTTATGAAAAATAATTTTCATTAACTTGATAGGTCATTGTCTTGTCAATTTCAGGTAATTAAGGACTAGCTATTGGTCTCTGTACCTATTATGGAATCTCTTTTGTCTCATCATATTCATGAATTTTACAGTGTTTGCCAGGCTATGGTAGGCTTAATTAAAATCAATGGAGTTGAAAGTCTGTGATTTCTCTTTGCCTCTCTCTAAAGGATTCCATTTTCCAAAACACCATAAGCAAATAAACTGGCATGTGGATCTTTCTGTAGCTGTGTAATAGTCACACACACTTAACTGTATATATTTAGCTCCCAGCAAAACTGCCTAATTTTGCATTTGTTAGCTAGCCAGCAAACTCCAGGTTTTTTCCATCAGAGAGAGAAGCTCGCCCATGAATTTTGCACATAGAAGTCTTCCAATTACTAGTAACTACCCTTAACAAAAGGCTCAGAAGATGAATCAGTCCGATGCTATCACCTTCCCCCAAGCTGAGTTACAGTGTTCAGTTCTCCAAATGTGAAGTTGCTGGCAAAGATGCTGTTACTGTGGTTGTTTTCTGGATTTAAACTGGGAAGGGGGAAGCTGGAACCAAGGGGGAAAATTTCCAACAAATGCAGTGTCAAATTAATGTAAGACTTTCAAAGGCATCAACTATAACATTTCTATAATTGGCACTGGCATCAGCTGATATTCCTTTGATTTTCTCCACAAAGAGGATAAAGACTGAACTGGCAAAATTAGCAGCTCAGATTTATGCTGCCCCTTCCAGGCTGGAAGCCTTGCCTAAGACAACATCATGAGGATTTTTCCATTTCCAAAAGAAAAACAGTATGCTTGCCATCTGCCAGACTGTATGACTAAAATACAGAAACTTGAAAACAATAATTGCTAAGTCTGATTTTGCCACACTCCAGGGCAACTCCAGTTTCCTTGAGGTCTATCACACTAAAATATCTATTTTAACTTATAAATATTTAAGTTATGCATATGTATTTTAAAACATATATTACAACAAAGCAAGTACATATTGAAAAAGATCATTGGTAGTAAAGAGGAAAGCCCAAGATGTTAATGACATAATGAGATATAAAATGATCTCTATTAGTTTTTATGCATTTTGAGCAATACATACACCTGTTTCTTATCTTCACCTTAATGCTTTCAGAAAAAAGCAACATATATTCAGCACAAAGAAGTCACGTGAATTTTCCAGAATATATGGATCAAGTATACCAGACATCCTACCAACACAGATAGCCTTATACTTGGTTAATCTTGTTCTAATTAATCTAAAATAGTTCTAAATATGTCTAATATCATTCTATTTTGAACTATTAGGGATTTTTAAATTTTTCAGTAATAAAACTTTTTAAAAATAGCAAACACAAAGCTGCCATTTTGAAACTGTGTATCTTTTACCATATGTTAATTTATTGTACAATTAAAAATATGTTGAAGTCAAAGGTCAGATGTTACAACTAAAGTGATATTACTACCTGGAAAGTAATGCACCTGCAGTTACAAATTTTTGACTGATGTGGATATTGTCTTGTTCTCCCAGAGATATATTGTTACCAGCAGTGCCAATTACACAGAGTGTTGAGAACACTGTCAAATAGATATTAAAATAACTTTTGTTGTAAGTAGTAAAATTTCAAGATGGTTCTGAAAACATTATTATTTATCCAAACTGAATGTTCGAAAAAGTGCATCCAGGGAAATAAACAGTTCTATTCAAAGAGCATCCCAATGGTAAAGAGTCAAAAAATGAGGCCAGTTTTAACTCCGGATACTCTGCAAACACTATGTTATTCTCGGGGTGATTCCACTATTGTTTATTAATAAATAATACAGTTAATGCAATTTTGAGTCCTTCCATCTCTGCCAATAGTCCTAATAGTGAAAAATTTACTCTTTAACATAAAAATAAGAATGACTGCCCCAGACTATGTTCTCATTCAAGGCTTAAATTCATTTGAAAGTGTCTTCACTGAGTGGTTTACCAGACTGCTTGAGTAGCTCAAAAAGTAAATGTTAAATATTTTCCAAGATTATCCATTCATTCTGATTATTGCTGGGAGTTAGAAAAAAAATATCCTTACTTCACCTGAATTTTATACCCTTAGATTTTTCTTTCATGGCCTGTGGGGCAACATAGAAAAAAATATATAAATCTATTTCCATAGGTACTTTAGGTATTTGACACTAGATATTTGACACTATCATTTCTGCCCTCATTCCCACTTAGATTTTCTACTTTCCATACTAAACATAACCACTTCTGTCAGCAAAACTTAATGCAGCATAATTTTTTAGTGACTATTAAGTATTTAGTAATCATAAGTATTTTAATAACTAATTATTATTCTAGTCAGTGTTTCTACATACCAATAAAAGTAGGATTCCTGCATTTAAACATATTACCTGGACTGCACAAAGAAACAGAGCTACAAACTGGCAACAAACATTTAAGAAGTGCATCTTGTGTGCCACACACTTCATAAGGCTCTGGGCAGACAAAATTAAAACCAGACCGTAAGTTCCTTGAGTGTGGGGCTTAGTTTGATCATAGAGTTTACCAAATATGCATGTTAGTGGAATGAAGATACAGATTCTGTCCTTCAAATAACAGGAGAGTTAAATGTGTAACAATCAAGTGTTATTCAACATGAGATATCCTAACACGTAGAAGGAAAGCACAACTCTTAACATTTGAATTGAGGATTTAAGGAATTTAGGAAATGAGCAAGGGTATATACCAAGTATGAAAAGGAAAGATGGGCATTAGGTATGATGAGGTATAAGGCAGCACAAAATGTGAGAATCACATGCTTGAGAAACTCCTCAAATACAGAATTGTTTATGAAAGAAAAGACATCTCAAGTGAGTGGGGGAAAACATATATTGTTCCATAAGTATTCAGCAGTATTGAAATAGTTAACTCTGCTCTTGAAATAAGAAGTCTCCATTTCATACCACTATTTACACAAATTAGTACCAAACATCGAACACACATACATACACATACACAGTATGCATATATATGCAAATATATATACACCTATGTGTATGTGTGCCTTTGTTTATAATTTTTAGAAAATGTAGAATTAGTTTAAAAGGGACTTCTTAGTATTCCAATCTAAAAAAAGATACTTTACTACTACATTTACTACATATTACTATGTATGTTTACTATGTTTATTATATATTTATTATACTACTATGTTTATTATATGTACAAAGAGATTATAATCAGTCTTAAAACACAGTAGAGTTTGAGGCTGGAAGACAAGAGTTTGGAGGAAAATACTTATATATAAAAAATAAAGCAAATTTCCTTTATGAAAGAATACCTACAAACTGGGGTGCATGGGTGGCTCAGCTGTTTAATTGTCTGACTCTTGGTTTCAGCACAGGTCATGATCTTAGTGTTGTGGGATCGAGCCCAGTGTCAGGCTCCACACTCAGTAGAGAGTCTGCTTGAGATTCTCTCCCTCCCCCTTTACCTGTCCCTCCCCACTTGCACACTCATTCTCTCAAATAAACTTTTTTATTTAAAAAAAAAAGAATATCTACAAATTAATAAGAAATTGAAATGTTTGAGAATTGTGGGCAAAATATATAAACATGTACTTTATATGGAATATAAATGACCTATAATCTTAGGAAAATTTGTTTCAATTTTCTGGCTATAATGTGAATGTTTATTAAAATAATAACTAGAAGATTTCCAGTTTGCAATCTTTTGGATTGGAAGTCATCATTCCATCCTAGCAAAAAAAGCAAAGTAAACAAAGTAAAAAAAATCAGTAACTCTTCTTTGATCACTAAAGAAAAGCGGCAAACTACTGCTCCCAAAAATGGAGAGACACCAGACAAATACAGAGAATCACAGCCTATAGAAAAGTAGAAACCTCCACAGGACTCAGTGCCAGCGTAGGGAAAGCCTTACCAAATTAATGAACTGCTGGAAGCTCAGGATGTTTAACTCTCAGCGTTAACAACTCCAATGGGCCCAGTCAATGGGCAGCCCATCTACTTTTGTGAATTTTACCTATAAGACCTGGACTAGAGTCTCGCAGTTAATTTGAGAAAAAAATCCCCTGGTACTTCTGGCAGAGGGAGAGGAGAAGGAACCATTGTGAAGTACACCAGAACATTCTTTTCTTTGTAACATTATCTGCCCTCAAGAGAAACTATTTTAGCAGAATCTAAACTACTGTTTGTTTCTTTGCTTGTTTTCAGAAGCTAATCATTCTGGGGAAAGAAAAACACCCAATTTCAACCACTCTAGCCTTGCATAGGAGGAAGGGAAATGCTCAATTCCAACCTCCTATAACTTCCCACATAGAAGAAAGGAAATACACAACTCTAGGCCACTCTAAGCCCTCCTGCCCAATGTGGGGGATGGGAGAAGACAATAACTGAGAAGTACATGTTAAGACTATATATAGTCCAGGAGCAGAGGCTCACTTAAAGACTGAGAGATTAAATCACAGGAGTTTGTGCTGTGCTTCCCTCCCTCACACTTCATCACATTACTAAGACCTATTTACAATAGTTCCTTTTACCTGGTACGTCTTGACTGTCTTTGAAGAAAAAAAATTATAAGATATATCAAAAAGCAGAAAAAAAAGTTTGAAGAGACAGAACAAGCATTAGAACCAGACTCAGATATGTCAGGGTGTTAGAATTTTCAGACTGAGAATTTAACACAATTCTGAATAATATGGTAAGGGATCTAAATGATAAAAGTAGACAGCGTACAAGAACAAATGGATGACATAATAAAGAACCAAAACAAAATGACAGAGATCAAAAACAACAAAACAGAAATGAAAATGCCTTTGAGGGGCTCATTAGAAGATTGGGCATGGTTGAGGAAAGAATCTCCGAGCATAAGAATACCTTTGTAGAAAAATGCTGAAACTAAAAAAAGAGAGAAAACCAGATTTTTTAAGGTTTTATTTATTTCTTTGAGGGAGAGACACAGTGAGAGAGAGTACACAAGCAGGGGGAGTGGGAGAGGGAGAAGCAAGGTTCCCACTGAGCAGGGAGTCTGATGTAGGGCTCGATCCCAGGACCCTGGGATCATGACCTGAGCCGAAGGCAGAGGCTTAACGACTGAGCCACCCAGGTGCCCCAGAAAAACAGATTTTTTTAAAAAAGATCAGAACAAGAAGAGCAGAATATTGTAAAAAGTTTAACACATATGAAACAGGAATACCAGAAGAAAGACAGGAAGCAAAAGAGTAAGTATTTGATGTAATAATATATAAGAATCTCCTCAGATTAATGTCACATACCAAACCCCAGATCCAGGAAGCTCAGGAACACCAAACAGGATAAATGATTAACATCTACACCTAGTCAAAATGCACAAAATAAAGCTAAAAGAAAGAAAAAAGCGAGAGAGTGAGGGATGGGGATGGGGAACACCTTACTTTTACAGAAGCAAATATAAGAACTACATCTAACTTCTCAGAAACTATGCAACCAGGAAGAGAGTTAAGTGTAACATGTAAAACCCACTAACCTAGGATTCTTAACCTTGCAAAATTATCCTTCAAAAATGAAGGGCATGAATAGGAAGAGCACAAAGGATTTTTAGGGCAGTGAAAATATTCTGTATAATACTATAATGAAGGATATATGACCTTATATATTTGTCCAAATGCAGAAAATGTAGAATGCCAAGATTGAGCCTTAAGGTAAGCCACAGACTGTAGATGATTATGATGTATCCGTGAAGACTCATTAATTATAACAAATGTAATGGTAGGGGATGTTGATAATGGAGGAGGGTAATGCATGTTTGGGGTCAGGCGCTATATAACAGATGTCTATACCTTCATCTCAATTTGCTGTGAACCTAAAACTGCTCTAAGATAATTGGCTTTCATACCAATCCTTAAAAATGAGTAAAACATGGAATGTAAATTTTAAATTTATCTTTTATACATTGGAAGAGAAAAGGATGGTTTTAATTCCCAAAGTCTCTTCTAAATGAAGCAAGTTTTACATTCTAACCATGAGGCATATTAATTAGCTGTTCATTTGAAAAGAGAACAGTTAATAGCAAAGCCAATCCTTGGGGAGCATCTCTCAAAACCGGTTTTATATGTGTATTACTGTGGGTTATTTTTTCAGATTTTACATTATATTTAACACCAACACCCTTAAGGATTAAGTAACAGGACTGTGACAACCCATGTTGATTAAAATAAACACATGAGGCAATACAGCAGAGAAAAATAGGCAAAGTGAAGTTTAATTGTTCCTCTTATAAAGTAAAGCCCACTTTATAAGATGGTTGGACTAATTTATTTCTGCAACTTATATATTTAAATGTATGACCACATGTAACATGTGAGACAAATACGGTATCCCTAATGATCATCTGAGCTGTCAATACAAACAGTAAAGATTGATACAACCTTAGCGCCCCACAGAAAAGTCCCCACTTAAAATAGATATTATGGTAGTGGATGCCCCCAACACTAACCTTTCTCTTATTTATTATAATTTAATATCATTCCTAGCAAAATGTTCCAAGTTCCTGCTCAGCCTCCACCAATTTCTGAAATTACACTTATAATTGAGAATATCTGCTAAAGCTTGACTGGCACCTATAGAATGGACTCAAGATGCCCGTATGGGTAGTCACCATTCTTGAATAAAGATAAAATCAATTTTAAATCTTCACACTGTTTTCTGGGTATTCAGTGTCATAATGACTGCCAGTCTTGTTTCATGCACCCTACTATTTCTACTTGGTTTTCTTAAACATCATTCTGTCTTAGTTCTTCCTCAGACATCTCTGGCCCTTATCTCTTGCATACCATTGCTGGCCCCAACTCATCTGCTGCCTTTTTAAAATTGAGATTCCTGAGTTCTTGGTCTTCCTTTTCCACCTCTGTGCTTTCTTTCATCAGTTTTCCTGGCTCAATGTTTTCTATACACTGGCAACTCCCATCCACATTTATATCTCCAGAAAGGACCTCTCCTAGGAATGCTAGGCTCATACATGTATTTATTTCCTTGTTTTCTTCACTTTGATGTTGAAAAGACATGTAAAACTTTACAAGTCCAAAACTCAGGTCCTGATTTTTTGCCCTTAAACCAGCCAATCCATATTTTTCTTACAACTCAGTAAATGAGAGCTACATTATGTCAGATGCTCAAAATTCTTGGAGATACTTTTATTCAGTGATTTATCTTATACTCTACATCCAATTGATGAGGTAAAGCTTTTGCCTGTACCTTCAAACTACACTCCTTCTCAAAACCCTTGCCGCTACATTCTGATCCAAACCACTAACATCTTTTGCCTGGATAATTAAAGTGATACCCTTCATTCCCTTTTGCCCTTCACAAAGCCAGAGAAATTCTGTTAAAACACAAATCATGTTTTATAAGTTTTTGCTCAAAACACTCAAAAGGTTACTCATTTCAGTTATTATGTAACAAACAATTCCAAAACAGTGAGACTTATTTTTTTTTAATCATTTGTCACTGCTTCTCAAAGTCCTGGGAGCAGGTTGTTTTGAGTTGGGATTTCCCACGTGATTGCAGCCAGATGGAGTCCGGGGCTAACGTCATCTTGAAGCCTTCCTCACTCACAGATCTGATGCCTGACCTGGGAGAACAAGAATCCCTGGAGACTGGAACCACTGGGGCTCAACAGGCGTCTCTATGTCTCACTTAACAGATCTTCCCATGTGGTTTCTCCAATACTGCAGCCTCAGGGCAATCAGATTTCTTATGTGGCAGTTGGCTTTCTCTACCATGAGGTTTCCAAGAGAATGGTGAAGGTTGCATAACTTTTGTGGTTTAGTTTTGTACGTGACATGGCATCATTTCCACCAGATTCCATTAATCAAAGAAGATAGAAGCTCAGCCAACTTCACGGTGAGATGGAGAGCCACCTCTTACACACTGTGCCTGTGATAGCTTTTGCACCGCAATTATGATGGCTTTTCCATCTTTCTAGTACTCTTTTTGTCAGTGATATGCTTTTAACCTAGTTGCCACCTTGCTATTCCCTTCACCTGGAATGTTCTTCCTTCAGATATCCAACTTGCTCATTTCTTCACCTCTTTCATATATTTGTTCGTGTCACCTTTCCAGCAAGTTCTTATGTGAATATTCAATGTAAAATTCATCCCTATTCTCCAAAATAGGAGAATTCTCCTCTTGCCTTCTCTGAGTTATTTTCTCCCACAGAACTTAAAATATTTTCATGTGAAAAAATTAACGGATTCATTTTATTTATGGTGTGTCTGTACTCCATCAAAACTTGAGTTCCATTAGGTCATGGATTTTTGTCCTTTCTCTTCACTGATGCATCCCAGAGTCTACAAAAGTGCCAGCACATGATAGGTCCTCTATAAATATTTGGCGAATCAATGGAAGCATGAATGTAGTGACTGATGGAACAATAAAAAATGAATATGTAAAATTCATGGGCAATATTATTAAATGAAATTTATTAGCTGTTTGGGCTATGTAAGCTGTACACAGAGTGAATTAAAGCTTTAAGTATGAGAGAAGATCCTAATGTTAGTATTGATTCCCCTTTCCCCCCACAATGAATGATGTTTTGAAGACCTTGATGCTAACATTAGTTTAAGTTCATTCAATACTGTCATAGGAGGGAGAAAATCGTTTGAGACCTCAGATATTAATATTTCAATACCTCACCTTCTGTCTGTTTGAATTCATCTATCACATTGGAGATAAAATTGGAATAGTGTACAAATTCATGATAAGGTGAGGGGTTTTAATATCAAAAGTATTTTCCGCTTTCCAATAATGTCTCAGAGTAATGAAGTCCTGATGAAGCCAGGAGGGGAGAGGAATTTTGATTTTTGTATTTCAAATTTCTAATTATTTATTATTTAAGGGTGTGTGATTCCTGAGTCAGATAAAACTGAGCCTACATCTCAACTCTATAAATCTCTAGCTATGTGTGTTTGGGAAAATTCCTTAATGTTTCTGATCTTCAAATTTTATTCTCATCAAGAAAATAAAAGACAGTAATAGCTATCTCATGCAATATTGGGAGAAAAAAATAAAATTAGATATTATGATGAATGTACTATATTTAGAATGGCACCTGGTACATAAGTATCACTAAGATTAAACAGAATTTTTTCCTACATTTACTTTTAATTGTAATGAACTTATAGAGAAAAATATATAATTTACTCAGAATAAGCTTAAAAATGAAATTCAACATTATATCCTTTCCAGAATGAAGTCCATTAAAAGTGGACAAGTGTATTTTAAGCATAACTTACATAGAAAGCAGTAAGAAATAATAAACCAGATGGGGTGAGACACTGAGAGTTAAACATATTTTTCTTCTTATGTGGGACACAATTTGCCCACTTGCGTGTGAAACTATTCTCTAGATCTTAGAATACAAGGAAAGTTCAGATCAAAATTTTCAGAAGTTCAATTGCCTACAACCTCAGGCTTTTATTTGTTTCACGCTTGCTTTGATTTTGTCTTTTTAAAAGTCTTATATAAAACAGAAATAGTACCAGAGAAAATGCACTTTAAAAAAGCTACTTAGTTGTGCCAAAGGAGTAAAACTCTTATATTATTTCAATTTAATCAACTCTTATGTATTGAGTATCAATTACCTGTCAGGTATTATAGGAGACACTGAGAATAAAATGATGAACACACTTCCATCTTTCCCAAAGTTCAGTGGTTTGCTGCCTAACTTTGACATATACTACTCTTTAACCAAAGTAGCACAGTGTACATCAATATCCAAGACTCTGAGAAGTCCTGCAATAAAGAAACCTATTTGACTTCCTAATCACCATCTCTCAAACTTACTTAGCAATGAGACTCTTCCTTCGTTTAACATCTACAACTGATATGCTATCTAACACATTCATGTTCATCTGTTCATTTTATCCTACATTCACATGCTGCTTCTTTCATCGGGATGGTTTTTAAATTTAAAATTTTTAATTAGACATCTATTTAGGAGAGAATTCTGAAATCCCTTCCATATGTAGGAACTGAAGTTAGCCAGTTTTGTGGGAAGAAAAGATGAAAAACAAGTAGAGCCAAACTCAAAGTTTCTTCTTTGGTATGTACCAAGAAAACCATAATTTTTATATTGTTGCAAAGCTGCTTATTATACATTAAAATATAAAACTGTACTGATTAGAGCTCCTACAAGTATCGCTAAGGCTATATGCTTTACATATCTGGCTTCTGAGGAAACAGTGATTTAAAGAATGAGTGTCTTTGCCAAAATGGCTTTGAAAACCAAAAGCATGTATTATATATCCTTTGATCTGCATGAGGTGCCTGTGAGAAAGGCAAGTGACTGGCATAAGAATAACATTCCTCGAAAGTGGTGGATCTGGAACTCATCCTATGAAAGGAACAAATTAATTTAAGCAAGACACACTAAACCCAGACTTTTTATTCCAATTTTGAGAAAATTTCCCAAAGTGCTAGGCTAAAGATTTGTATTTTTTTATCTATGATAAAGTAAAGAAAGGAAATTTGAAGGAAAATTTCAAAACTGAAGCATTCAAATTATTTTCAAGTATTTAAAAGTTACATTTCCAGTACTTTCATCTTCACACAATTAAACTGATTTTACAAATCATCCCCTTCAATAAGGCTATTCAGAAAAGGGACTTTATTCAGAGACAATGTTAGCATTTTGTGTTAGCTATGTGTTATCATAAGAACTGTCTTCATGAGACAAGTTCATTCAATACAAATTTCTATCAGTAAGAAGAATAATAGGAATTTCTTTTGGAAGACAATGTTGTCCTTTCTGATGTTAGCATCCAGAGGTCAAGGATGAAACTTAAATATTTCTATCTTCCTATATAACACTCTAGGAAACTATTATCAATGAGTTTGCTTTTTGAAGACATATCCCATTTTATAATCTAGTCATTTCCTTTCCCTGAGAAATTGAACTATTTAAGTGCCATACTACTTTGAGAAAATTAGTTTGGGATGAAAATATTTATAAGTATATCATTCATAATTTCTTTTCTTTTCTCAGGTAGAAGCAGAGTAGTATATCACTTACATTTGCCATTGGAATTGTGCTCATTATAAGGGAGTTGGTTTTATTGTTAATAATAATACACATAAAATATAATACTAATGAGTATTAATAATATGGAAAGAGTATGCTAGATACCATGCCTCTGGATAGAATTAGTATTTCCTGCTTAGTGTTCCAACTTGTAAGTTCTTCTGTTGTATCATCTATACTATCTTATTACTTACGTGTGCTCACTTCTTCTGTCTCCCGGATTGTAATCATAATAGGGATTTCTTCTAGGAAAGTATACTACCTTTGATCTCTATATCCTTAACTGCACTCAATAAATGTTTGCTATAAAAATTAATGAAAAGAAGTGTTAATTTTTTCTTTTTTAAAGGTAGCATCTGAATGAATAACCTACTCAATCTAAAACGCATATTGTTTAAGTGCTATAAGGATGTGACTAGATTGGGCTTCCTCATAGCCTAGTGACTTTAGGGTATTCACTTCTTACATGCCACTTGACTCACCCTAGAGCAAGCATTCCAAGCAAGATGAAATGGGGCCTGAGAGTCCTTTCAGAACTGCCATAGTGTCACTTCTACTATATTATACTGTTTACAAAGCCACAAGGCCAACTGAAATTCAAGGAGAGAGGAAGTAAATCACCTCTTTCCACAGAAAGAATGAGAAAGAAGTTGCTGCCATCATCAGTTTCCCATAATTTATTTTTAAAAAATATTTTATTTATTCATTTGACAGAGAGAGAGAGAGAGCTCACAAGCAGTCAGAGAGGCAGTCAGAGAGAAAGGGGGGAAAGCAGGCTTCCTACCAAGCGGAGAGCCTGAAGCAGGGCTCAATCCCAAGACCCTGAGATCATGACCTGAGCCGAAGGCAGAGGCTTTAACCCACTGAGCCACCCAGGTGCCCCAGCTTCCCAAAATTTAATCTGTACTTCCATTAATGACATTTGCCCCATTTGACATAATGTTTGATCTGACAATTAATAAAATCATAAGAAGAGAAAATTGCATAATATACCACACCGTAGTAACAATTACATTTTCATTTGTGTCCTTGTTCTTGATTACTATACATATAAGAAACAATTTATCAAGGAAACAAACCAACTCTATAATTGTTTTCTGAGATGAGAATCAATGAGCTTACCTTCGGTTACAAAATATATCACCTTTTTTTAGTAAGACAACTAAACATCAATTTTTGGAGACAAAATTGCAAACAAAAGGTTCTGAGCTGCATCCATGACTCAGCCTTAATAAATGAAGTTGGAATTAAACCTGTGATTGGTCTATGATGACAGAAAGCAGATAGCTACTTCTTCTAGTACATTGAAGAATACCTGCCTAAGCATTTATTTGAAGGGCTGGGAAAGAATTTTATTGTCACATAGGTCTGTATGCATAATGAAGTAAATGTCTTGAATACTCTTGAAACAAGGAAGGATAAATGGAGAAAAATGTATGCAGAGGGAATATACTTTTAACACTAAAAACATGGTACAATCTTTTTAACTTTTTATTAAAATAGAAATTAAAGGGCACCTGGGTGGCTCAGTGGGTTAAAGCCTCTACCTTCGGCTCAGGTCGTGATCCCAGGTTCCTGGGATCGAGCCCCACATCGGGCTCTCTGCTCAGCAGGGAGCCTGCTTCTCCCTCTCTCTCTGCCTGCCTCTCTGCCTACTTGTGATCTCTCTCTCTCTCTCTCTCTCTCTCTCTCTGTCAAATAATTTAAAAAAATCTTTGAGAAAAATAAAATAAAATATAAATTAAAATAAAGCATTACATTCTATAAATAAAAAGTGGTGGGGAATAAATCATTTATCAGAAAGACCCTAAGAGACTACAAGACAATCCAAGTTGTTTTGACTGTTTAAGGGATAAGGTTGAAAAGAGAGACATGAGATGAGACAAGTACCTTTACAGATCCTTAGAAAAAACACTGGTGAAGCGCCAGGGTGGCTCAGTGGGTTAAGCCACTGCCTTCACCTCAGGTCATGATCTCAGGGTCCTGGGATCGAGCCCCGCATCCGGCTCTCTGCTCAGCAGGGAGCCTGCTTCCCCTTCTCTCTCTGCCTGCCTCTCTGCCTACTTGTGATCTCTTTCTCTTTGTCAAATAAATAAATAAAATCTTTAAAAAAAAAAAAACACTGGTACTAGGTGAGTGAACTAGAAGATCTCTACGTGAAAGAGGGGTTTTATTTTTAAGTGAAGGAATTTTAAACTAATATTACACTGTATGTCAACTGGAATTTAAATAAAAACTTTTAAAAAAAGAAATTTTATAGAACTAATGGTACCACTGTAGTTAAGAAAACTAAATACTCTAAAATATATACCAGGGGCATGTGAGTGGCTCAGCGGATAAGTGTCCAACTCTTGATTTCAGCTCAGGTCAAGATCTCAGGGTCATGAGACGGAGCCCCACGCCAGGCTCCCCACTCAGCATGGAATCTGCTTGCGATTCTCTCTTTCCCTCTCCCTCTGCTCCATCTCCCAGCTTGCGTACCCACAAACTTTCTCACCCTCTCTCAAATAAAATCTTTAAAATATGTACCAGATAATATGTTTGTACATGTATCTATAACATGAGGCACAAAACATAATCAATGAACCAAGCAATGAATACAGAGGAGACACTGGACAAAACCAGATTTCCTTATTCTTCTATTCCTTAGCCTGTGAAGGTGGGAGTGATAATAAGAGAAAATAAACACTATTTATATGCAAAGTTATTAATAGTTTCAAGTATGTATGTATGCATATTTATGTATTCACAAACACAAGCATTCACACACTTGTATGTATTAACATTCAGTAAAATTTTTATACTTTATTCTACAGATTAGTAGTCTATGGCCTATCAATTCTAATTCACCTCCTATTTTCACAAATGAAGTTTTATTAGAACACAGCCACACTCATTCATTTACTTATTTTCTATGGTTGCTTGTGTGCTACAACTGCAAAGTTAAGTGGTTGTGACAGAGAACATAATCAAAATTAAAATACAGACTATGTGCCCCTTAACAGAAACAGTTTGTTGACACCCTGGTTTATTATTCCAAAAACTAATTATGGGACTCTCTATATATCCTAGCAAGTAACTATATCCACGATAATAGTAATAATTTTTATCATTTACTGAATGCATAGTTTGTACCAAATATCATACGAAACTGGGAGGGCAGAATTCTATTGATGTAGGAAAGATGTCAGGGTTTGAAGCCAACAGCCAAGAAAGAATTCTTGAGATGTCTTTGGTGCAAAAAGGTGGTTTTATTAAAGCAAGGGGACAGGATCTGTGGGCAGAAAGAGTTACATTGGGGTCATAAAGAGTAGCCCATTATATACTTTTGGGTTGAGAGGGGGTTAGGGATATCTTAAGTCTCTAAGGAATTTGCAAGCAAGGTTTTCAGGCCCTTCAAGGGGCTAGCTATTGGTGGTAAAAGTCATTTACTATCATCTAATAAAACCTTAGTCATGTGACACTTCAGATGTATATCGGTGGGACATATGCTTCGGGGATGATTGCCAACATGTATCTTGGGGAACAGAGATAAAGAAAGTGTCCAGGGCGCCTGGGTGGCTCAGTTGGTTGAGCAACTGCCTTCGGCTCAGGTCATGATCCCGGAGTCCCGGGATCGAGTCCCATATCGGACTCCTGGCTCTGCAGGAAGTCTGCTTCTCCCTCTGACTTTCTCCCCTCTCATTCTCAGTCTCTCGCTCTCTAATAAATAAATAAAAATCTTTAAAAAAAAAAAAAAAGAAAGTGTCCAAAGGAATACTTACATGTTAAAATAGATTTACAGGATCACGGGAGTAGGCAATCTTAGCCTTTTGCCCTTAGCAAAGTATTAACATCTAGGCAGTTGAGTTCCTAGAGGAATGTCACTCTGCCTGTTTCAAGGACTTGCCAGTGGGCTCTAAGTAGTTAGAAAATTTAATAATTTTTTTCTGCCTTTGTTTCCCACATCACTATGATTGACAGCCTCATCAGAATCAGACAGAATGGGAATAGGGTAGTTAGCCAGGGGATAGAATGATAGTTATTCAAAGAAAAAAAAATTGCAACCCTCTACTACACTATCAATATATAAAAAATGTTAGCCTACAATGACTTATTACAATGGATACCTAACTAGGGCACCTGAGTGGCTCAGTTGGTAAGCATTTGCCGTTCAGCTCAGGTCGTGATCCTAGGGTCCTGGGAATGAGCCCCACGTTGGGCTCCCTGCTTCCCGAGCAGCCTGCTTCTCCCTCTCGCACTCCCCCTGCTTGTTTTCCCTCTCTGTCTCTTGCTCTCTGCCTAAATAAACAAATAAATAAATAAATAAAATCTTCAAATAAGAATAAAATGGATACCTAATCTCACACAAAATGAAACTGGGTAGTATCTCATTAATACAAGAAATAATCAGTGTTTTTGCAGAAGTAAACATTTCTTTGAGGGTGTGCTGAAGAGAACCTTTGTATTATATTTCCTGGCCTTTTGTGACAATCAAATGAATAAATAGGAGCTATTTAAATAATGCCAGATAAAACTCAGTTTCTCCAAATAATCCACAAGGGTGGAAATTCCATATTAAAAATTCTTTTTATATCAATGTATCTGTCAGATTTTTGGTACATATTTTTTAAAAAATTGCATATTTTATTGGATAATAGTATCCATACATATCATTATATAAACGAGTACAGTATTAAAGTTCACAAGCTCAACTTTTATTACTAACATAAGTATGTAATTAAAATTTTGACAAACTACTCATCCCAAAATAGCAAATAACCTAAGAGTTGTAATAATCCAC
>CM052799.1:37441350-37467869 GCA_028533885.1 Nasua narica | reverse complement strand
AGTTTTAAAAATTAGAATCAGGCATATTTCCTGCAAAGAATTATGAATCTCATTTTTGATAAGTCAACCAAATCCATTTTCTCAAAGGTTGTGTTACTCAGAGACAAAGCACATCTAAATGAAACAGAAGATAAATCTACTTTCTTTTAGAACCCAGAGAAATTAATTACACTGGATTGTCATGATAAAGACCGTGAAAAGTATGGAGCTTAACAGAAAAACAAAAATATGGGAAGGAAGTAGCAGTAGTTTGGACGAAGTCAAAAAGGCTGGTAGGAAGAGAGTTATGTCTCCAAAGGTCAAGTAAAGTAGAACTGAAATAAAACCTAGTGATCTTAATCAATGTGTGTAACTAATAAAGTAAGTTTCCGCAGGATATACTGTAGGGGTAGATAGAAGACAGTCCTAACTATCAATCTTCTTGCCCAAATTACAAGTAATATGCATGAATATATAGATCAGTTTTCAAGAAAAAGAAGTATAACTCCCTAAAATCTGTTCCATATTATTCAAAATCCAGTTATGACTAAGTGTAAGATTAGAAAACACGGGTAATATGGCAGCTGCTCTTTATGTAGGACTCTGAAAACTACTAGTTTTTTCCATGTGACTCGTCTTTGTTTCTGAATATTACTTTTGTATGTTATATCAAAAAGCCAGAATGCATGTAAAGGAGAGTGAAGTGATAAAAAGTCAATCTAAATAGAAATGATTAAAGGAACTAGGTATAGATACTTAGTCTATGGAGGACAACATTTCAGAGAGACATCATAGTTGTCTCCAAGAAGTGAGGATGCTATTATATAGACAGAGTAGAAACAGTTTACGAATGGATCAGTGTTAAAGGAAAATTTCAGCTCACATGTGAGGTAAAAATTTTTCTAACAGTTCAAATTACAGTTATTTGTTGTTAAACAATAATTCTAACATATTTCACAAACTTATACTTGTAAAATCAAGTTAAAATCACTATCCACTTTTTTTTTAATTTTTTTTATTTATTAATTTGACAGAGAGAGAGAGATCACAAGTAGGCAGAGAGGTAGGCAGAGAGAGAGGGGGAAGCAGGCTCCCTGCTGAGCAGAGAGTCCAATGTGGGGCTCAATCCCAGGACCCTGAGATCATGACCTGAACCGAAGGCAGAGGCTTTAGCCCACTGAGCCACCCAGGCACCTCACTATCCACTTTTGATAGGGAATTGAGTTATGGTGCTCTCATACAATCTTAAGGGAAATATAATTTGTAAATGCAACGCAGCACCATCTATCAAAAAAATTTTAATGGTTATGGTTTTGGTATTCACCTAGCAATTCTCCTTTCATTTTTCCACACATGATTATAAATACATCTGTTCATATGTGTTCAATGAAGTATGTTTGATAATAGATTGCTTAAAATGGAAATATGACAAATACTCCACAAATAGATGATGGTACCTTTAATCTGTGCAATTCTTCATCAAAATAAGTTGAATTTCTATGTAAAACTCTAAGACATTATTAATAAGGGAAAAAAAAAGAGCTTGTGAACAGAAATAAAGGTTCAAATAAAATCCATATATGTGTATTTGGACATATATATACACATTCAAATTCATACGAAATGACAAAAGAAAATATGTACTAAAATGGTAACCGTGGTTGCCACTAAATATTAGAATAAAAATTTAAAATAGGAAGAAGAGGACAGTGGGAATGGGAGATACTTTTAAATCTACACAATTCTACATTATTTCAGCTATATCATTCAAGCATTGCCTACGTAATTATTGAAAAGTGAAACAAAACAAAAACACAAGTTTGTCTGCCTCTTTGTTATGAGAATTGTCTCATGTGGAAAGTGTTGCCTGCGAGAGAAAAGAGCTCATGGACTACTTATTCTCCTAAAACCTCTATGTATTCCCCACAACTAGAAATAGGTGTATGTGTGAAAATGAGCTGGTATATTTCGAATATTCTTAAGATTTTATTTGTGAAGTAAATAAACAAGACGAAGCCAATATTGAAAAGGAATTAAACTTGTCAGCATCAATTTAGTTGCGTACACATTGCAATATTTATATTTTACCGGCCCTCACATTTAAAATGTTCCTCCTCAACAGTTTAGTGTTAGTTATGTATTTTCTGATGAAACAATGAAATGTAAAGGGAGGTTTCCAGGAAGATGAAATGGAGTATGCCACATTTTTAATAGCTTGCCTGTGTTTTTATGTAGTCTATAATGCTTTCCTCTGACAATCCAAACTTCAGTTTTTTAGGAAATGTTGGAGCTCTGTCCATTCTGTCCCACCAGCTTCAGGTTCCCTCATCAACCTACCCCATACATATAAACCATCTGTTTGTGATTTTTCGGCTTTATCTGAACATCTTCACAAAGAGGCCATCTGTTCCCTTCTTTTAAATATCTATTTACAGTACTTTCTCTCTTATCGACTTTACAACTATTTTTGCATATGTCAAAAATGTAATTACATAGTCACATATTAGTATGTCATCTTCTCAAGAGGGGTCTTAGACAAACTCCTGGGTGATCCAAAGAGCATGGATAATACTGAGAGGCTAAAAAAATTCACCTAAAACCAAGGGGTGGGGGACACCAAAATAAAAGTCTCAACAATGCATGAAATCGATAACAGATCTGAGATATCCTGGAGAGCCTTGTGCACATGATTTCCAAAAAGCTGTCACTTCACTGTAAGAACAATATGAATTTGCAATGAAATTTATTTCTGCCATTAGTAATATATGCCTATTACAAATGCGCACTTTAGAGTAAGTATACTTTCAGTTGAAATAGAAAAAAAAAAAGATAAAGAAAGAAAAAAAAGCACAAATAGATGTTTCAGCAGCATTTGTATAATTCTGGGGCTAATTTTTAGGACCAGCCTACCAAAGGAAATTCCTAAGGTTAAATATAAAGCAAACTTTTAATGTGTGGGGGTGTTGGCTAAAAGCAGAACAATATGACGGACATAAAAAGCTGAAACATTAAAGGCAGTCAGCTCTTTATTTTCTCTGCTTCCCTGGGAGCAAAACACCAGCAGAAGAATTCTGCAGATAAATGGTATTTCCCACTGTGTTGTAGAGCTCAGAGTTGTGAGATTATAATTGGGACAACAGATTCAGATACCATCACCACCAGTTCTTTTTGCTCACATTTAAAAATAAAAGTAAAAAAAAAAAATTGCTGAAAGTCCTGTGTGTGTATATAATCATATATATGATTAACGTTTCATATATGTGTACATATATATACTACACAGATCTATTTCTGAATTGTATTTATAATAAAAAAAAACAAGTCAAGGACAAATGAAGTTATCTAAAAAATATTGTTAAATTTATTTAGACATCAACGCTTTTAAAAAAAGATTTAGATCTTATAAAACTGATAAATAGAGAGAGAGAGAAAGAATATGAAACAGAGACAAAAAAAATAACACAAAATGGGGGCACCTGGATGGCTCAGTCCGTTAAGCGTCTGCCTTCTGCTCAGGTCATGATCTCAGGGTCCTGGGGTCAAGCCCTGCACTGGGGGGGCAGGGTCAGTGGGGGATCTGCTTCTTCCTCAACCCCTCACTCTCAAATAAATAAATAATCACTAAATATAAAAGGAAATACATCTGTTTCTTAAGGGGTGGGCAGTCGTTTTAGCATTCTTATCTGAGTGAAGTTTCTGACATCGAGTTTTACACCGATAAGCAATATTCTTTTTCCTACCAGAAGACCATAGACCAACAGCATTTAAGTGATCAATAGTACATTACAGTAACTCATTTTACAAATGGACTCCCAAATTTTGACCTTCGTTAAGGTAGACAATTTCAAGTAGAACTATCAATGCAGATATGTGCAAACAAGTATCTTACTATACGGTAAATCTGAATATAACATTCTGGGTCAAGAGCAGCCTCTATCTCCATCTGCCTAGGGCAGACGTAATTTTCTTTTCATTTGTTTTTGGTAGAAAATGCCTGGTGTGATTATTTCCGTGATGCAATCCAACTATTAAAATTCCACACTCCTGTTTCAAAGTCCCTAATATTACTCTTTCCCAAACTCGTGGCCCCCAAAGCGATCTAGACACTCTTGGTGCTGGGCTCCCCTTTCTCTGTAGGCAGTCCTTGCAGAGTACTAAAAGATGGTTAAGTCCCAGCCAACTTCTGCAGAACACACTTGACTCTTGAGAAACTCTGATGTTCTTGCCATGGCAACCTGAGGGAACACAGGCTGCTTTGGTAATTCCCTCTGGCACCTTAGCCTCTTTCCTGCCCCTTTCTTCACACTCCAGGTCATCTGTGAAAGGTCAGTGTGGGAAACAGTTCAATACCTTTTTTGTCCACTTAATATGGGAAGAGGTAAGATTATGGAACCTGCCTTTCCCCTTCTAGTCTTCTAAATGTCCAGAGGCTTGGGTTTCCAGAAGTGATTCTTTTGGTGTGCCCCTTCCTAACAGGCCCTGCAGGAGCTGACTGGCACTACAATGGGCATTTTTCTGAAACTGGAAATATGGAACACTCAGTTTACTCTGCTTGTCAGTATTGTCAGGGAAGCAAAAAACAGTTTTCAAAAGCACCTGACACTATATGAAAACCGATTTTTGCTACATTTGAGACAAATCACTCTTACAATGATGTCTCTGGTAGAACACTGCACATTCAGTGGGGTTGGGAACAAGTTGCTGCAAGGAAGCAATAAGGCTTAATATAAAGGTACACTACTGTTAAAGGAAGATATCTTGTATGCTAGATATTATAAGAAATTTACATTGTGACTTGTACAAGAGAATATGGTCAGGACGGTAAAGAGTTCTTTAGTTCTTCAAAAATAAATTCTTCAATAATTGTGAAAATAATTTTTAAATATTCAGAAACTTAATTTATTTTTACTTTAATTCCTTCAAGAGTGTCATCAAATTATCCAGTTTTTAAAAACATATTGCTCGTACAAGAAGGTTGACAACCAAAGTTTTAAATTGAGGGTCTGTGATATTTTCCCAGTACATGTTATAGCCATTGCTGCATATCAGGTCAACAAGTCCATGACTGACATCCTTGCGTTGACAACTACCTAACAAATCCACGCTGATTGTCCTTTCTATGTAACTTCTGCTCTGGATGATATGGCGTCATGTCAATTTTTAAAATTTTATCTTATTGTGGTAAGAACATTTAACACGGGATCTAACCTCTTAACTTTTTAAATAGTACAATACATTACTGTTGACTACAACTACTATTTTGTTCAGATTTCTAGAACTTATTTATATTGCTTGAATAAAACGTTATGTCTGTTGATTAGTAATTCCTCATTCCCTCTCCCCTAGTCCTTGGCAACCACCATTCTGCTCTTTGATTCTATGAATCTACTTTAGATAACTCATATAAGTGGAATCATGCAGTATTTGCCTGAGACTGACTTCTTTCACATTCATTAACATAACATCCTCCAGTCTCATTCATGTTGTCATGTATTGCAGAATTGTATTCTATTGTATGTATATACCTAATTTTCTTTATTCATTGATCTGGGACATTTGGTTGTTCACACATCTTGGCTATTAAGAATAGTACTGCAATGAACATGGGAATGCCAATATCTCCTCAAGATCTTGACCTCAATTATTCAATTTAAATACCCACAAGTGGGTTTGCTAAGAGTTTGAAGGATTCATATATAAGTTCTTCCCTTTTGGAACACTCTTCTCTCTTCATCTTTTCAACCTTTGGATCTCAATTTAGTCATGTCCTCCTACTGCCCTCTTTTCATTCATCAATTATGTCTTCCCTGCACTTAGACTGTATCCATTCAAAATCCAGCTCCATCACCATTAACTTGCAGTATAACCTCAAACAGAGTCATTTAATCTGCTTTTGCCACAATTTTCTTATTTGTAAAATAAGGATAATATTAACACTTTTTAAAATAGTATTGTTGGAAAGACTAAATGAGTTAATTCAGGAAAAATACTCAAAATACATAAATGTTTCATTGCTCTTAGAGCTATGTAAATGTTAGCTATTATTAAGTTTAGTACTGGTATTTTATTTTTACTGTGGTGGTGGGAATGCAGGTTGCTTTGGGATGAACCATGATCATGTTAATTTTTCTCTACCTTTTGTTTTTCAAGCACCTCATACAATGCTAGACACACAAAAATATTTGCTTAATAAATATTTATTGACTAAATAGATAAATGGCATGGCTTACTGATGTTTGACTATCTAAATTGTTATCACTCTTGGATAACAGTAAAATCCATTAAGAACAACAGGGCTGTGTGTCAACTGTACTCCAAAAAAAAAATTTTTAAAGAGCTAAGGAAAGGTGACAATGGTGAAATAAACTCAGATAAAATTCTGATTTTACTGCCAGAGAATATGTCCACACAGGGAGAGGTATCTCACTAATTATAGTTAGGTCTTACATTATATCAATCAATAATGTTCTAGATACTTTGATACCACAATAGTTTTCCTCACTTTAAATGTAGCAATTTTTATTTCCATCAAAATATCATGAGGCAGCAAAGTGAAAAGGATATTATATGTATCACTCGGGAGTCTAGCAGATAACAGAAGACATATTCAAAACGATTAATTTGAGAAAAGTCTAAAAACAGGAAGGGTTTATAAAGGTGTGGGCAAGTTGTAGGAAAATGAGAAGGGGAGCCAGTAACCAAAAGGCGGTGTGTTACCAGGCTATGAATGAAAGGTTACAGGGAGAGAAGGGTTTACTGGAACCTGGAGGATAAACTGTGTAGAGAGGCCCACCTGGCAGGAAGTATGATCTTTCATGGAAGGATACAGTCAGCATGTAAGAAGGAAGCCAAAGAAATAATAACCTTGACTTCACTTCTCCTCAGATCCTTCTCTCTCTCTCCTTTCTCCAGACAGTGCTCACTATTGCTGCAAACTAGAAGTCAGTGGAAAGGAAACCCAATGTTATAACCCATACATGGCAGCTCCATGACTACAATAGGTGGAAAAATAAATCTGGAGGGGTAAAGGAAGATACCTGATGCATAAGGCCAACTAAGTTTGAGAGATAATTTTCTATTCTGCAGGAAACAATTTTCTATTCTATTTCTCGGAGCCTTGAAATGCAAATGTGAATTATGACTCAAATGTAGTTACTACAGAATCTCTGTTCTTAAAAGACACCTCGAGACTAGGAAATGTCCCTTGAGTGACACTTTGGAAAATGGTGGACCCTCATAAATATCAAGAGTTAACCAATGTTACCTCAAGTATCTAATTAATTTTGCATGGAGAGATGCTATTTTAATTGGAACAGTTCATGTAGTCCACCTCCCCAAATCCCAAATTGCAGAATTCTTTTGAGCTTGAAACGAATGTGAACATTCAACTACTCAAACAGTACAAACTGGCAGCAATATAATGGAGACTTTTAGCAATGGAGTCATCTGGCCAAATACCAGAGGTAGTACTTTCATACCAATCTTTAACCTGGTCTTGCCACTTTCCACTTGTATTTATCAGGCATAGAACACTGGGAAGTTTTTACAACTGGATTCAGAAACAAATACATAGTTCACACAGGTAGATGGCCATCCCATTTGCTTCACTGCGAAGATTTTGACTAGGCCTATATTACTTCTATTAGAAGCAAATGAATTTGCCCTTTTCACAACTCAGTGTGGAATTGAAGAATTCACTGCTCTCAAAATTGGTTCTCACAATTTGACTTTTTTTTTTCCCCCATAAAACTGGGTTCTAAATAAAGTTCTCAGTATATAAATGAACACAGAGTGCTGTGCAGGTGGGTTTGCCCTTGGTAAGACACAGCTGTGCCTATCAAACACAAAAATATGGTATTTAATTTTGGAAAATTGCTAACGGCAGGCAGGATTGTACAAGGGAAAGTCACCTTCAACTGTCACTCAGGAAGAAACAAAGATATCAGGAACAGTTTATTTTTCCAAATGCTTCCAGGCTAGAATTGCATTCCATGCCCTTCCAGAAGCACTGAACAATGAAATGGGTAGCTAGTTGCCAAGCACATACAGCTGTGTGTCTGTTTGCCTGGAATGTGGGTCGAGGTCTGAGGGAAAGTGAGGTTAGGCAAGTAAGCATTGAAAATAGTGTCAACCCAATCCGTTATATGCCAATTATCCTGGTCAGAATGAATTCCAAGATGGAATTCATATTATAATGCAGTCTTCACTTATTTTCCACTGATATTCCTCATTTTTATCCCTTACCTTGGCAGAGCTCACAGAGCAGTGTCTCACCATGGTGCAATTACTCTTTTGGCAACACTAGGCAGTTGTTACTTGTGGAGAATGTGCAGTGGCACAGAACACCTCCAGGCTTATAAATACAGGTGGCCCAAGTTAACCAATTATTTAGAGGCAGATAAGTCATGTAGTTTAGCAGTTGTCTCATTCCCATTGCTACTCCACATGTAGAGGATTCTTTTTTTCCCAATGAAATGTTACGGAGTTTTACTAGGGAGAGCAGACGTCCTGGTACTAGCAACGCATGGTAGACTGGGATACATTCGAAGGCGCTCCTCCAGTGTTTCAGGTGTAGTGTATCAGTGCTATCACTGGCTGACTGTACAGCAGATAAATAAATATTGGGACATGACAGAAGCAGCCAGCCTTGCCTGTAGTGTCCTGCTTTTCTGTTGTCTTTTTATTGCCATTTTAACTCAAAGGACACACCTTCCTTGTTTTAAACATTTTCTACTGTACAATGGCAATAGATTCCAAATGCAATTTTACTTCACAAATTGTTTCTTCATGCATAGGTGTCTTTATTCCCCAACTGTATCATAATTTCAACGAAGAATCAATTTTTCTGGTCATTAAATTCACTTCCCAACCTTCTCTGTCCCACCAAAACATGAATTAATACAAATTTGAAATGGCCATCTATGTTAGCACCAATTAACATATGGTATATACACATGAATTACAAAGAAAAACTAGATTTTCCTGGGCTTCATATCCTGAAAATGTCCAAAAATATCTTATTCCCATGAACATAAACTTCAAAATGTCAATCGTATTTATAATAATGAATAATAGGGAACTGTTCTCCCAAGGGAAATAATAAGAGAAGAAATGTTTCATAGATGTTTTCTAGCAAAAGCAAATGATTTGCATGTTTCTACCAAAAGGGAATAAAGCCTTTAATATGGAATATCCCTCAGGTCTCCTTTTTGGAAACAAAATTCATAACCACCTGCCATTTGACGAAATCTAATTGCTAATACAGCATACGCTCCTCCAAAGTGTTCACTGGCATTTTCAAAAAAATTTAAAAAATAGAAAAAGAGGCATGGAAGCCTCATCTATACAGAGAGAGAATGATAAGTATGGCATGTTTTTGATACATGTGGTTTTTTTCTATCAGAAACAAAACATACCAGAAGTATAAGTGAGCATGATTTCTACCCTCAGTAATAGTTTTAACTATACCAGATTCAAATATTTTTTTAAATGGGTGTCAACTCTATTGATAATCTTTCAGTTCTGTTTTTCACAAGGAATATACATAAATACTGAGCTTTGTCTCACACTGTGTTATTCTTATTATTTATACTATGCATAATTAAAATTTGGGAGAGTAATAATAAAAATGGAAAGTACATTCGAAATATATTTTGCCTAGTGAATTTTCGAAGAACACAAACTTAGGATCTAGAATCTAGAGTTAACCCAGGATCTCAACAGTGATGCTAGAATGTGCTAACATTCACACAGCCCATTTATGATTGCAAACTGAAGTGTCGCATGCCTAAATTTCTTATGTGCATAAGTATATAATCCTTTCCTGATAATGCAGACTGAATTTTTCAATAGAAGAGAGGTTACTGACTCAGTGGTTAAATAAAGATCACCTAAAAAGGTGTTTAGGAGAGGAAAAAAAAAATGCCATACCCAGAAAAACTGAAATAATGATGTTTCCATAAATATTGAATATCAGAGTGAAATAACATCAGACTTTTATGTCCAATTCTGCTACAACCCCATCACAGCAATTGCAGAAACTGGTTAATATGTCTGTTACTATAAGAAAGTGACCATGTTTGATATGCTTTATGCTAGACACTGTGTAAGCATTTTAAATACATTATCTCATTTCTCTTTTAATAGCCTGTGAGGTTTATAATTTATTCCCACTTCACAAATGGAGAAACTAAAACTAAGAAAAACTAAATAAACAGGATTCATATTTGAATCCTGCTTTTGATCTCCTATTCTTCGGCTCATACTTTGAAGGACATATATAATAAAACTGTAAAGTGAGAAATTCGGAATCTTATCGTAAGCATAATTTATTTGCTGATTCCAAGATAGGCATCTATACTTTTCCATCACTATTATTCCATCCAGACACTTTTACAACCAGCTTCAAAAGGTGACTTCTAGTTTTTCTTTTTATATATCTCCTAAGTGGGCTTAAGGTGGGTGTTTCTGTGTTACTGAGAAATAAGCACAAGTTTTTGTATCTCCAAATAAAAGGACAGATGTAACCAGCTTAGGGAGTCCACAAAAAAGTTAATTAGTTACAGAGCAAAATGGAAGTCTGCTATATTCATAAACACATTCAAATTGTGAAACTGATTAGTGGCATAAAATAATACCTATAAAAAGTCTTTAAGATAACATAAAATTTTTTACAATACTAACAGCAAAAAAAAAAAAGTTTTATAATGCCTAAGATCTTAGAACTACTTTTGTCTACATTTTTAAAAAGTTCCATTATGCCATAATTTTGCTATATTTGTCATATGATAATCAAATTCTTATCTTTGTAATGAATTTTTAATGAAAAGACATGCAATATATGTCCATGGAAAATAGGCACATTATGTGTTGTGGATGTTCTCTCTTTACTAATTAACACGATGTGGCAGTATGCAACTCATCTACATGGGGCTCTGAGTCTTACACCAGTCTATTCTATTCTTAAGGGGAACCATTTTTGTTTACTTATTTAAATAAAATGAGTGGACTTCGGGGAACAATGGCATAATTTAACAGAGAGTGTGACCATTCTGACGGTCTTTTCCTACTGACCATTTGCACTGCAAAGCCTCACTGTTTGAGGAGTAACACAGTAGAGTGCTGAAGTAAGACAAACGTAGAGTGGAGTCTTGATTCTACCTTGGGAAACCACTAAACCTCAGTTTCCTCATCTATAAAATGTGGATAATGATAGTAGCAATGATTTCAAAGGGTTCTTTTGAGGAGTAATATTATGATTGCACAATGAATGCTACTTCTATTACCATTACTATTGCTTCTGCTACTCCTCCTCCTATCAGTGCCTGTTTCTTCTTAACCCCAGGCCCACAGTTCTAATTAATAATCCCATCCATTGGGCACCTGGGTGGCGCAGTTGGTTAGGCAACTGCCTTCGGCTCAGGTCATGATCGCGGAGTCCCGGGATCGAGTCCCACATCTGGCTCCCGGCTCCATGGGGAGTCCGCTTCTCACTCTGACCTTCTCCCTTCTCATGCTCTCTCTCACTCTCACTCTTTCCTAATAAATAAATAAATAAAATCTTTAAAAAAAATTAAAAAAAATAATCCCATCCATTCATAGCTAGATTGATGTGGTCATCCCTGCATACTTTCATCATCTCCCATTTCTACTTCCTCTAATGTATCCTGCAAACCACTGCCTGATTATATGTGAAGACTGTATTTTAAACTCTAAGCAAATTATTTCTCTTTTGTAGTTATAAACAGAAACCCATGCTCTAAGCTAGTGGTTCTTAACAAGGGATGATTTTAACCCACTGGAGACATTTGATAATGTTGATAATGTCTGGGGGAAACTTTTGGTTGTCATAAGGATGAGAATGAGATTCTACTAGAAACTAGTGATAGAGGCCAGGGAAGCTGCTAAACATCCTACAATCCCCTGGATTCCCTGCACCGAATAATGAATTATCTTGTCCAAAATAACAATAGTGCTGAGATTAAGAAATCCTTCTTGTTGGGCGCCTGGGTGGCTCAGTTGGTTGAGCGGCTGCCTTTGGCTCGGGTCGTGGTCCCGGAGTCCCAGGATCGAGTCCCATTCCGGACTCCCGGCTCTGCGGGAAGTCTGCTTCTCCCTCTGACCTTCTCCCCTCTCATTCTCACTCTCTCTCTAATAAATAAATAAAAAATCTTTAAAAAAAAAAAAAAAGAAACCCTTCTTAATCAGGTTATGCATGCAATAAACTATAAAATACCAAGAGGAGCATATGGACTCTAGTCAGTGTCCTAGAAAGCATGGCCCAAGTCGTCTTACCTTCCGTTCACTGTGGAAAATTCCTCCATTTTTTTAAACCTGAGAGTATATAATCAACTATATGAGTAGACCATTTAATCTTCTGAGCATAACTAATCAGCTGCTACCATTAAATAAGTAAAAACCCTCTTTCTGGGGCACCTGGGTGGCTCAGTGGGTTAAGACTCTGCCTTCAGCTCAGGTCATGATCTCAGGGTCCTGGTATCAAGCCCCGCATCGGGCTCTCTGCTCAGCAGGGAGCCTGCTTCCCCCTCTCCCTCTGCCTGCCTCTCTGCCTACTTGTCATCTCTCTCTCTGTCAAATAAATAAATAAAATCTTTTTTTAAAAAAACCCTCATTCATTAATGTAGAGGGCTAGGCCAACTTATCTCTTAAGATCCTTCTCAGTTCTGACATTTACAATCTCTTATTGAAAACCTGCAAATGTTCTCCTTTGCCTACAAATGAACCTGAATTTCTTAGCATGGCATTCAGTGCCTTCCACAATTTGTTCCTGGCTTGGCCTGTAATTCTACTTCCCATTGTTTCCTGACATGAACATCCATTTCAGAAAACTTGTTTATTGGTGCCCATACATAATCTTATCCTCTCTTTTCTATTAGCCCTGGCCAATCTCCTCATCCATCAGGGTTTATAGCCTCCTACTGCTCTTATTATCTCTTGTGTTTATTTGGCACTTAGTAGTATATGTACTATTTCATTTTGTTTTGTTTCATTTTGATGTACTTGCTATATCACTTGGAAATCATTTCATCTCTTTAAGATATAAATCATGTAATACATTGTTTATCCTGTATGCCCATCTCTCCCATTTCCTTTAAGATACTACACTTGCCCCACATATGGCATGGAATATACCTCCCATTAGAATGCTATTCCTGGGATTAGTACAAACCATATGCTTTGACCTATGTCTGTTATCATATTCCACCCTAATGACTTGCCAAAGTCATTCAATGAAAACCATTCTAAGACTACATCTGTATTCAATGGGAGAGAGGTTTTGATAGATTAGTAATGTCTTTCAAAGGTGTAACATCAAGTAGTGCCAGCAGTCATACCAAAGATTTGTCATGCCTGGTCTTGCCCTTCCCTGGTGTTATCAATCGATTTCTAAATTTCCTAGTAGATGTGATCTCCATAATGGATTTAAGTATGGAATCTGCAAATGCTCATTTGTGTTCTGTAGACAAGATTGACTAGATCACCATGTAGTCCCACAGATGATCTATTAGTGAAAAGTAAATTGCTTGTCATCTTAATCAGGGATATTTGAGATACTAGTGAAAGAAATCGATCATAAACACTCTCTTTCTATCTTACCTCAAGTTCCTGAGTATCTTCTCCTTCTTCCCAATAGGCTTTCACATCTCTATCTCTGTCCTTTTCCAGTTGTTCCTACTGAAAAACTATTACTGCTTTTGTTGTAACCCAGGGCAAACATGACGAATACATAGCCCCTCAAATGAATCATTATTTTAAAAGATAAAACTAGACTCACAAGCCACTCTGTCTCAAATCCAAATGGGCCCAAATTAATCCAAAATAATTACTGATTGCCAGAGAGCTAAAATAAAGAGAAACGTTGGTTGAATGTCCTTTCTTTTGGACAGCAGTATCCATGCAAATCTTAGTAACAAAGTATGTCACAAAGTATGTGACCTGCATAGGTGTCCCTAAAAGCATTTACTTTATATACATTTTCATATGAGCAAAATAATCCAGGGAATTAGGAATTGTCCCCACCTACTACATAATGAAACTGACTGCAATAGAGTTTTAATGATAGTCCATTTAGTAAGATAAAGACTCAGGTATAAACACAACCTGTCTGATTCCAGAGGCTGAGCCTTTTTAAATTGCCCAGAAGACCCAGAAACCCATTCTTACTACATAACAGAACAAGTCAAATGCTTTTGGATTAAAGACTAAAAATAAGCAAGGAAGAAAGGACGAAAGCCAAATTAAAAAGTACAGTATAATAAAAAAATAAATTAAAGGGCACCTGGGTGGCTTAGTCAGTTGAGTGTCTGACTCTGCTTTAGGCTCAGGTCTGGTCTCGAGGCCATGGGATTAGGTCCCATGTTTGGGCTCTGGGCTCAGCACGGGGCCTGCTTGAGATTCTCTCTCCCTCTTCCTCCCACATGCTCTCTCTCTCTCAAATAAATAAATAAATAAAATTTTTTTTTAAAAAAATAATTAAAACAATGGTAATAATTGCTAATATCTATTGAATGCTTGCTATGTATGGCCATATGCTATATATTTGATACATTTAATGCTCTCATTGACCCTGTGAAACAGGGATCATTATGATCCCTGATGATAAAACAGATGCAACAAAAGAAAAAGTCACTTGGTCAATTAACAAATCTAGTTAATTGTGAATTTAAACTGAGTGTTAAAGCACAAGCACTGTGATTCCAGAGTTCTGTGCTTTTAATAGCCAAAAATTTGACAAAGGGTATTTCTAGGGAGAGAAGGAAAAAAGAGATGGACTTATTGTTAAATCGTATATGTCCACTTTATTAAAATCTATATATGTGTACATATATATATGCTATGTGAATGTGTGTGTGTGTGTGTACACATACATATGCACCCATATATTCTGTATAAGAGTAAAAAATACATTTATTTAGTCTTTCAAATATTCAAACCTGAAAATGCACGCTGGTGTGTGTGTGTTTTTTTCCCCTTTCCTTTGCATAGTAAAACTGCCTACTGGTACCTTTTCTTTTGTCAGAGACTGATAAGGGCTGTACAATCTTGTAGTCAAAACATCTCACTAAAAAGCTTCTTTGGCGGCAAAGCCTAACTTGGAATGTGTTTGGTTTCCTGGCTGCCTTATTTGTTTACAACAATGCTCTTAAAATTGTCTCTGCCATCTGTGTAAGGTCTAGTTCCTTGAATGAGAATGAGATATTAAAATGCCATCCAGATGTCTAGATGCATATCTGCATTAACATATTATGCAAATTGTCACAAGGCACTTTTTTCCCTTCTTAAACAAAAAATATTTTTAGATAGAGTGTAAGAAAGTGAATCTGTGGAGGCAAAAGAAAATTTTCAAAAAGGTAAAGAAAACAAAATACATTGGATTTGCATTGCTTAGCTTATAATCATGTCTTAGGAAAACATGACTTCCAAATGATTTTGTGTCTATCACTTTGAAAGAAAAAATCGATGCCAACAGAAAGAGCAAATTCACCTTGAAAGATGAAAAATATGAATTCATGATATACTATTTTTATAAGAGAAATCATGTATTAGAAACCTTAGTGGAAACGCTAAGAACAGTCTTTGACTCAACATCCCAACTCACATCTGGCATATAGCATCCACTAAAGTTGTGTCTCTGTTCTGTATTACAATAAAGAACAAGTAAAACTTTATTTCAGATGTATTTGTTATTTTAAAATTTTAAACAATGGCATTAAAATAGTTCCACGTTTACAGTTTAGGGATTGTATGCGGTATTTGTGTTGAAAGTTTCTTTTAAAATGTTATAAGAATTTCCACTAAAAATATGGTATGTTGGCACACAGAAATAGATATGATTTACAAAGGTAAAGTTATCTGATCCCTTTCATAATTAACCTGCACTAAGTATTTCTTCTAATCACTATGTTCCTTTTATAAATTCTGAATATCTTTTCTTGAGCAGGGAGTAAATTTTTCAGCTCTCATATATGTAAATTTAAATTCAAAAGTTTTTTCTTCCACATAAAAAAAAAGAAAAAGAGCATTACTTTATAAAAATATTTTGCAACCTCAAATAAGTATCGCTAAATCGGAATTTAAACAGCAATAATATTTACTTACAATGAATTCCAGAACATGTTCCAGAGCTAATTAATTCATTATTGCTACTGAAGACCCTGACATTGAGTGGATAGTTTAATATATAATCAGCAAAGCAAAACAAAACTAAGCTAAAATTGTTTTAGAGTCATATTATCTCTGATCATGGCTTCGGATAGATTTTCTCTTTTTCTCAATGAGTGTTGATCCAACAGACAACAAAAAGCCACTGGAAGTAGTTAATACCTCCCAAAATGTCACATCAAGCTTTTTCAGCAGAGATGTAGCATAATCAAATTACAATTTTTTTAAAGAAACATTAATGGGGTGCCTGAGTGGCACAGTTGGTTAAGCATCCAACTCTTGATTTTGGCTCAGGTCCTGATCTCAGAGTCGTGAGGTCAAACCCAGTCGGGCTCTGTACTCAGTGCTGAGTTGGTTTGTGACTCTCATTCCCTCTCTACTCCTCCACCCCCACACTCCTATACTCCCTTTCTCTCTCAAATAAAGAAATATTTTTAAAAAGATAACATTAATGAGAATGTGAAATAGGGATTGAAGCAATAGCAGAAAGGAAGTAGGAAGGGTTTAAAAAGAACAAGTTGAAATTGTTCACTAATATATAATGGATCAGCTTGCTGTCCATTTTATTCCTCTACAATTAAACTGTGTCAAGGAGTGCAAAGAGAAAATGAAGACAATTGTCTAGTAGATTCAGTTCAGCAAACTAGCTGGAAAGAATTAGATGATTCAGACACCCTTTTCACCCAATGAGCTTTTCTGATAAATTGCCTCCACGTTCTACCTGCCACACATCCCTGCTTGGATCTGGGAGATGTACCATCCCTCCTAACCTCTTTATATACAAATGGCCATAGCCAATTGTCACAAAATATCCCAAAGTTCTTTCTAGTATTCACAAGCAAGAGTAAGTCGGACAATTTAATTGAACACAAACCTATACCTTTTCTTGAAAATTGACACAAAACCTAGTAAGTACAACAGTGGTTAGAATTCTAAGGGAAAATGGAGAGGTAGCACTTACTACCATCGATCTTTTTTCTCAAAATGCTGGAATTATTGACCTTCAGGAAAAGAACTACTAAAGAATTGCCGTGTAAACAATTCCTAACCAAATAACCCAAAGTATGCTGTGACTGTTGGTTTTCTATACAGGATGATTAACAAAAAAGAGATACAATATTCCGTGTGAGAGAAGTTTGTATTTTACTTCAAAATGTGATCTGACAAAATTATCAGAAAGATAACGTATTTGGCCCACTATTGTGTTCTATATATAATTTGGACCTCATGTAGTTAAGATTCAGTGATCTGAGTATCAACTGAGATTGTGGGACAGTTTACCACATGCTCCAGATCCAATTTCAAGTGGCATTACTTAACAAAAATCAGATTCTGCTTTGGAAAAGAAATCACCAAAAAAGCAAACTCATCTTCAAGAATGCCAACTGACATATTCTAATGCAAAACACTATTCTTTCATTTACTGCTCATGTTGGTATTCACTGAGTAAATAGCGAGCGCCAATTATGGGCCAGTCACCATCCCACTGCTGCCAGTTGGCCAGTGCAGATCTGTGGTAAGTTCCCTTTTAACACCACAGGAGTGGTCAGATCTTTTTCCTTTTAGTCCCTCCACCCTCCAAAGCTCAATTTGCAGACTTCAAAAGCATAATTAGGCCATTCTACAGCTAAAAATTTCCAAAGACTCGTAAAACCTAAAGAAAAAAAATGACAAACTTGTTTATAACATTTTCAATTTTTTCAATTCATTGTCTGGCCTAAACTTAACTTCGTACTTTCTCCTTTGTACTTTTCCAACTTTGCTCAAGTACTTGACAGTTCATTTAATCTGTTGCCTCATACTGCTCCACCTCTTTGCTTTTGCTTGTATTTTTCCTTCTTTCGGTAATGTTTTATCTCCAGACCTCCAAGTATTCCTGATTTATCAAGAAAACTAAGGAAATTACACCTGACAGATAGAGCCCTGACTCTTACGAAAAGACTTCTTCCACAAAGGTATCATCTTCTTCTACTTAAATATACTACTCATTTTAAAACTCAATTGAAGAGGGGTACCTGGGTGGCTCAGTGGGTTAAAGCCTCTGCCTTCAGCTCGGGTCGTGATCTCAGGGTCCTGGGATCAAGCCCCATATCAGGCTCTCTGCTCAGCGGGGAGCCTGCTTCCCCCTCTCTCTCTGCCTGCCTCTCTGCCTACCTGTGATCTCTCTCTCTGTGTCAAATAAATAAAAAAAATCTTTAAAAAAAAACTCAATTGAAGAATACACCAAAAAAACATACATCATACATGTACAGTGTATGAGTTTTCATAAACTAAACATATAGCATATAGCTCAAAGACAAGTGGTACCAGCATCCCAGAGCGTCCCTTCTGGTCCTCTTCCAAGTCACTATGCCTCTCAATAGTAACTCTCTTGACTTCTAATGGCACAGATACATGCCTGTCTATATTTTTCATAAATAGAATCACGTGGTATAAACTCTTTTGTATCTGGCTTCTTCCACTCAACATTATGTTTATGACATTCAGCCATGTTGCTACATGCAGTTGTAACTTATTCCTATGGCTGTATTACATTAAATCATGCAATCAGGAGACAGCACAGTAATTCACTTTACTGTTGATGAACACTTGTGTAATTTCCAAGTTCCTCATGATAGTGTTGCTATGGATATTTTAATTAATATGGAAACATATATATTTAATTCATATATGAGCATATGTATGCATTTCTTTAGGGTATATAGTTGTTTTTAAACTGCCTCTTGCCCTTCTCAAGCTATAAGCATCTTCAGGGCAATGTCTCTAGTTGCTTTCTTTTTTTTTTTTTTTAAAGATTTTATTTATTTATTTGACAGAGAGAGATCACAAGTAGGCAGACAGGCAGGCAGAGAGAGAGGAGGAAGCAGACTCCCTGCCGAGCAGAGATGCGGGGCTTGATCCCAGGACCTTGAGATCATGACCTGAGCCGAAGGTAGAGGCTTTCACCCACTAAGCCACCCAGGCACCCCTCTAGTTGCTTTGTTTTCCAATTTCTTGCCTACAGCATTCAGGCAATGAATATGGATAATTATATAAGTTGAATATGTTAGTGTATAAAAGCCATTGGAAAATACCACTTTCTATAAAATGAGAAATCAAACCATTTTCCTTTCTATTTGTTACTATCATTACTACCTTCAATAATCTAGATCACCATTGTCCTAATAGTATCCAAATATTTCCCTGGTACACATGGTCTCCAGGCTGACCCTGGGGAAGGTCAGTCATCTTGTCCTAGTTGTATAATCTTCAACTTCAAGCAACAGAGTTAAGGTGATAAAAACTGCAAATAAAAGCTGTACATTAAGCAATAACCATGTTAAAAGAGTCACAATTAAGATAAAATAAAGTATCCTAAATACAAAAGTCCATGTAATTTTCTAAAGTGAGCAAATCTCCCAGTCAATGTAGCTGATTCTGGTTCCCATAAGACTAATAAAGTCACTGTATGGCTCTCACTAAAAAGGAGATTTGTGTATCCCCACATAGCTCAAGAGACCCAAGAGAGATACTGTAAATTTTTCCACTAGCAAAGGAAAAATGGGCAATGAATTTTGCTAGTTTTAACACCAGATTCACACATGCTCTAAAAATGTTCAAGGGCAGCCAGTCCTTATTTATAGTAAGGCACTCTTAACACCAGATCCAAACTTCCCAAGTCTTAAATTTATGCCTAGATTTGTGACCATTCATTGTCACTGACGTAGTGAAACGTGTTGTGAGGAGCCCAGGTAAATCCGTTATGGGGTACATACCTGATCTCTTTAGATTTTCTGTGAGATAGCACGCAGAACCACAAACGTGCTCACCTGAACTGGCTTGACAGATGCTTGAAGTGATTTTAATCAAGTCCGAGTACTCCTTCTAGCTAAGTCTCCCTCACTACATTCTTTTATAAAATGACTTGACAAGCTTAATTTTCCCTTACCCATCACTTTCCCTGACCCCCAACACTTTTTCTGGGGACCAATCTCATTACATTTGAGATTTTTAAAAACTAAGCCAGTGTGCTGATTTTTAAGGTCATGCATAAAAGAGTCAAAATGTTTTATTTAATTACCCAAAAAGGATCTGTCAAAAAGTATACTGTTTGGCTTTTGATAATATTGCAAAGCATGTGTAATACATACCAAACAGATATTCTAAAAGAATGTATAAATAACTGAAAAATTAAAAATAAATTTAAAATATTTAAAATAACATCTGACCACATGAACATTTTTTGTGAGCAAAAATGCTGGTGATCATTTGCATTTTTACATTTCTTCCCATCAGTCCTTTCTACTTTTTAATAAATAATACTATTTTCATTATGTTTACCTATCTCCTCAGTTAATACACCCAATTTCCCTATCTTTTCTAAGAAAGACAGATTTGAAAAAGTTCTTCAGTTATAGAGATATATCTTGCTGAACACTCTACCTATGTGCTTCTCAATATTGTAGCATAAGAAATAAAAATTTAAATATTATGAAGAAGCATCAAAGGAAAAAAAGACAAAAGGAAGTACTTTCTCAATTATGGATTAAGAAAAAAGTTATGATCTACAGCTAAGCCTGCTAATTAATTATCCACGATGATTAGGAAAAGTTCAATGTTCCCAGTGAAGCAACTGGGAATTAAGAAAATAAGTAGGTCCAAATGTCACCCCAAATTGCTTGCCTCGTTTGTGGGTTGAAACAGATCTAAAACTTTTTTTGAGAAACAGATCATACTCATAGATATTCTCACTTAGCTCAACTTAGTATTTGTGCACACAAGCATTGAGGATGTGAAGATATCCTCTATAGGCACTGACACCATTCAGGCATCTTTGGGCCTACAGGAATCTGTTAGCCTTCCCATCTCCTGCATGCTTGCAAGTCTGGGGACTCTCTGGACATTGGTCAAGTTCCAATTAATTCTTCCTGCTCCTGGGAAGAGATAGTGGTGAAAAATAGTCATGACTCTTCCTGGCACATGGTACAATGAAGTTCTGACCATAGTGCCCTAAGACACAATGTATACATGTTGTAAGAGAAGGAAATAGAGGTATTTACTTCCAAAATACAAATGTATTGATCCAAAGGGGCACCTGCACCCCAACAATGTCCACAATAGCCAATCTGTGGAAAGAGCTGAGATGCTGAGATGTCCATCGACAGATGAATAGATTAAGAAGATGTAATTGATATACATAAATATATATAATGGAATATTTCTCAGCCACCAGAAAGGATGAATACTTACATTTACATCAACATGGATGGAACTGGAGGGTATTATGCTAAGTGAAATAAGTCAATAGGAGAAAGACAATTATCATATGGTTTCACTCATATGTGGACTATAAGAAATAGTGCAGAGAATCATACAGGAAGGGAGAGAAAACAAAATGGGAAGAAATTAGAGAGGGAGACAGACCATGAGAGACTCTTAAGACTCTTAACTATGAGAAACAAACCAAGTGTTGCTGGGGTGGGGGAATGGGGAGATGGGATAATTGGGTGATGGGCATAAAGGAGGGCACATAACGTGATGAGCACTGGGTGTTACATGCAACCGATGATATTGAACACTACATCTGAAACTAATGATGTACTATATGTTGGCTAATTGAGTTTAAATAAAAGAAAATTTTAAAAATAAATAGAAATAAGCTTTTTATACAAAAAGGAGAGAAAATATACAGACATTATTTCCTATAAAATTTTTATTTACTTCTGCCTAGAAAAGCATACAAGTCTGTTAGTTAACATGTATTGAGTGCTTAGTATAAGTCAGACAATGGTCTAGACATTTTGCACACATTTTTTCATTTAATCTTGTATCGTATCTCCCCTGTCATATCTCTTAGTCCTTGTTTTTACTTCACCTGGTTGGTGGCAGCTACCAGGTATAATCTGACAGTAGCTTGCCTCGGTATCAACAACAAACCCAATTTCTGCCCTGGGCTCCTGTGTCAGAGGTGGAAGAGACTGCTGTGGAACTATTCTGATACATGTGTGCAAACCTGTAAGTGTGTAACAGCTAACACCCCACAGCACCAACGCTAGCCAAGAGAGGAAAGGTGGTTTTAAAGAAATAGTCTCCTTCTCGATCTTGTGACATTTCAATGGGATAGTCTGCACAAAGGACTTGCAGCAGCGATCTTGTGACATTTCAATGGGATAGTCTGCACAAAGGACTTGCAGCAGGGTTGAGCCTCCATACCCACATCAGTGACCAGCTAAATAATGTAACTTTGGATTCATTTTTAACCGTTATATTCTTCCTAGATTCACTCCTTTCACAAAACAAACCACCTGTATACAGTTCCTTATTTAAGGTCTGCTTTTAAGAAGAACCCAGACCATACAAGTCCTAATTTACAATGGCCTTATATGAATTAACCTAATTTTAAGATGAAGCTACTGATGCACACAGAGGTTAAGTAACTTGTGCAAGGTCACACAGTAAGTATAAAAACCTAGATGTGTGAGTCTTGCATTCTTACTACTACAGTATAGGGCTTTTCTATCCCCATCAGGATCATGTGGAATACAGGGAGATATTCTCAAAGGAAAGGGGACTATGCTACCTGTAGAAGGCAGATAGGATAGAATGCTGAGTAAATGAAGTAAGTATATGCATGCATACATAAAATAGCCACACTCATCTACACAACCTTCTTCTCTTTGCTAAGTAAATCTTAAACTCTAGCATATTATTTCAAAAGCTCCCACAGGTGTACTAATAATACATTCATAAAAAGTTAGAAGATCCTTAGGTCTGATACAATTAACAGCAAGGATCCTCCCCTCTCATATCTGTATTCATTCTACTGACCAAGGAAATAAAGAGATGCTCCTGCTTAAATAACAGTTATTTCTTGGATAAAAGGCCTATAAACTCAACCGTATCCCTTAGTGCGCTCTATGATTCACATTCATCAAGTGACTTGGAGACAAAGGTATCCTATTCGCACAGCATACAACAGCCTAGCAAATAAAACACAAACCAGTTTTTTAAAAGTTGGATATGGAAAGCATAATAGTTACAATTTATTGAGCACTTACTCTCTATATATATCAGTATATCAGAAAAGTTAGAAAATATAAGATAAATTATTTGTAAAGGAATATTGCATTTTCAAGTAATATGTTCATTGTGTTTCCAGATTATCTTGTTCAAGGGGGTACCTCCACATTTAAAACAGTGACTCAAGTTATAATCTGAGAAAATGCAATAAATGTTCTTCAAAAAGTCTCAAACTGTAAGAAACATACTGCATTGATTTTGCACTTAGTAGTCACTGTTATAGAATTCAACATGTGATTCCAAATTCAGTGCTTTACCACAGAGCCGTCCAACAGTAACCGAGTATAACTTGATAGTATTGGGTGTCCCTATTTCAATTTATTTTACTGTCTATGAGCACCTACCATAATCCTCTTGAGGGCTAGAACCCTCTCAAGCAAATAACATGTTGAAAAGAAATTTTCTTTCTGTGGTCACTAGACTGTCCCCTAAAGTAGTTAAAACCTGTAAACCTTTGTTACAAAGCTGAGCGATACAAAATTATTAAATTCAGCAGTTTAAATCTAGGCACCAAGGCCCTCTGAAATGTTTAAGGGTGTGACCAGTATTTAGCTGTGTTTTAAAACAGTGATATTCCCGCCACCCAGGTAGCCCCAACCACTGAAGGTCACTCTGGCCTTGATGCCATCATGTCCTAATGCCATCTAGCTTCATAATGAAGAACGTTGAAGTCCATCTCTCCTGATACCTTGGGAATTTGTACCCACACAGATGGTCCTATTGTTTTTACACCTCCTGTGACTCGCTGATGGAAGTGTTGGTTTTCTGGCAAGCTTATGTATCATCGGGACATTTTCACCTACCCATCTCATTGCAGTGTGCTCCAAACTCCATCGGAATGGTGAGAAGCCATAACCCTAAGTCCCTTCTTTCTCTAGGGACCCTTTCAGTGGTCAAAAGCATGTACTCACAGTACACTGCCTGGGTTCCTATCTTGACTTCCCCCATTCCCAAGGTAGATTACTCAAACCTCTAACTATTTCAATTTTTTCCTTTGCAGAAGATGGCTCATAAAAGAACAACTATTCCAGGGCTGTTGCAAGAAATGAATATTTCATATAAATTGCATTATATGGTTTTTGATAAATAGTAAGAATCCATAAAATTCCAGTCTTATTAGGAGTCCTCTATCTCAGATCCAGGATCTCAAGTTCAAAGCTAAATTTCAGTTTCTGCACAATTTCTATATTTTTTCTTCATGTCTCTGACACTCAGTCTCAATTTCTGCCTGTCTTTAGGTGCTCAGTTGAAGCCAACCCAGGTCCTGTTTAATGACTTTGTCTCCTTGCTTTACAGTTACATCCTTCCTAGTTCATCTCCTTTACTTTTCTTCATCAGGTTTTACTTTCTCTTTTTATTCCAGTCTATCTGCCTCCCGACATAAATCTCTTTCTCTCTTACCTTCTATACTTTTAATTCATAATTCCTGACTCCTGTACCATTCATTTATTCATTCTTTCAATAAATAAAGTGCTTACCATATGTGAAACAGGGAAGTACCACAGTAAGACAGAAACAGACCTATTAATATTTTGTCTCTTGTCCCTCAGGTTCTAATTATCTTCAGTACCATCACCCTAAAGCTCATATGTGAATCAATGTACATTCTCTTTCAAATATCAAGTATTATAAGAAGTTGTATATACTTAGGTGAGGTAATAAAAGATCTATAGGGAGGTACACATTCACGTATCAAATATCACCACTGATTTCTACTATGTACTTTTCTTATTCTGCCCCCCAAAGTATGGTGACCTTTCTGCTAAGGTTATCAAGAAAACACACATGTGCATAAACACCAACCATATAACACCCTACATTCACCTACCACCTATTCAGTAAAATAAAACAAGGATTCAACGTCACTTTCTTACCCCATTCAGACTGCTACAACAGAATACAGTAGACTAGGTGGTTCATAAACAATAGAATTATTTTTTCTCACAGTTCTGGAGGCTAGACAGTTTAACATTAAGGTCCCTGCAGATTCAGTATCTGGCGAGAGTCCTCCTCCTAGTTCACAGCCAGCTAAATGAGCTGTCCTCACATGAAGAGCTCGCTGAGGCCTCCTTAGAGGCCTTAGAATCACTAATCCCACTCGTGAGGGCTCTACCCTCATGACCTAATCACCTCCCAAAGGCCTACCTCTTAATACTATCGTCTTGGGAATTAGGTAGGTTTTCAACTGATAAATGGGGGCCTGGGGGGTGCATTCAGTCTATAATAGTGACACACTGGTATATTTACTGAGCTCCTATTACTTCTCAACTTCCTTCATGATATTCTGACAAACTGGCTCAGATCGCAATAGTTTCCATCCTAGTATAACTACCACTAAGGGGAAAAAAATTAAAGTAACAGAAGAAATATGAAATTTCATATTTTATAAGCCCCTCCACACAAATATATTCTCCCCCTTCACTATCTCTCTCTCTTTTTCTAAGATTTTGTTTATTTATTTGACAGAGAGAGTTGAGAGAGCACAAGTGAGCCCAAGTGCAGGAGTGGCAGGTGGAGGGAGAAGGAGAAGCAGGCTCCCCGATTAGCAGAGATACTGACAATGCACTGGATCCCAGACCCAGGGATCAGGATCAGAGCCTAAGGCAGATGCTTAACTGAGTGAGCTAGCTAGGGGCTTTTCTGCCTTCCCTATCTTAACTACCTTTATAACCAGCATTATGGCTTCACTTTAAGTACTAGGAAACTGACTGCCTTTAAAATATTGCCAAGTTCTTTCTGTCCCTGAGTGTATTTGCTTATCTGCAGTTAGTCTATATTCTGAATAGTTTTGCACCCTGATTGTTTGCAAAGCATTAGAGTTAACACTGAGCAATTAAGTGCTTCACATGCACAAAATTACAGTTGTAAATACATTCAGCATATTATTTAGTGATTAAAATATATCTTTGTAGATTAGGTAATTTTTCTTTGGAATGCATATGATGAAGACACATTTAAAGTCAAGAGGAATGAATTCACTGATTCACCTTAAATCATCTACTTTTTAAATATTGGAAGTAGAGTAAAATATTGAGTTATACAAGTAATTTGTAGATTAGAAAAGAAATAAATGTGTGTTTTTATTCTGAGGAAGGCATTTATCATTACTTTAGATGCTGCCTAGATTATAAAATAATGAATCTACATCTTCCCAGCTTGAATTGATTGGAAGGATTCTAACAACATGAACAGTATTTTCAAAATGTAATTGATCTTCCCTTTGACTAAAATAAATTACAATAAGGTAAAAACATGTTCAGTAATGCTAATGACTATCTCAACTGTTTATCAGAAAGCAA
>CM052799.1:37421214-37441250 GCA_028533885.1 Nasua narica | reverse complement strand
TTAACCAAAAGCCATCCAGGAACTCCAAGAAATCCATATTATTAAAGTTCAATTTCATATTGCCTAAAATTTCTCCTATACAACCTGGAATTAAAAGTAGAAATCTGAGGTAGTATAAAATTTAACTTTTTCCCCTCCAATTTTACTGAGATATAACTGTCATATAACATTGTGTAAGTTTAAGGTATACAAAGTAATGATTTGATATATGTATATATTGCAAAACCATTATAAGGTTAAGTAACATATGCATCACCTTACATGGTTAAAACTTTTCACATCAGTGCTTCACTTGTGCTGCCATGACTCACTGTGGGTGAAGTATATCCTCCTTGCCCCTGACTTTGGATGTGGCTATACACTCACTTTGCTCAGTGATAATCAGCAGAAGTAAAAGGATGCCAGAGCCACACCTGTGCTGAAAGAGGATTGGCATGCTTACACTTCCTCTTTGGAATCTCCACTGCCACCATATAGAAAGCACGGTCCAAGAACCATGAGAGATGTGCGTCGAAGAGCAGCCCTACCTAACCTATAGTCCTACACTGAGAGAAAGAGCCAACCGGTCACTGGAGCCTAAAGCAGAATGTCCTAACTAAGGCCAGTCTTAGTAAGCCACATCCCAGGCAATCTGTAGACACATGAACAATGCTAAATTATTAGTACAGTTTTAAGTCGCTGAGCTTCTAAGGTTTATTGCACAGCAAGAATAACTTGATATAATGAGAGAATAAGTAGAAAACATTGCTTTAGTTAATTAAACCTTGTTAACCATTCCCCTATTTTCCACTGCACAGATTTATGTCCTTTAGCCATTGAATTATTCAATATTTTTATTAAAAACCTAAGTGCCAGATATTATATTATATACTGGGGATATACCTATAAAAAGAAGAATTGTCCATGAATTTTAGTGAGGAATAAAGAAATAATTAGAATACAGCTTGATTGGGACGCCTGGGTGGCTCAGTTGGTTGAGCAGCTGTCTTTGGCTCAGGTCATGATCCCGGAGTCTTGGGATCGAGTCCCACATCGGGCTCCTTGCTCCACAGGGAACCTGCCCTTCTCTCTGCCTCTGCCTGCCTCTCTGACTGCTTGTGTTCTCTCTCTGTTAAATAAATAAATAAAATCTTTAAAAAAAAATACCGCTTGATAAATGTTGAGGAGAGAATTGAATATGCTTTATGAGTACATTAGGATTTTCAATTCTTGACTTAGTTGATCATTCAGGGAGTACTTCCTGGAGGAAATGACTTATTAGCTAAGTTTAAAGAATGAATAGAGATGCAGTTGCCTCTCTGTTTTACTGGTAACAGTGGTCTTTGCATTGACAATCTAACTTATGAGACACAACACACTTCAACTAGCACCAGGGTGACTGACCTTTAAGAAATGGCAGAGGGGCACCTGTGTGGCTCAGTCAGTTGAGTGTTCAACTCTGGATTTTAACTCAGGGTTGTGAGATCAAGCCCCGCATCAGGCTCCATGCTGAGTGTAGAGTCTGTTTAAGATTGTCTCTCTCTATCTCTTAAATAAAGAAATCTTTGAAAAAGAAAAGGCAGAAAAATAACAAATAGGCATGTACAACAACATTACTGTAGAGTTCTTACGGCTCCCAGGCACACTTTCTTTGATATTCTCACTCAAAAGAAGCATATTCATGAGAGACAACCTAAGTATATGCAGAACTTCAGCTGTGAAGTTCCAGCACTGAGCTCAGTCCATCTTTTATACCTAGTTCTTTAGACAGTCATGTAACTTTCCCTCACACTCTAGGGTGGCTGCACCTTACCAGTACTAGTTACTAAAAAAACAAAAACAAAAACAAAAACAAAAACAAAAAAACAGGTCCTTCAGCCGGTCCTATTGTCCCCAGCTAGAATCTCACTTATTTTCACACAATATAGGTATATTCCTAGCAGCTCCTTCAGTTGATGGCTTAAGAATAATTGACCATGAGCAACCGTCAGGTGGCCAGAAGGCTACAGAAAGGTTACAGAACCAGCTTTTTTCACTCATGGAGCGAACCAGAAGTAAGAGTGGAAATACAGTAGAACACAGTTTGAGGGGGAAAAAAAAACAATGGGGCTTCTAAGAAAACCATACAACTGTAGAAAACAGAGAAGCCCCTCTTAAAGGGCTCAGGCACACCTTCAATTGCTCTGGGGAACCAGTGCAAAATACCAATTTGAAAAGTGCCTAGACCATATGTAAAGATCATTTACTAATCTTAAAGCACCTAAAGGAGAGGCAGGAAAACAATAGAAAATTCTCCATGGATGGAGACACTGGTAGGTGCCATATTTGTGACCTCTTATTACCTTGCTAATGCTGGTGCCTGCCAGTGCCATTTTCGAACTATCCATTTAACCTGCTAAAGCCAGTGGGCACACCCAGCTAAGAACCCTGCAGGGCACCAAACCTCAGAGCCAAGCCAAAAACCATCCCTACCCCACTTCAGTGCTGTAGTACAGCCAGGAGTTTTAGGCAGGTTGGGCACCAGCTCTCACCCATGCTACACTATAGACATGACCTTGCCACAGCAGATGGGTACATGCAGCCCATATAGGAGATTCCTCTTGACTGCCTGTCTTTGGTGGTAGGGCATCTTGTGCTTCTGGGCCCCATGTGACTTCTCCAACACAAGGCTGCTTCTTTAAGACAGGGAGAGGTAGTTGATTAATACACAGAGATACACACAGAGTGTCAGGTAAAATCAGAAGACAGAAGAACATATTCTAAACAAACAAAAACAACAAAACATCAGAAAATACGTTAATCAAACAAAGATAAACAATCTACCTGATAAGGAGCTCAAAGTAGTGGTAATAAAGATGCTTACCAAAATTAGGAAAAGAATGAACAGTGAGATCCTCAACAAACAGAAAATATAGGAGAGTTTCATGCATAAGCTACAGAGCTGAAGAACATAGTAACTGAACTAAAAATATACTAAATGCAAAAAAAGACAAAATTCAATATCCATTCATGATAAAACTCACAAGAAAGTGGATGTAGAGTGGATATAGAGGCAACATATCCCAACATAATAAAGGCCATCTATGACAAATTTGTAGCTAACAATATTTTCAATGGTGAAAAGCTGAAAACCTATCTCTACAATCAGGAACAAGACAAGGATGACAACTCCTGCAACTTTTATTCAACATATTACTGGATGTTCTGGCCACAGCAACCAAGCAAGAAAAATAAATAAAAGGCTCCAAATTGAAAAGAAAAAGTAAAACTGTCAATATTTGGCGATGACATGATGCTATATATACAAAACCTAAAAGACTACACCTAAAATCTCCTAGAACTAAGAAATGAATTCAGTAAAGTAGCAGGGTACAAAATCTGTGGCATATCTATACATGAATAATGAAACATCAGGAAAAGCAATTAGGGGAAAATCCCATTTGTGAAGTGATATCTCATTGTGGTTTTGATTTGCATTTCCCTGAAGACAAAATACGTTGAGCATCTTTTTCACATGTCTGTTGGTCATCTGTATATCTTCTTTGGAAAAATATCTGTTCATGTCTTCTGCCCATTTTTAATTGGGTTACTTGTGGGTTTTTTGGTGTTCAGTGTGTAAGTTCTGTATATTTTTCAGATATTAACCTTTTATTAGACATATCGTCTCCTATTTGGTGGTTTGTCTTTTGCTTTTGTTGAAGGTTTCCTCCACTGTGCAAAAGCTTTTTATTTTGTGCAGTCCCAAAAGTTTAATTTTGCTTATATTTTCCTACATATCTAGAAAAATCTTTCTATGGCTGATGTCAAAAAGATTACTATTAGAGGCACCTGGGTGGCTTAATCAGTTAAGCGTCTGCCTTCAGCTCAGGTCATGATCCCATAGTCCCAGGATCAGCCTTGCATCAGGCTCCCTGTGCTCAGCGGGGAGTCTGCTTCTCTCTCTGACATTTCTACCTCTCATGCACACTCTCTCTCTCTTTCTCAGATAAACAAATAAAATATTAAAGAGAGAGAGAGAAAGAGAGAGAGAGAGATACTGGTCAGAATGACTATAATCAAAAACAGAAGAAACAAGTGTTGGTGAGGATTTAGAGAAAAGGGAACCATCATACATGACTAGTGGGAATGTAAACAGGCGCAGCTATTGTGGAAAACAGTATGGAGATGTCTCAAAAAATTAAAAACAATATTACCATATGATCTAATAATTCCATTACTGGGTATTTACCCAAAGAAAACAAAAACTAATTCAAAAAGACATATGCATCCTTATGGTTACTGCAGCATTATTTACAATAGCCAAGATATGGAAGCAAACCAAGAATCCAACCATAGATGAATGGATAAAGAAGTGGTATGTATGTATATAAATGTATATGTATATGTATATATATGTATGTAATGGAATCTTACTCAGCCATAAAGAAGAATGAAATCTTCCCATTTGCAACATGTATGGATCTACAGGGTACAATGTTAAGTGAAATAAGTCAGTCAGAGAAAGACAAAAACCATATGATTTCACTCATACATGGAATCTGAGACACAAAACAAAGAAAAAAGGAGACAAACAAAAAACTGGACTCTTAAATATAGAGAGCAAACTGGCAGTTGTCAGAGGTGAGGTAGGTGGGGCAATGTGTGAAATAAGTGAAGGGGATTAAAAGTACACTTACCATGGAGAGCACTGAGTAATGTATAGAACTGCTGAATCACGATATTGTACACCTGAAACTAATGTAATACTATATGTTAATTATCCTGGAATTTTTAAAATTAATAAATAAAATTAAAAAAAGAAAAATCCAATTTACAAAAAATTTTACTCATAAAGAATGAAATACCTGGAACTAAATTTAGCTACACCATAATAAATATAACCAAAGGAGATAAGAATGTACAATGAAAAAAAACTCTTTGATAAATGCCACTGAGAAAACTGCATAGATACACGCAAAAGAAGGAAACTGGACCACTATGTTACATCATACACAAAAACTAACTCAGAGTGGGTTAAAGACTTGAATGTAAGATATGAAGCTATAAAATTCCTAGAAGATAGAATAGGTGGTAAATTCCTCAACATCAATCTTAGTGATGTTTTTGGGGATTTGACTTCAAAGAAAGAAAAATAAAAGCAAAAATAAACAAAAGAGATTATAGAAAACTAAAAAGCTTCTACACAGAAAAATAAGAAAAAAATCCCATCAAAATGAAAAGGTAACCTACCGATTGGGAGATTTTTTACAAAAAGTTATACCTAACAAAGAATTGTTAGAATTCCCTGGGGGGCTCAGTTGGTTAAGCATCTGCCTTTGGCTCAGGTCATGATCCCAGGTTCTGGGATCAAGTCCCACATCAGGCTCCTTGCTCAGTGGCGTGGGAGGCCTGCCACTCCACCTGCTTGTGTGCATGTGCTCTCTCTCTCACTCTTTCTATGACATATAAATAAAATCTTTAAAAAAAAGAATTAATATCCAAAATATACAAAGAATTCATACAACTGAACAACAACAACAAACAAACCAATTAAAAAAGAGGCAGAAGTTCTGGGTAGACATTTTTCCAGAGAAGATGTGGAGATGACTAACAGACACATGAAAAGATAATCAGCATCACTACTAGGGAAATGAAAATCAAAACCACTACGAGATATCACCTGACACCAGTTAGAATAGTTATATCAAAAAGACAGAAAATAAGTATCAGAGGGTATGTAGAGAAAATGAAGCCCTCATATACTGTTAGTGGAAATGTAAACTGGTGCAGTCACTGTGTAAAACAGTATAAACATTCCTTTAAAAAATTAATAATGGAACTACCATACAATCCAACTAGTTAACTCCTGAGTATTTACCCAAAGAATATAATAATGCTGGTTTGAAAAGACACATCCACTCCTAATGTTCAGTGCACCAATATCTGTAATAGCCAAGTTATGGAAACAAGCTCTATGTCCATCGATGATGAATGAATAAAGAAAAAGTGGTATATAAACACAACGGAATACTACTCAATCATAGAACAAGATAGAAATCTTGCCATTTGCAACAACTTGGATGGACCTAGAGGGTATAAATCCTAAGTGAAATAAATCAGATGGAAAAGACAAATACCATATGATTTCACTCATAAGAATCTAAAACAAAACAAAACAAAACAAATGAACAAGTATAACAAAACAAAAACAAATTCACAGACACAGAGAACATACTGGGGGCTATGGGGGGGGGTACAAAATGGGTAAAGAGGTTAATTGTATGGTGATGGATGGTAACTAGACTTTTAGTGGTGATCATTCTGTGCACAGTGTGCATAGATGGCAAATTATAATGCTGTACACCTAAAACATATAATGTTATCATGATTATTTTTAAAAAACGAAGGAAAAAGAAAACATGTCATCATTATTCTGGAACTCAAATTAGTTCAATATGGGTAGGTTATAAAATTCGGCATGATACAGTATGAAATGGGGCTAAATAAGTAAACAGAAATAAGAAGTAAAGATAGCCAAAACTGTGTAGGCTTTTTATAAGCAACAATAAGTAGTTCGGACTTTTATCCTGAGAGGAATCAAGAGGCTTTAAAACAGCTGTAGAATCTCTCTCTCTTTCTTTCTCTCTCTCTCACACACACACACACTATACATGCATATTATATATATATCTACACACATAATTTATACATACATATGTGTATGATTCACTTTTGAAAAAAACTTTTGTCTACAATGTGGAGAATAGACTTGTAAAAAGATAATACTCTTAACTGGTTAGTGACATGTAGACACAGAAATAGATATATTAGAAAAAATATCTAAGAGGTGGCAGTGACCTTAATTTTTGATCAATGGCATGGGATTAGAAAATCTGTATAATTTTCTAATTAGAACATCTTTTGGAAGAATCAGAAATATTACTCAAATATCTGGTTTTATCTACTGGTTACTACATGGAAAAACTAAGACAAAGACACTGAGTTCCACCTTGCAAAGGTGACTGTGAAGTATCTAGGGAAAAACCTAATAGAATGACCAGTAGCTAGTTAGATAAATCTGGAGCTCAGAGCTGCCTGAAAGTCAAATGGGATTAGCACCTAGTTACAAAACGTCCTTGTTCATCTCTAGGGATTATTTTAGTCATTTGTGGGAGTCAAAGCCAGATTTCAGGGGCTGAAGAGTGATAGGGACATGAAGAAGTAGAGTGAACAAGTACTGCTATGGTTTGGATGTTTTTGTCTTCCCAAAATTCGTATGTTGAAATCCCAGTGCTGAGCGTGACCACTTTAGGATGTGGAGCCTTTGTGAGGTGATAAAGTAAGGATGGAGTGCTTGTGCACAAGATTAGTGCCCTCATACAAGAAATTCTGAGGCAGCCCCTTCTGACATATGAGAATACAACCATGAGTCTGCAACTGGAGAAGGGTCCTAATCTGACCATGCTGGCACCCTAATCTCAGACTTCTCAGTCTCCAGAACTTTAAGAAATAAATTTGTTTATAAGCCATCAAATCTGTTGTATTTTATTATAGCAACCTGAATGGACTAACAAAAGTATGGAATATCTTATCGTGCATTTGGCTACAATGAAAATGCAAGTGATATACATGATGGGAACTCTGTCATGGCCAGTCATTTGATAGTGACTTTTTTACTATAGATACAAAAAAAGTAATTTTTTTCTGGTCAATTAAAAACAAAAGTAAAAAATTCATTCTGAATGATTTTCATCTGAGATTATGTAGTTGTGCTAAATTTCTCCAAACATAATTATTTCAATCTCTTCACAATTTCCAAATTCCATCTCATTTAAACTGAGTAATAAAATGATGTAGTATACATGAAAAAAATGTGTTTTTCTTACGAAAGACATCCTCCTGCACTATAGGAACCTATGGAAACTCTAATCTTTTATTTTAATTTTTGACCTCAGTTATCCTTTCCCTGGACACATATTAGTAAATACTTTAATTCAGACCTCTATTCTCAGAATCACAATGATTATTGTGTTTTCTATTGTTGCTTATGACTCTCAATTTCATTTAAAAGAGCTAACTAGCTGTAAATTAATCAAATTTACATTAATTATTTTCTAATAATCTTAGGAGTTGAATTATTAGACACATCTGATGTTGATGGCTAGGACAGTGGTACAATAGAATTGTCCCTCAGTTTTTCAAATGCCATGAACTTTCTGAAAGATACTGTGTTGAATTGAAGCCCTTCCAGAAAGTTGAATCTGGTCATTTCTTCCTCCTCTTCTCCACAAACATTCTATATTTCATTGTTTTCTCACCACCTGTTACCCCATCTGTTTCAATGGCTGTGGTAATAATTTATAAACTTTCCCTACACTATATCTCACTTCTAGTCAGCTTCTTTCAGTAACAACTCCTCTAAAGTCTGTCCCTCACATTAGACTTTTCCCTTGTGTATTATCATCAATGTATTCTCCATTTTAGGAAACCAGAGAATAAATTAGTTCTCATAGCTATTTTCTTTTCTTTTTTTATAGCCCATAAACCAGAATACCTCATGAAATAAAAACACACTAAGGAAAAAAAAAGTGATACAGAAGCTCCAAGTCTATGGTAATTATCCACAAACAGTTTAAAATGAAGTTAATTAATTATATCTATCTACTATATCTACTCCTTTTTTGGTAAAAATCAAAAAACAAAAACATGGACAAAAAACTAAACCAAAACAAAACAGAAAACCCAACAGAACAGAATTATTTTAAAACAACTAAGTGTCTCTCATCTCTTCTCTCTAGTGCTGCCTCTAAGAAGGAATCACTTTCAATTGATCATTTTAACTCTTCTCAGTTTCACCAGAAATTTTCTACATTAGATGCTAGACTGTTTTTTCTTTATTTATCAAGTTTTGCCAAAACTGATTTTTTCTGTTATGAAGATGAGGCAGTAACCTCACTCAAATAACTTCACATATCCTCATTCCATTTTTCTGAGTATGATACTTCTAATATTAGTCAGTTTGGGCTGCCATAACAAAGTCCCACTGGGTGATTTAACAAAGACTGGGTCATTTAAACAAAGAAATGTATTTTTTTCATAGTTCTAGAGGCTAGAAGTCTTAGATCAAGATGTCATCAGGGCTGGTTCTGAGGCCTCTCTCCTAAGGCGTGCAGGTAGCTCCCTCTCCCTCTTGTCTATACATGTTCTTCCTTCTGTCCATGATCATGTCCTAATCTCCTCTTAGAAGGACATTAGTCACACTGCATAATGGCCCACCCTAATGATCTTACTTAGCATTAATTAGTTCTTTAAAGGTCCAATCTCCAAATATAGTCATATTCTAAAGTAATGAAGGTTGTGTGCCAATATTATTATTGTGTGAATATTATTTATTTCAGAATCAAATAGATAGCCTAGACTGATAAACAGCATAAAAGTTACTAGGTCTGGTAGCTCAGAGGAGAGGTTTTCACGTGTAAAACCCCACTGTATTTTTTGGTTTGTTTTTCTAAATTACTAGCAATTGTACAAAATAATAAAACATTTTAGTGTGTCTACTTCTAGCACCATGACTTTCTTGTCACTAGATATCCCAAATTTATAATTATAGTATAAGCTAAATAGAAAGCATTTTCTTCCTGAAAACGTTCCTCATCCAGACCACAGATTTCTTGCTTTAATTTGAACTGATTGCTTTCTAAGTACGTTGTACAGCTATCATTCTAAGATCTCATTTTACTATCTCTGTTAATTGCATTATCGTCAGGATCCTCTAACTTCATTTCTCTTGTATTACTCTTTTATTTCCCTGAAATACATTCTCAAGATTTTCTTCCTGAAAAACTTACACTTTTATTATCAGAAGTTTGACAAGAATGTACCAAATTTTGAGACTAAAAAAACTCATCTTATTGGTCTTTAGTTGGCTTGGTTAAAGACAATTTTTGTTCCCAGTCTTTATATTTTTTTTCTCATATTTATGATCTAAACTGTTGTCATATATTTTCCTTTGAATTAAACTCCTCTCTCTTAACTTTATCTCTCTCTATTTCTCTCTCTGTTTTATTTTTATTGTTTAGTTGTGTTATGGACAATTTTGTTCATTTAATCTTTGACTATTTCTACTGACTTCTTATTTTTGGAAATTTATATTATGTATGTTTCCATGTATTTCCTCTGGCAACATGTATCATGTATCTAAGAAATTTAAAAGAAACTTATGGTCTATTTCATAATAGTCCATTCTCATATTCTTATGCATAATAAGGACTTATTATTTTGTAACTCTTTTCACCATTTAACATGATTTGGAGAAGGATTTAAATCATTTGCTCACTCAAAAACACTGAGTTTAAAATCCAGAAGGCTTTTAGAAAGACATTCTTAAGAGGCATGAGGATGGCTCAGTTGGTTAAGTGTCTGCCTTTGGCTCAAGTCATGATCCCAGGGTCCCAGGATCGAGTCCCACATCAAGTCCCACATCGAGCCCCACATCAAGCCCTACATCAGGCTCCCTGATCAGTGGGAAGTCTGCTTCTCCCTCCACTGCCCCTCCCCCAGACTCATCTACGCACTCTCTCTCTTCTCTCAAATAAATAAAATCTTAAAAAAAATTTTTTTAAAGACATTCTTAATATTGTTAGACTTATAATAGACTATTTTCATGGAAAACCTACCTATAGTGATTTGAGCAAATTAACTATTTGGAAAAAGTATACATATTCATATTATTCAACTAACAATTTTAATTTAATTGAACTAAGGAAATTCTATTCAAGTTTGACAATATTTTACAGTGATTCTACTGGTTTTTGAATAAAGTATGCACTTTAATGAATTCTAAATCTATTAATCACATAAGGAGTGGGCTAAATTAATTTTCAGTTACAGTCACCAGCTTGACATAAGAACTGGTGAAATAGGAAAATCTAACAAGATTGTAATAATTTGGAACAAATCATTTGATTTATTTATATCAAACCATAACTTGAAAGTTGGAGCAAGAATAATTTTATATCTGGAATTATTTGTTCATGTTAATCTTATGGAAAATATGGATTATTTGATAATTTTAATGATTTCTTAGCTGCTAGAAAGTATAAAGACCCATCTCTTTTCTAGCCATGAAATAGTAGGTTTCCATGGCATAAGTTTTTACTTTTATTCTTAGTTCTTAGTATACAGATAAATTTATCTTTATACCACTCAGTGTTCTCTGACTTTGAACTAAAGTCAACAACTGGGTGAGATGTGGAGGTTATATCCTATGGTATGAATGTATATATATATTAAAAGAGGGGAGAGGATTTATCTGAATATAGGAAAACCTAAGAGATATATGGTGACGACTCAGCTTGTTACCTAGATATATCCAGTTTTCCATCCCTTAGTTTCAAAAGGAATCCTGATTTTTTCCCAGAGGGCAATGAGCTGAGCTTCCCTTGCAGCTAAAGAGAGGCTATCCAACATAACCATGGCCACTGTGGCATAGGAAAGAGTCATGGAGAGGGTTTTTCTGCCTGATACAGGCAAAACTAGTCAAAGGAAAGACTGTTGACCTTTGCCCTTGGTCCTTATTCCTCCCCCAAATATGGTTGCAGTAGTTGGTGGTGCAGCAGCCATCATTTGAATGTGAATTTAAAAACCATAACAGTGAACAAAATAGTAGAAGGAGCTAGGACAGACTGTGTATTCCACCAGCAAGAGAACCAGTCCTCATCTTCCTAAAGCATAATGTTTTTATATGCAGGAGTATGTATCCGCCTTATTATTTTTGTTTCATTTTGTATTATTTGCAGCTGAATTTAATTCTTACTGATATATAGACTTCATGAGCAATATAGTAATTAACTTGCTTAAACTCTCAAAGCTTCAGTTTCTCATCTAAGAAAATAAAATAACACATAATAATAGCATATTATTGTTATGATGACAAAATAAGATAATGAACATAACCAACTTGTGCACATTATTTATTGCTGAGTAACAAATTTCTGCAAAAATTACTGGCTTAAAAATAACAATGAACTTCTATAAATGCTCACAATGACAATGAGTCAGGAATGCAAAAGTGGCTTAGCTGGACATCTCTGGCTGAGAGTTTCTCATAAGATTTAGTTATGTGTTTAAAAGCTGCAGTGATCTAAAGCCTTGACTGGAGCTGAAGGTTCTGCTCTCAAGTGACTCACTGGCATGGCTGGCAAGTCAGTGCTGGCTACTGGCAGGAGGCCTTGGGTTCTTCTCACACAGAATACCACATAGAGCTACCTGAGTTACCTCAAAAATGGCAGCTGTCTTTCCCCAAGGCAAATGATTCAACAGAGAGCCTGAGAAAAGCTATCCTTTTTATGACCTGCTAAAATTACACAGCATCATATTCACCTCATTCTATTCATTAGTAACAAGTCAAAAAATCCAGTCTACATTCAAAAGAAGGGGAATTAGTCTCCAACTTTAGAAGGGAAGACTATTCAAGAATTTATGAGCTTATATTTTTAATTACCACAGAGAGACTGTAAAGGATCCTTCCCTTCCTGCAAACTTCTAGCTTATCTTTCCCTCCATGACTTCCCTATCCCCACATCAACACACGCACACACGCGCACACACGCACACGCACACACACACACACACACACACACTCTTTGCAAAGTTCCTCTGTTCTCAGAAAAAAAGCCTAGGTTTCACGTAAAAATATAATAGTTTGATGTTTTCTTTCTTTTTTTTTTTTGGTTCCACAAACTCTTAAAGAAGATTAAGCTTTATTTCAAATAATAATTAAAAAAAAGATTCAAGCTTTCCAGAGAATTCATTATCAGGCACTGGTAAAATACATCAAAGATCATGGGTTGTTACTATAAAAATTATAGCAGGCTTTGACTCATATCAAATTCCTCAAAACGTAGCACCTATATCAGCAAGAAGTAGATATATTAGGGTTAGCATATGGCAAGTATTGCCCTGACCCTTGTTTCTAGAACTAAATGATGTGTGACTAGCGCAAAAAGAGACCGATTTCCATAAGCTTGATGTGAGGAGCAGTTTCTTTAGTCTCACCATCTGCTGCTAGTTAAATTTTTTGCGCTTGCAGAATGGTATTTTTACTCCCCACCCTCCACCCCTTTAAATGCTGTAATGAACAAGAAGAATTATTGAAAATGAGAAGAACTATTTCCATACATATTTTAAAACACTTATTAATGGGAGTAGAGTACCAATTTCATTTTTGAAAGCATACTTCAGCTTCCTACATACTGGAAAATTTTTACTGATTATTAATTATAGCATCATGTTAAAAATGCCTTTTGATGCTTTATGATGGTGGGAGAAAAATCACACTTCTATGTTTTAATGATTAGTTATAGGCTTGACAAAAATCTCTGCATGTTCTAGAATAATAACTTGGGCACAAATCTACTTAGCTTCTATTATTAGTTAAGGATGCACTCATCTTTGAATCATTTCAAGTGACTGTAAAGACACAGAGACACACATAAGAAACAGGTTCTACTATTATAAGGAACTAACCTGATGTGGGATGAACCAGTATGTGGAAGCTGTATAACCATCACCGAATGTCTTTTGTATAGATCATCTGCTTACCATATTGCTGTGGTCAACTTTTCCCACTTGAAACCATTCTCATTCTCCTTTTTCTCACTTGAGGACCTTTGGCTGCCAGAGAAAAATCTTAACTTTCTTTTCATTAGTCCCAAGTTAAATTACTGAGTAGGGTTTAAGAAGAGCTTGACTGATTTTCCTCTTCTGGGTAAAGGAGAGATAAAGGGATAGGATTCCAGAGGGAATTTAAAGGAGTCTCCGTTTACATATGCTGAGATCTGAATTAATGTTCAGATCTGACACCAAAGCCATAGTATGCCACAACTTATTAGTTGTCATTATCATTACAGAGACTAACTTGCCACCAGATAAAATGCTCTTTGTAAGGGAAGAATATTGCAAGTAAATATTATTCAGGAAAATTCTGTGGCCTCAAGTTAAAAGCAAACAAGAACAGAAAGATAACCAAACAAACAAAAAAACTGTTATCCCTTATTATGATAAAATATTTTACAGGATAGGAGCAGTCTACTAGGAAACAGATGTCTATACCCATTTTGAACGACTTCCTTCCTTCCCAGATGTTAACTCTGCTGTGTAGTCGTAAGTACTGAGAATGACCTAATGTCCTCATTCAAAATACTCAAGAACCAGCTAAAGAATTTTAATTTTGAGATGCTTCTGTGTTACCATATTTTAGGACACTTGGGTATCCTATAAAATTGTTTCCTTGATGTAGGAGACAAATGTAGATAAAGCCTAAATCTTTTAGGCTACCTAGTTTTTCCTGAGTCCTAATGAATGCTAATTTTGAAATATATTGATGACCAGAAAAGGAAGTAACTGCTAGCATAGCAGCTCACAGAGTGCAGATCTATAGACTCAATTACCCTGTCCCAAATGCAGGCAGGTCTCACTGTGAGTCTATCCTGTTGTACTACAGTGAGCTCTGCATACTAAACATAAAGTTTTTCTTTTCTGCTACAAAACTGATGCTATCATGCTATAAATTAAACCAAGGAAGTCACTATTTTCTTGGCACATTGTTGGAAAATTGATCTTTTTGCATGATCCAATGGAGGAAATCTTATATACATATGTGATATATACCGTTCTTTTTTAAATTCATCCCTCAAAAGGTCAGAGAGAAAGGGAAAAGAAATAAATGGTAAGCATTTGGAGGGGAAGTGTCATATTTTTGGCAACTGGAGTTTATGTTACTTGCAGTTGGTAGGGGAGGGGAAGTCTAATATATTTCTTGGTCCCCTCCCAAGCAATCATGTGTCATCATCCTCCTCTACAGTGCTCTAGAATGGTTCCTTGTACATATATCTCTATTAATGTTTTTTTGTCTATCATTAGTTCATACCCTCTTGAAACAACACACATTTCACTTATCTTGGTATCCTTAAACTTAGTGATGAACTTTGCACGCGGTAAGTCCACAATAAATACTACTGAAAGAACTGTTTTAGGAAATAAAGTGCAATCTCTCTCTTGGAAGGTCTAGTTTCATTAACTCAACTATAGATATAACATTTTGAAATACTTTTTGAAAATGAGTGTGTACATAATGAAATAATTATGAAAGTATCTTGAAATCGCTTCATATTTTATAGCTTACATTGATGTTTTATACCATTATCACAGTGGGGAAGAATTCTCTTGCACTAGAAAAAGCCACAAAACATAATGGATAGCAATTTCTTTTTAGTTTATGTTTGTTTCACTATTCGTAATGATTGCTTTGCTACTATTCTCAATTATAATGGATGTTAAAATGCAATTAATATCTATCACAGCACCAAATATACTCCTCAGCCATTTAACAAGTATCCAAATTTATAGTTTTTATTATAGTTTGTTTTCCTGTTTCTATAGAAATATGTAACTATGTTACTTTATTCCTCTCTTGGAGAATTTAATACTTCCTCAGGCATGAGAAAAGTCAGTACTAAGTAAAAATGCTGTTTTTTTATATGCAGGAAATGAACATACTGTAGAATAACAGATACAGGCTAGAAGGTTCAGTCACCAGTAGCATTTGCTCTCAATCTGATTCACACAGCCATGTTAATCAAATGGCAAGTCATCTGTATCACTAGAAACAACAGCAGTGACAAGTAGGGATGATATTTGTCTTCAAAGACAAAGACAAGCTAAAAATGCATATTGACAAATATTTGGCAATAATACTAATACTTCACTGAAAAAAAATCCTAAGTCTAAAGAATGTTGGCTAGAAGGAATTTGAATACCTGAGAAAAGATGTAGGATGAAAATCTGACAGACATTGAATTTGAGGGGCGAAGGGAGTCAGTAAGGATCATGATATAATTTGAAAATAATTTGTTTAATTAGACTGTGCATTACTTCTCTAAAAATTTTAAGAATTATGTTGTTTTTCAAAATGACTAAGAACTGCTTGTAAAAGATGTGCTGTTTTTTGCTGTATGCCCAGCATTAGTCATTGGAACCAATGACATGCAGACAAAAGCATATCCTGGGTAGTGAAAATGAATTTGTGATAAATACTCCAGAATTATCAAACAGCTCCTGGGGTTCTGGCTAAGCTCAACAATGCAACGTGAACCCCCCTTTTTTTGGCAGGGGGCAGGGGAGGAGGGCCAAGGGAGCAGGAGAGAGAGAGAGAATCTCAAGCCGACTCCACGCCCAGCACAGAGCCTGACAGGGCTCAATCTCACATGCCTGAGATCATGACCTGAGCCAAAATCCAGAGTCAGACGCTCAACCTACTGAGCCACCCAGGCACCCTAAAACCAACTCTTTCATATCAGAACTGATCTCCTAAGTTTCAGCTTATTTTTGCCAAGTTACCAAAGATAACACAACTAACTCACCTGCCATACTTAGAGATAATGAATGACCCCTGAGCAGCAGAGAGTTCTTACAGAAGCAACTTCCCAAGATGATTCCCCTCAAATAATTTTATAAACTAAGCCCCTTTCCTAAGGCTCATTTTCCTTTCTGACAAGACATCTGAAGGAATGTCCTCAAATTTCAAATCTATCATTTAAGAGAATCTGTCATAATAGTATTTGTCATTCTGTGTGCATTACTTTGTATCTTCATGAAACAAAACACTTGTCAATAAAATATGGGTAAATGTTAATACTGACATAAAGAAAATCAAGCTGAAATAAAGGGCAGAATTTCAACAGCATGTTTATAAATAGTTCCTATAAATAGATGGGCCTGACTTTCATATACTGATCATATTTCTTCTTGTTGAACATACAGTATCATCAAAAGAGCACCACCAAGTCTGAGATAAAGAATGTAAGGACAGTTTTTATCACAAAGAGTTATCCAATAGATATGATGGTCAATGTTAAGCCTCATATTAATAGATCCGTTTTATCTTTAAATGTGGCCATAAAGACTAAAGTTGTTGGCTGAGCTAATAAAAGGAAGATCATAAGCACCATGAACACACATGATAACTAATTAATGGAAATCCATTTGAACACCCAAATTTAGTATGTTCCTACCAGTCCTTTTTGATATCCAGAACTCAAATTCTAAAAACAGTTGAATAGATTTGCTTTCTTATTTCCTTAAAGCATTTTTCTCACAAAAGTTATTTTGATAATTCTCCCACCACACCCCCCTAAATGTTCCTTTATACTTTTTGCTAAAATTCTTTTATATTCTGTCTTCGACCATGTTATATTCTCTGGTAAATGCAAGTAAAGAAAAAAGAAAAAAGAAGAACACCATAAACTTTATTAAAGTGTAGCTTTCAACTACTTACAGGAACTTTCATTTCCACAGAATTTGGGGGGCAAGTCTACATTTTTAAGTGAACAGCAAAAAAACACGGCTACTGAATAGGGGATAAATACCTGCAGTGTTAAGAAAGTATAAACATTTCAATTGCGCAACAAATATACCAGGTTAGATGAAGTATGCTTTTCTCTGTGACATATACACATATACACACACATTCCCACGTGCTTATATCCCTGCTAATCACATAAAACACATGATGATCTCCTCCGAGACCTGCAATGAATCTCAGCAATGTATCACAAAATTAGAACACAGCAGAAAAATTCCGGTTATTGGTAAATAATTTTCGTATGCCTTTGTTTTTCCTTTTTGCTTCCCTATCTGGCAGGCACACTTAAACTTATCACCATAAAATAATGGCTACAGCTGTTACAAGGTGGTAAAAAGTTCTCTGTAAATACCTCCTTGGTTCTTCACATTTTAATTCTGATTACTTCTCATAGTAGAAATTAAGTTTCCAAAGTGTGTTCTGTAGCTATTTCTCAGGAGCTTCCAGGAGAGAGGGAACATAGGATGAAGTAGGATTGGTCTAACTATAACAACATTCTAAAATTGCCTCTTCTTGCAGGATCAAAACATGTCAGAGTCCTTGAAGCTTCTATTGGTCATTCCATAGGGATGCCAACCCACACTTAGTACCTGTGTGCCCTGCTGTGGGTCATCCTGACTTCCATCAGGATATATAGAAGTTTTCAACTCAGTCTACTGCACATAAACTCAAAAAGCCTTGGGAGTGCAAACCAGACCTTTTCTCTCTCTGCTTAACCCTTTTACCTTTATTTGGCAACCCCTTTTAGTGTAAGGGAAGTCTGTACAAAGATTACTCCAGTGTTAACTCCAGTTAACAGTGGGGAGATACCAAGTCTCTCCACTTTGGGTCTTCTCTTTGCTTACCCAAACACACCTCCTCTGGTACCCCGGATTCTGAAGCTCCAGGCAAGAAATCTGGCAAGGGAAAGTAAAGCAGCCCTTGTTTTCTACTTTTGTGTTTCCTCTCTTTAGTCTAGTGAAGAGGACAGAAAAAAGTGTAAACGGGAAATTACATAATAAAATGGGAATATAAGTTGGGAGATGAAATATAATATGATGTAATATAATAAAATATAATAATCCATCCATTTTTGTTTGGAGGGTCATAAATTTTTACCTGCCTTTAGCTTTTCTTGCATTCTTATTCTCCCTGCCATCTGGCCCTAATTTCTAAGAAACATTCATGTATGCCTTCCAGAACACACAGATAACCAGGTACTCTTAAACGTTAGTGGACACAAAAAGTATTTAGAGGGCTTCTTCAAAATGCTGATTTCTTGTATCGCCACCCTTCTCCTTTCATTATTCAGTAAATCCAGGTCACAGTCATGAGAATCTGCAGTAAAAAAATACTCCTGGTGGGGGTGGCTGGGTGGCTCAGTTGGTTAAGCATCTGCCTTTGGCTCAGGTCCTGATCCCAGGGTCCTGAGACCAACCCTTATGTCTTCCTACTAAGTGGAGAGCCTGCTTCTCTCTCCCCCTCTGCTACTTTCCTGCTTGGATGCTCGCTCTCGCTCTCTCTCTCCCTATCAAACAAATAATAAAAATATTTCTGGTGATTGTGATATACATACCCAATAATGGAATCACAATTTGAGAATTGTGACAAGAAAATTAAGAGACAAGAAAAGTCAGAAAAGAGAAAGATTAAAGAAGACAGATTTCAAAGATTTTATATTTCAGTGAAAATTAGTCTTCATAAATAGATATAGAGCATTATAAGAAGAACAGAAACATCTTACAAAAGAAAACACTATGTGTAAGAAATAGCTGTGACTTACTATGTATGAACTACCAAATATTTATTTAAAAATCACTGAATTGTGGAACTGGAAGAAACCATAGGAGAATGTATTCTGGCCACGGATGAATCCAGGTTTTGCAAATCTGGGAATAACATTCCATTTGGGAGAACTCTCTTAAGAAAAAAAATATATTTTAAAAATATGAATATAAAAATACTCAGATAACCTATAACAGAGTCTCTGAAGCTTAAACTTCATACGCCTTCCATAAATTCCTCTGTTATGAGGATGAGGAATAGAAGTCAAAAAAGCTAAAAATGTTGAACATGTTCTCACTAAGTCAGAGGTAGGATTGAGAGTGACCACTAGATCTCCTGACTTCTCATACCATACTCATATATTAATATATTCAATATTGAGTTTTATATACATGTTTCTTTTTCTACTTCCATACTAGGAATGATGTGAACACCCACAGGGCATCCTTTTAAGTGGAAAGGAAATGCTGAATACTAAAAAGTAATTGGCTTTAAAAATCCATAGGTGAAGCAACAGCTTTTGGTCCATTTTGAAGTCTTTTAAATATTTTCAGTGTCAAGTATCAGCTTTATGCAACACCATCACACCTGATCCTTCATATTTTAAATAAAAGTAGCTAAAATTCCATTTAAATTGTGAGAGTTTAAATGTGTTAATTTAAATGTGTTTAGTGAAGATAATTTCATAGATAGTTTAAGTCCTCTATTTTAACATATTGTTTTGGGCATAATAATAGAAATGTTGCAAGGCTTTCAAAATATATATGAGTGTTTGGAGGATCAAATATTCTAAATGACAAGCACCAAACAGGCTGAAAACTGGATGCATTTTTGAATCATCTTTCTAACATGCAATTATTTGTTTTACTATTTATGGATAATGCTGTTCAAC